>OX578139.1:166242915-166842915 GCA_951213105.1 Amaurobius ferox | reverse complement strand
TATTAACACTTTACAACATAGTTAAAAAGTGTTTATGACTTTGTTCATTCTGTCTGTCTGTCTGTTTATTAGCACTATAACTGCCATAAAAATGACTTTATCAAAATGAAATATTAGTATGTTGTTCAGACTGTCTGTGGGACCTATGGGAATATAAATGAATAATATCACCCAATTAGTTTTGGATTGAACCTGGGTTGAAAAGATGAAATACATTGAATACTATGGGACCTAATTTTTCAAACATTTTTTAAGCGGATTTAAAATTCCCAAATTGCTTTGAAAGTTATAGGAATTATTCATATTATCCCATAAAAAGTATAAAAAAATGTCAGCAAAATATATTCAGTAGTTTTTAAATAAACATTTAAATAATAATTACACTCTTTATATGAAGAGATCACGTGACCATTATACGAAGAGATCACATGACTTACTTCAAAATAAAATGTGGCATCCATCTTGTGTCAAAATCATTATTTTTAAAGTTCTTTTTAATTCATATTTAGTGTTGCATTTGTTATGAAAAAATGAAATACATTGAATACTATGGGACCTAATTCTTCAAACATTTTTTAAGCGAATTTAAAATTCACAAATTGCTTTGAAAGTTATAGGAATTATTCAAATTATCCCATAAAATGTATAAAAAAAAAATTCAGCAAAATATATTCAGTAGTTAATAAGCATTAAATTAATAATTACACTCTTTATACGAAGAGATCACTTGACCTACTTCAAAATAAAATGTGGCATCCATCTTGTGTCAAAATCATGATTTTTAAAGTTCTTTTTAATTCATATTTAGTGTTGCATCTGTTCTAAAACCGCTTCAATTCTGTGCATCTACATACTGAAACAATGCAATCACAATACTATTTGAGTTTAAATGATCATCAAACTTTGATTATTTCCTCAACAAAGCCTAATTTTCACTTATGGAGAATGTAAATACCAAAAGATGTAGAATGAGTTGTATAAGAATTGCTGCATTTCTGTAACGCAAAATTATTTAGCTCATGGAGTCTGCAATATAGCGTATATGAATGAAACATTCATTGATTTTACACAGAGAACCAGATGATTTTTTCGATGAAGTTTTAAGCTTAGAGTTAAATTACTTGTACCTCCATGGTTTTAAGTTTTTAAATAAAATGAATTATTATAGTATTGTGATGAATGAAAGGAATGGAAAACATTTATGAATGAAATGCTGCTTTTATAGAGAGAGCCAGTCGATTTATATTTTGATGATGTCATTTTAATAAAGTTCATTTGTTTTTGATGAAGTTTTCAAATATAATAAATTATTATAGTATTATGATAATTTTAAAAATATTACCGAGGAAAGTATCATATTTTAAAGATGTTTAAACCAGGCAATTTATATTTCAATGCTGTTATTTGAATGAAGTTCATTTTTTTCGATTATGTTTTAAGTTTTCAAATATAATAAATTAATGTAGTATTGTGATAATTTTAAAAATATTACCGAGGAATGTATCACATTTTAGAGTTATTTATATAAAATTGCATTGAAGTTGGAAAGTGTTTCATAATCAATGTTTTATGCATGATTGATCTTTCTTTTTAATTTATATTTAGTATTGTAGGTGTCCTAAAACCGCTTTATTTTTGTTTAATTTCTGTGCATCTACATTCTGAAACAACCCAATTACAATATATTTGAGTTTAAATGATCATCAAACTTAGATTATTTCTACAACAAAGCCTAATTTTCACTTATGTAGCATGTAAACTCATAAAGATGTAGGATGAGTTTTTACTAATTGCTGAATGTCTTGAACACAAAATTATTTAGCCCTTTGAGTCTGAAATATATCTGATACGAATGAAACATTCATTGATTTTACATAGAGAACAGACAGTTTTATAGCAGACTTTTTCGATAAAGTTTTAAGTATAGAGTTAAATTACTTTTACCTTCATGGTTTTAAGTTTTTTAAATGAAATAAATTATTGTAGTATTGTGATGAATGAAAGGAATGAAATATTTTCAGCTTTTACATGGAGAGCCAGGCAATTTATATTTCAATGACGTCATTTGAATAAAGTTCATTTTTTTTAATGAAGTTTTAAGTTTTCAAATGTAATAAATTATTGTATTATTGTGATAATTTTAAAAATATTACTGCTGAATGTATTGTATTTTAGAGATGTTTAAACCAGGTGACTTATATTTCAATGATATCATTTGAATAAAGTTCATTTTTTCGATGAAGTTTTAAGTTTTCAAATATAATAAATTAATGTAGTATTATGATAATTTAAAAAATATTACTGCTGTATGTATCGCAATTTAGAGATGTTTAAATAAAATTTTGCAGTTGGAAAGTGTTTCATAATCAATGCTTTATCCATGATTGATCTTTCTTGTTTATTTTGACATGGCCCAACCTGACCCAAATTTAATAAAATGCGTACCGAGCCCAGGTGCCTTCCCACTCACTGCGGTTCATGGCAATACTCGAGGTACATGCATGTCTTTGCGATCGTGGTAAACCTTTCACACTGTTGGTGGATGGCGAAGAAATGTAGCCAATCAGATGAAATCGCTGAAATTTCTTCTAGCTCAGTGGCCATGTTTAAAAACTATCTCTTCCACAGTGATTTTATATACATGTGAGTGTGTCAGGTGAGAAGTTGATAAAAGACGACTCCACTCTGTATAACCACATACCTTTACTTAAGACATTCAGTTATACATCCTGTTTGAGCTATTTACATTTATTTACAAGTTGAAAATATCGAACGTCAGGAGCAATCGTTTTTGCACGCTTCTTTTCAGCACCTGTACTTTGTCCTTGCCATCTCACTCTTGTCTCCGTCGCGCTCTTGATTCCGTCTTGCTTTTGTCTAAGCGATTAAGAGCATCTCGTCTAATTGAACGCTGACTTCTAACCTCTCACTCATCTAAGTGACCTCCTCGATCAACTTCTCCCTTGTTCCTCCTCCTCTGTCTAGCATCGACTCCTTTATATAGTCTCTCATCTGTAGGTTGCGCTGTCCTCTAGTGACGTCCTCTACCGTCCTGGTTGCTACAATCCCACATTCGACCATTCTGACAATTTCGTCCCAGAAAGTTTTGTGGAACCTAAAATTAGAAAAAAACGGAGCGAAAACAAGAACAAAAATGGCATCTGAATAGGTGTCTTTTCTACCCGACCCACGGCTTCTTATGATCTGCTGCAGTTGACTTTATATTTGATCCATCATGGCTGCCAATTTTCTCTACATTATAATGTTCATTAGATTTTACTGATCTAACTCGATAAGTCCCAAAAAATGTTGGTCGTAGCTTCAGACCTGTGTCCGATTGAGTTCTTTAGATCGCAACCATATCACCAATCCTATATATTTGTGCTTTTTTCTCTTTCTCGATTGGATTGCCGACTATTTTCTTCTTGCAATTTCAAGATATTGTTCTTGGCGTTGTCTCGTATTTTCTCTCTATCTTTTGCCATATAATTTAGATATTCTTCCTCAAGAAGTTCTACTATTTTCATGTTTTCTTTGTTTCTCATTTTCACGCCCATCATTAATTCAAAAGGTGTATACTTCGTACTTCTTGTAGTAGAGCTATTAACAATGCACTGAACATCAACTACATGTTTAAACCATTTGGACGGATCTTCTATTGAAAGTTTTGAAAGCACGAGAATAATAGTACCGTGTACTCGTTCAATTTATCCATTCCCTCTTGGTATTCCTGTGGTTATTTTAATGTGTTCGAGGCAATAATCTTCAAACTCGTTCACATAAAAGCTGTTCCCTTGTCTGAAACTATTATTGAGGGACTGCCAAATACATTTTGTTGTAATTTTAACTTCTCAATTGCATCTCGTGACGATGTAGATTTTACTGGATAGAACCATATAAATTTAGTAAATGCATCCATCACTGTGAATATATCTTTGTATTGTTTGTTCGTGGAAGGAAGTGGTCCTACGAAATCAATGTGGTAGGTGCTTAGTGGGACATTTTCCTTTGGTATTGGGTGTAAGAGCCCTTCGCCTTTCCCATGCTTCTTATTACAAAGAATGCACTTTACACAGTTAGCTATAACACTTTCTATTTGCTTTCTTGCGTGTGGAATATAAAAGCTTTGCTTTAAAACGTCTTCAGTTTTTGCTGTGGCAAAATGACCTTTTTTGTGTACTTCTCGGATCATTTCTATTTGCATCGCTTGAGGTATTACTAACACTTCTCTTCCATCTACATATTTGTATAGAACATCATTTTTAATTAGGTAATCGTTTTTTCTTCTTTACCGATTAAGGTTTTTATCATTTTTACATGTTCATCCTCTTCTTGTGCGGTATAGATTTTCGCAGTCACTTCACCATGAGAACTATTAACTATCAAACCAGCATTGCGACTTAGCGCATCTACATGCTTCATCAGTTTACCGGACCTATGAATAACGTCATAATCAAATTCTTCCAGCAATAATACCCATCTTGTAACTTTTGAAGTAAGATCTTTCTTATCGATTGTTTTTTTTTAATGCTTTGCAATCGGTCACAATTTTGAATGTTGAACCCAACAAGTAATTCCTGAACTTCTTCAAAGCTTCGATTATTGCAAGTACTTCCAACTCGTAGCTACTATATTTTTCCTGTTGAGGTGTTGTTTTTTTGCTCATGAAATAAATTTGATAGAATTTTCCGTCCTGTGCCCTTTGTAAAAGAACTACTCCAAATCCATATATACTTGCTTCTGTGTGTAGTTCTAATGTCGATCCTTGTTTAAAAATGTGTAGAATTGGATTTTGAGATAACGTTTCTTTCATCGTATTAAAAGCTTGTTTCTGTTCTGTACCGAAAAATTCTGTTTCACTTCTAAACAAATCGCTTAACGGTTCTGCTATTCTGGCATACTGTGGTATAAATTTTCTAAAATATCCTGATAATCCTAGAAAACTTTGTACTTGTTTCATCGTCGTTGGCTGAGGAAATTTTTTCACGGCTAAAGTTTTAGCTGGAGGAGGTCGGATCGTTCCATTCTCAATCAAATAACCTAGAAATTCAATTTTTCGTTTTAAAAACTGACATTTTTTTAAATTAAGTTCTAGTCCATTATCTGATGCTACTTTCAGAACTCGTCTCAGTTTCTTTATTTCTTCTGTTTTGTTTCGTGATGAAATAATCATGTCATCCATATAAATAGAGTGTTATCTCTCAAAAGATCTATGAATACTGTATAGATATATCTTTGGAAAACACTTGGACTATTAGATAAGCGATAAGCTAAAAGGAACTTTTAGAAATTCATATTGTCCTTCATACGTAACAAAAGCTGTATATTTGGTACTTTTCTCATTCACGTCTACATGAAAAAATCCGTTCTTTAGATCAAGTGAAGTGAATACTTTCGCATGTTCGAAACCAGCCATACTCAACCTTTTTTTTTCTCGGGACACATACACATGACAGCTATTTCACACGGGCCGCAACATAAGGATTAATGAAAAACGTAAATAAGTCCAAGAGTATTTATTTATCAAGAAATACAACCAATGAGACTGTTGATATTGTGAACTCTTTTTTAAAAATCTTATTTATATCAGGTTTGTAACTGCTACATGCTACTCTTAAGACGTCATCCAAATGAGAATCAGTAAGCCAGTTTCTATATATATTCTTTGCATATTTCACTTTCAAGTAGGATGATTCACAAAGATACGTTAATGGGAACAACGTGAGCAAAATTTGAACACATCTTTGTACAGTTTTATATTGTTCGGGCACTATTTCCCAAAATTCGGTGCACTCCTTTTCCTCCCTCTTTTCTTTAAAAATAACTTCCAGTTGTGTATTGTTTTTCAATAAATTCGTCAAATAGCTCTTTGTTACTGCTTTGTTACTTCGTAGACTGTCTTTACCGGGCCACTCACAAAAGCTCAGTGGGCCGCAGGTTGAGTATGGCTGTTCTAAACAATCTAAAGCGTCTTCTATTAGTGACAATGATCTTTAACTATCTTTTTATTTAGTTTACGATAATCAATGCATAATCTAAAGGATTCGTCTTTTTTCTTACATAACACTGCTGGAGCTGCGTAATCTGAACAACTGGGTTTAATAATACCACTATCTAGCCATTCCTATATTTGTCTTTCAACAACTTTTTGTTCCGTAATCGGTATTTTACGTGAACGCTGATTAACAGGTATCTCGTCAGTTAAAATAATGTTCATTTTTAATTCAGTGCTTCTCTCAACTTTTCAGATGATATTTTACTGCTTTGATCAGTCGGTATTTTTGTTTTATGAACAATTCATGCGTAATTCACTTGAATATCACGTTTTTCCAAATTTTCTATGCCATTTCCAGTTAGAGAAAAATTAAGTTTATTTATTACATCAATACCAATATTAACTTGATCACACAAATTTTTCAGGACATAAATATTTGTAAGAATTGCACATTTGTCAATGATTATTTCTGCAGGAAAATAACCTAGACAAGCTATCTTGTCTCTGCTAATGTCGATTAGAGTTACATTGTCAACAGTTAATGTAGGTGATCCAATCTTCACATACAATTCCCATTTTATCATTGTAACATCACTTCACGAGAAAGGAACGAAGTCAACTCAAACATTCCAAATTCATTCTGCTTATGCACTGAATCCCTTATGGTTGAATGTAGAAATAGCTTCAATGGAAACTTAAGTAGCGAATTTTGGAAAGAAAGGCTAATGAACTTGCAAGAAAAAATGATGAGTTTGTAAGTTTGTTTGCAAAAATAGATGTATAACGTGATGTGAACTTAACCCATATTTTAAATGAAACGTATAAACGGGAAGTGATGGATACGGTACAAAGGTATAGAGAAAAAGGTATAAAGGTATAACGTATAAGGTAAAAAGGTATAGTATTTTTTCTTCCTGTTCTCGTTCAGCTGTAATAGAATTTAAAACATTTTTCGTGAATTCCTCATCATAAAAAACTTTCATAACTGAGTACTAATTGCAATAATTGCAAAATCTTTGGATTTGTTGGCATAGTAAGGCCTAATTCATCCACCAAAGTGACTAAATCTGCTTTTCATGTCCTCGCAAGATATGCCATAGTTTTAGAAAAAAAAATTCTGTACTCATTGTCAGAAGTTGCAGTTCGTCAGAGAATCGTCTTGTAGAAATAATTCATCATTCACTACAATGGTTAGTTTTCAGATCCTAGTCTAGTTGGCTTGATGATCCTGGTCTAGTTGGTTTTTGGATCCCGTTCGATCCCCCATAATGTGAGTTTGTCAGGTGAGAAGTTTATAAAAGACGATTCCACTCTGCATAATTACATACCTTTACTTAAGACATTTGGTTATACATCCTGTTTGAGCTATTTACATTTATTTACAAGTTGAAGATATCGAACGTCATGAGTATCGTCTTTGCACGCTCCTTTTCAGCACCTGTATTTCGTCCTTGCCATCTCACTTTCACCTCCATCTCGCTCTTGCCTTTGTCTAAGCAGTCAATAGCGTCTAAGCGGTTAAGAGCATCTCGTCTGATTGAACTCTGGCTTCCAGCCTCTAGCTCGTCTGAGTGACCTCCTCGATCAACTTCTCCCTTGTTCTTCCTCCTTAGTCAAGCGTCGACTCCTTTATATAGTCTCTTATCTCTAGGTGGCACTGTCCTCTAGTGATGTCCTCTACCGTCCTGGTTGCCACAATCCCACATACATGAATTATTATATAATATAAATTAAGACATCATTACTAATATAATCTCTTTGGTCTCTTCTAATTCAAATTTATATTTACTAGTGGCTCGCTAGTTTGCAGTATTGACCCGTTTCAGAAAATTATCCTTTCTGTGAATTTAAAAAGCATATATGCGAGTTTACTTTGGCGATATATACATATTTCATCAGTTTTCTAAAATAAGTTAATGAAAGTGATTCCATCACAAAACACAAAGGATCCTAATTTAAATTGTTTTAGAATATTTACGATACTATGGCAATTTCCTCATTTTAACGAATACAATTATCTTTTCTTTCTGGAATTATTAAATAAGTCATCCGACAGAATTTAGAAAATTAATTTTGATGTATGTTCTCCATAGGCTTTTTTTTTGTCCTTCTACTGCAATACTAAAACAACTTTAAAATATATTCTGTATACTCTTTAAAATAGTACTCTAAAATAGCACTAAATATTTTACATGATATAATTTGTTAGTACATTTCAAATGTGAAGCTTTGGCTTAGACGGTAGAGATTCAACTTCGCAAATGAGTGGACTCTAATTTGAATCCAAGCGGATCTTAGATTTTATGAGTGCTGCCATCTATTGCTAAAATATTCAAATAAAAATGTTCTTTAATAATCTGCAGAATTTTTTGTTTGAAATTGTTTCAAGTTCTATATACAAAATAACCTTATATCAAGTTTGAATGTTTATAAAAATTTATTTTGATATTACTTTGAAAAAATTGAAATGTACTTTATACCAGCTATAGATGAAATATACATTTTAAGCTATTCTTCTTAATTGAAAAAGTGCTTGTAGAAATAGTAAATATAAAATGTGCATATAAAATTAGATAGAAATCATCGAACATCCTTATAGTAGTTATCTTTAGAGATGTAATTATGAACAAATTAGATCAGAATAGAAACAAAAGTTAAACTACTATGAAATTTTAAAAAAGTTACATTGTAATAATTTGGCACTAACATTTGAAGAATTTTTATTATTTTAAATGTACATAGACAACTAGAAATTTACAAAATATAAATCTATTTTAGAACATTATTACTTAATAAATCTAAATCTAGATAAAATGATTCTTTAAATGTAAAAGTTTACTTTAATGAGAAATGTTTGAAAAGTTACAAATAAGCAAAGAACATTTAAGTAATAAATTAAAGACAAATCCTTAGATTTTAAAATGTCATTTAATAAACCTCCTATAGACGTATATATAATTTAAAAGCCAGAGTGCTTTCAGGCATCTTTATACCCTTCATCAGAGGTATTAAATGAAATTTGCAAACAACATGCTTAAATACCATCCACATTGGCAGGCCAAATTTGTATATAACAATCGTCATCATTACAGAATACAAAAAACACATTAATACATCAATATAAAATACGAGCAAGAAATTTAAATTGACCACTTTTATAATACAAATTACATGGACAAATTGTCATTCTTCAAAGTAAGCATAAATTACAAGCAATTAATATTAAAACCTAGAGATAACATCATAATGGTTTGATGCGCATGGAATCGAGAACGAGTCACCAAGCGTAGTTTAAAATATGCACAGGATCAAAATTACATATTGAAGTACGATATAGATAAATAAACAGGGATTCATATAGTAAAGTTGAATGGGGTTATTACAACTAATCAAAAGAAACAATTTTTCGAAAAGAGGTTGAAAATTATCTTTAACCACAAGTTGGGCAAGAGCCATGGACTGTTTACCATTTTTAATGTCCTAAGCGTTATGTTCAGCCAACCGTATACCAACCGTACATTTAGTGCTACCAATATAAAACTTAAATTCGTTATTAGGAGAAAGAAGGGGTACCACATATATCCCAGCTTGTCATTCAAAGTTTTCCTTATTTTTAAATTTATCAGTGTGAATACGATTAAACAAAGTCAGGACCGGCTCAAGGATATTTTCGTGTGTGGGCAAAACAGTTTGGGGCCACCCTTTATATATATATATATATATATATATATATATATATATATATATATATATATATATATATATACATAAATATATATATATATATATATATATATATATACATAAATATAAATATATATATATATATATAAAATATATATATATATATATACATAAATATAAATATATATATATATATTTATATTTATGTATATATATATATATGTATATATATATATATATAATATATATACATAAATATATATATATATATATACATATATATATATATATATATATATATATATATATATATATATATATATATATATATATATATATATACACTGTTGCAAAAAAATATATGCACCCATAAAGAAAATTGAGCTACATCCACGAAACTCGGCATGCATGTTTCATTTTAAGAGTTACGCAAATAATCAAACTGTCAATACCAATGATGTTATAGGGCTCATGCAACACACATGAGAACGACGTATCGTGCATCATTTAAAACGGCCGATGTTCTCACTTATGGGTAATTGGAACTGGATTTTCTGCTTTGATAGTGAAAGTTGTGTACATAGATGCCTTTGAGAAGTACTCGACAGCACTACAAACAATTGTCGGATTTAGAGAGAAGTCGCATCATATGCCCAAAGGAAACTGTTTAGTCCAACAGACTATCAATCGCCATCTTGGTCGCAGTGATATGGTAGTTCCTCGGTGATAGAAACAGTGAATCAGAGAAGACCTATGTAATCGTCACAGAGGCTCAGAACGTCCCAGACAGACAACTGCTCGAGAGGATCATGCAGTCAGGAGAGGAGTCACGTCTACACCAATGACGGCGCTATCAGGCATTTTTTACATTTAGCCCTGCAGCCTTTCCTTTTATCATTTTTTACCTCATCAAAATATAACCAAATTAAATCTTTTCTTCTGCCACCAGAGTTAGACATTTTTTGTTCTCAAATGCTAACTTTTTTTTATCCCATTCTACTTCTACACAAACACAAGAGCAAATATGATGTAACTGTAACTATGAACTGACTGATGCAAATTGCTGCTGAAATGAGTTGTTTAGTTGTTAAAAGTAGAAGTTATTTACAACATCAAATAATTTGAAAAATCGAATTATAAATTATTCTTTAAAAAAACCAATTGGTTTAAACCATGCCAACCCTGCCGCCAATTATATTTTTCTGAATTTATCAGGAGTCAGAAGTAACTTACTGCATTATGTAGTGTCATGAAAGTTGCCCACATCATTATTTTTAATAAAATTTGAATTTGTAATTGGATAAATATTATGAATTATTTGTACATCTTAACAGTAAAACATTATAAACAAATCAAACAAATGATCTCATGAATAAATTAGAAAAGGGGAAAGATGAAGTAAAAGCATTTCAATCCCTAAAAAGCTAAGATATAATATAACGGGTGAAGTCAGAATTTGGCAGTTATTATCAGAAATTTATTTAAATAGCTAATCTTTAAATATTAAATTAAAAATCAAAAATATTTAAATTTATTACATTGTTGATTTCACAGGTAAAAACCTGGATTTCTATTTTGAAGCTGTTTGTGGCTGTCCATTGTTGCCCCTCTAAAATCTGATTCAAATACTGCAGGTACATAGATGCAAAATAATGGAATACTAGCTAAATTACAAGAAAATTTTACACCTTGACAAATTTAAAATTTGTTTTCTTGTATCACTGGAATGAATTACCCGATGTTGACCGGGACGTAAATAAACCCCCGCTACATAAATAATACATTTACAGATAACATTACTCAATTTTCTTCAAATACTAAACTGGCATCAAATTACCATGTACGCTATCCGCAAAGCAAACAGAAAATACACCTTCTCTGTAATGCAAAAAATTAATGAATGAAAGATTAATAACCTCTAAGAGATGAACGTGGCATTAGATCATTACAGTAGCTATTAAATCGTATGAGTAGCTGTTAAGTCATATAGATGGTCGGAGGTTCTGTAACTGTTAAATCGCGAATAAAGCTGTTAGGCCATATCGGTAGCTGGAGATTATCTGATTTTGGAATTTAAAAATTCGTTAAAAAATCTAATTAAATTTTTGAAAAAAGGCTATTGAGATACATTAGTTCAAGTATAGATGCGACTGTGTGAAAAAATTTAGTGCAGTGGATATCGCGAGGCATTGTGGATAAACAGACAGATTCTTCTTTTTATTATTAGAAATTCACTGGGGGTGAAGACGATAGAAATGTAATGTTTATAATAAGTGAATGAAAATATATAAAAAATGTTAGAAGATACAAAACCTAATCTAGATGCAGGAAAAATATGGGACAACAATTAAGAAGAAAATGGGGGGGGGGGGTAAAAATTACAAATATTCTTATTTTGTGTCAAAAGATAAAGCTCATCACAAAATTAAGAGAGAAAAAAAGTCATATTTGTAATCATTGGAGGACAAGGCTGTTAAAAATGCAATATTTTTTTAATTTTGGAAAAATAATAAACAAAATCATCTGAAAAGAATTTAGAGATACATGGGCCCAACAGAAACACAAGGAATGCTTCCAAATGCATTAAAAAAAGGGGGGGGGGGTTAGAAATTAAAAATATGACTTTCGAGTGGGGTAATAAAAATAAGGCGTATTAGAAATTAAAAACATTCCATTTGTTGTAGAAAAAAGAACGTCAATCTTTCAGATAGCTTCTTATAGATGACCAAGGCTGGATGATTTGAGCTTCTAAAACATTAAAATATGCATTTTAATGGGAAAAATACTTTGAAACGTGTCAAAAAATTTCTAAATCGTATATATATATTCGAACGTTATTTAAAAAATTATAATAAATAGAAGTATGTTTAAATAATTTTTTAAACTAGATTTTAAGCAGGGGAAGCTCAGCTTTTTAGCTTCAATGTACGCTGCGCCACTGGGTGGAAGTGAGAGGAATTGATTTTCCCAATAGGGCCCCTATATGAAAAATGTAATTGATTAGTCAATGGGAGAGGGGGCATACTGAATGTACTAAAGGCAATTATATGACTACGAATAAGTTGCCTCAGTTTATTCAACTAAAAATGCTATCATAAACGATTTATCACAAAATGGTCGTGAACACAAGGTCATAGACTTACACTGTCTGTATTACATATTCTATATACATCTCTCGCCCATTGGCTAAAATATTACATTACTTTTCTATAGAAGATATATTGGAAAACGAAAACCCACTCTATTACCTCCATCCATTTGATCGTCGAGTTATTGACTAAGCTTAAAAGTGTACACAGAGATAAGGATACAGAGGGATATGGATACAGAGAGATAGGGATACAGAGGGATAAGGATAATAAATTATGTGGGTAGAAAAAAAATCACAATATCAAATGTGCATTTTACAAATTCTGAGACTGTTTACATAATACTTTACCTAAAAGTGTATTACATTATAATTATAACTAAAATTGCAACTATACAAAAATAAAATAATATATACAGATTATTAAATATATATCTAGGCAGAAATTTATATGCATGAGCAAAATAATTTGTCAAATTCGTAGATATTGTGCCTATAGAATAAATTTATAAATTTGCAAAATTGCTCTAACAATTTTAGAACAACTTTTGCACTTTTAAGCAAATATTCAGAAGGAAATATTTTGCTTCCCAAAAACCTTTTGTATATTTTTTTTATGTAAATCAAACTGGAAAAAATTATTAAATGAAGATCATTTTACTCCCTCATACAATAAATTGTCAATTGGTTTAATTTCAAAAAAATTTTTAGATGCGCCCGCAAAAGTATTTTATAAGTATTATTTTGGTGCTTAAAAAATGAAAACATGAAAAGCATTTCTTTGTTCATCAATATTATTCTGTGAACAATTGCATAATCTAAACTCACCAAAATATTGATCTAATAATAATAAAATATTTGATCTAATAATATTCAGCAAAAGACAGTCAACTAAGAAATTTAAAAAAAATACTTTTAAGTAATTGAAAAAAAATACCTAAATATTTAAAAGACTCTCAACAAAAGAAGAAATAAGACAGGCATATAAACAGCACGGTAGTGATATAACGCAATACTCTGGACACTTCTAGCCACTGTGCTGTCTGAATGGAAAGTGTACAGAATACTCTGTGGGAAAATGCTTCAGCTGTCCTCCAGCCAAGCTAAATGAGCTTCGGCAAATGACCAAAATAACAACTATTCTTTTGGGACGCTCAGGGGCTCCGGTCGGCTGTCGACATATTTTGTGACATACAAATACCCTTTCTTTCTGCCCCTTCCAAATTTACAACCTTTTAGAAGTGCGATAGAGACAGCATCCATGTCTTTACAAATTGAATTTGAAACTAGGAGAAAATCGTGAGAATAGCCCTCGGACTTTTTCGTAGCCGGTATTTGGGGTAAACAAATTCTCTCTGAAGATAAGATACCCAGCTTCAAGTTGTATAAAATCTAATAATCTCTCAAGTGTTTGAGCGCACGTATTTTCCAGGTGAACTTACATTACTGCAAAAGGGACCTAATTACAGGAGAGAAAACGATTTCAAAAAGTTACATCAATTTCATTTATATTAAAATCGCACAGAGCTGGTTTAATTAAAAAAAAATTTTTTGAATGCACCCGCAAAAGTCATTCTTACTACACCTAATTTCACTTCCAAATGGCCATCCCTAATTCGGCCACCGTGAGCAATTGTTCACGCCGCCCACTCCTTAAACCGGGCCTAAACAAAGTGGTAACATTCAAGTGAGCAGGTCTAAAATTAAACTCTGTGCAAAATTGGATAAGGGGACAAAAAATTTTTGGGTGATAAGAGAAACTGGCTTTAAATGGCTTATGGTCGTTAGTGGAAATGAGTTTAGAATTAAGCTGAGAAAATTTACGGTGAATTTAAGAAATTTTTCTTATAAACGAACTCAAAGAAATAAGTAGCATCCTGACCAAGTTTAAAGATGAAATCAATTTCATTGGTTAAAGAAATATTGGACAAATAGACATTAAAAGCACGATTAAAGTACTCATTAAAAGAGGCTTTTTTAGATGAGATGAAACGAATTAACAGGTATACAAGTGTTAGTAAAAGTGGATTTTTGATAGATAGAGGTCTAAAAACCATAAGAATTACGAGAAATAATAACATCTAAAAAGCGCAATGTACAATTAGATTCGTGCTCAACAGTAAAATTAATGGAGGGGTAAAATTCAATAACAATATCCAACAGATTAAGAAGGTCGCTTAAGTCATGATCTTAAATGACAAAAACACTGTCAACATAACTGCGCTAAAGGATAAGCTTTAGGGCTAAAAATGGCATAATCTCATTCTCGAGTTCCTGCAGCACAGCTTCAGCAAAGATACCATACAAGGGACTACCCATAGGGGCACCAGAAGTCTGTAAGCAAATGTTGCCGGGGAAACCAAAATAATTAGTTTCCGCCACGATGTTCAAAGCAGAGGTTATTGCGTCGATAGATGAAATACCGCAATTTTGTTTTAAAAGCTTTTTAGCAATAATATCAATGGTCTTATTAACTGGTACACCAGGAAACAACAAAACTATGGAGGGTACAGTACAATTAGGGACAAATTTAGTGTTAAACAGGGTATTAATGAACTGTTCAGTGGAAGATATAGTATAGCAATGATTATTGAAAAATGGTGTAAGGAAATTTGCTAAAGCTTTTTCTAAAAAATATGTGGGACCATTGTATTTAGAAACAAATGGCCACATAGGGTCGTTGACTTTATGTAATTTAATTTGACCAAATAATTGAGGTAGTTGATGGGAATTACGGAAAACAGCAGATTTTATATTGGAAGGAAGATCAAAGAGCAAATTTGGATATTTAATGTAGGTATTTGAAAACCTTTAAAATCAAGTATAAAATGTTAATGAACTTAAATTTGTTTAAGATATGATATTTTAATAACAGCATTCTTGAATTTAAATACTTTTATCACATTTTTTTTGTTTCATTACAGTCAACATCGGCAGTATCACTTTTTTAAACTAATTTTGTATCTTAAAATAAAGTGAATATTTTTCAACAAATATTTATTTGATTTTTTTATACGTATATGTAACAAATTAAAATATCTTTGAATGTTCATTCATTTGTGTAAGCTCCTGCTAACTAAAATAATTGATATAAAAAATCAAATAAAAAAATTACTATACGAAATATTAATTTAGCAGGTGTAAAAAAAATCGTCTGTAATGCTATTGGATGTTGCATTGCGATCAACCGTGTGGTACATGTTTAATTCAATTTCATTTCGAATTTAGTGTTGCGGCCTGCTTTCACCGCGGAAGGGAACTTTCCCCCATTTTTTCATTGTACAGCACATGTGTCAACTGAACCTTCAGTTGCGGTGCGGTGAGTGGGGAGGTAGCTTAATCCTACTGACCAGGCCCGAGCCCTTGCAGAACTTTAACTTAAACTCTTTGATATTACTATACACTTAATTTAAAACTTAACCACCCCCCACCCTCCCAAATTGAATATCGAAATATGCTACTAGTGTGTGACATCCCTAAATTAGTAAATATTAGAAAGCTAGAATTATACATTTTATTACTATTTAACGATCTGTCATTGCACCAGTTTTAAAGTCTCTATTTCATTGCAGAGTTTAAAGCAGAGGTTATTGTGTCGATAGATGAAGTACTGCAATTTTGTTTTAAAAGCTTTTTGGCAATAATATCAATGGCCTTACTAACTGGTACACCAGGAAACAATGAAACTACATCGAAACTATGGAGGGTACAATTAGGGACAAATTTAACGTTAAACAGGATATTAATGAACAGTTCAATGGAAGGTATAGTATAGCAATGATTATTAAAAAATGGTTTAGGGAAATTTGCTAAAGCCTTCTCTAAAATATATATAGAACCATTGCCTTTAGAAACAAATGTCTGCATAGGGTCGTTGACTTTATGTAATTTAATTTGACCAAATAATTGAGGCAGTTGATGGGAATTATGGAAAACAGCAGATTTTATATTGGAAGGAAGATCAAAGAGCAAATTTGGATATTTAATGTAGGTATTTGAAAACTTTTAAAATCAAGTATAAAATGTTAATGAACTTAAATTTATTTAAGATATGATATTTTAATAACAGCATTCTTGAATATAAATACTTTTATTACATTTTTTTTTGTTTCATTACAGTCAACATCGGCAGTATCACTTTTTTAAACTAATTTTGTATCTTAAAATAAAGTGAATATTTTTCAACAAATATTTATTTGATCTTTTTATATGTATATGTGACAAATCAAAATATTTTTGAATGTTCATTCATTTGTGTCTGCTACCTAAAGTAATTGTTATAAAAAATCAAATAAAAATTACTATACGAAATATTAATTTAGCAGGTGTAAAAAAAATCATCTGTGATGCTATTGGCTGTTGCATTGCGATCAACCGTGTGGTACATGTTTAATTCGGTTTCATTTCGAATTTAGTGTTGTGGCCTGCTGTCACCGCGGAAGGGAACTTTCCCCCACTTTTTCATCATACAGCACATGTGTGAACTGAACCTTCAGTTGCGGTGCGGTGAGTGGGGTGATAGCTTAAGTCTACGGACCAGGCCCGAGCCCGTGCAGATCTTTAACTTAAGCCCCTTGATATTACTATACACTTAATTTAAAACTTACCCCCCCCCCCCTCCCTAATTGAATATCGAAATATGCTACTGGTGTGTGACATCCCTAAATTAGTAAATATTAGAAAGCTGGAATTATACACTTTATTACTATTTAATGATCTGTCATTGCCCCAGTTTTAAAGTCTCTATCTCATTGCAAAGTTCATTTTACTCTCATTTCATATTCGAACGTTTTGCTGTGGAGCTCCCTATGAATGAGCATTTTTTGAAACATACAGTTTTTTCCAGAGTTTTATCAATTGTTTGACCCAAGCATCAAATGTGAAGTTTTTGTATCTCATTTCATCTTTTGTTTAATATTTTGGTCAAACATTTTGATGTGCAGCACCCCCCTCCCTTTGGCAGACAGACATACAGACAAGCACTTAGCAATTAATATATATAGACTAGCCGAATACCCGTTGAAAATCAACAGTCTCACAATAGGCAACTCCTAATAATGCAAATTTTTCAGGCTCAGTAGAACTGGCATCAGAAGGGCTGTCGGGCTCCTTACTGGACACTGCACCCTTAAAAGAGACCTTAATATTATGGGTGTCACGAAAGATTCGCTTTGCAGAGACTGCAAATACAGTGAAGAAACTGCCGTACACATTCTCTGTGAATGTGAGGTGTTCTCCACCCATAGGTTCGAACACTTGGGTCGACATGTGATCAAGCCCTGGGAGTTGTATGACATTCCTGTCAAGTGCCTGCTGATTTTTGCTTCGGCTACTGGTCTCTTTTCTTAAGGATCTTCGCGTGTTGGGGTAGTATAATAGACCTCTGGTCGATGTGCTGGGCTCTTCTGGAGCCACCCACCTTCATGTCATTCATTCATTCAATATTGCAAATTTTGAATATTTCGCATTTCACATTTATTGGGCAAATCAAATATTTTGGTGTGCAGAACCCCCTAAAGAAGAAAATATAGGAAAACTTAAATTTCACACATCTTCCTTTCGAACTATCTACTCGTACACCAAATTAAAGTCTCTATTTTATCCCGAAGCATGCTATTTTATCATTTCCCCTTTCGAATGTTTTTCTGTGGCGCACACCCATAAATGAACATTTTTGAAAAACTCTGTTCATCTTGAGTTTCTTATGAGATGATTGGCCCATATACTAATTATCAAGCCTTTATCACATTTAAAGGGAAGCATGTCTCATTTATTTGGAAAACCGAACATATCGATGTGCAACACCCCCTAAACCAGCAGATATTGGAAATCTGAAATTGCACACTTTCTTCCTTTCACACTATCTACCCCATCACCAAATTTGAGGTCTCTGTCCTATCTTAAAGCATGTTTTTTCTATCATTTCACCTTTCGAACATATCCCCTTAAACATCCCCTGTAACATCCCCTTAAATGAACATTTTTGAAAAACCATATTCATCTTGGTTTTTTTTTATCAAATGATGAGCCCATATACTAAATTTCAAGCCTCTACCACATTGTAAAGGAGTTTGTCATTTGTTTGGCAAATCAAATATTTTAGTGAGCGGCATCCTCTACAGCAGCAAATGTTGGAAAACTGAAATTGCACACTTTTTCCTTTCCAACCTGTACACCAAATTTGAAATCTATCACATCGCGAAGCATGCTTTTTCTATCATTTCACCTTTCGAATGTTTTTGTGTGCAGTTCCCACCCCCTTAAATATACATTTTTGAAAAACTCCATTCTGATTGGGTTTACTATCAGATGATTCGCACATATACTGAATATCAAGTCTCTATTACATTTGAAAAGGGGTGCTTCTCCTTTATTCCAAAAATCGAACATTTTGGTGTGCGGCACCCCCTAAAGTAGAACATATTGAAAAACTGAAATTGTACACTTTCTTCTCTTCAAACTATCTACTGGTACACCAAATTTGAAATCTATCTCATCCCGAAGCATGTTTTTTAACCAATTCAGTTTTTGAACATTTTTCTCTGTAGCACCCCTTAAAGGAACATTTTTGAAAAACTATATTCGTCTTGGGTGTTTCAATTAAACGATTAGCTCATATACCAAATTTCAAGCCTCTATCAAATTTTTAAAGGAACTGTTTCTCTTTTATTCAGTAAATCGAACATTTTGGTGTGCAGCACCCCCTTAAGTAGAAAATATTGGAAATCTGAAATTGTACACTTTCTTCCTTTCGAATGGTTTAGCCATACACCAAATTTGAAGTCTCTATCTCATCGCAAAGCATGTTTCTCTATCATTTTACTTTTCAAATGTTTTGGTGTGCAGAACCCCTCAAAATTTCAAATATCGGAAATTTTCTATTGCACACTTTCTTTCTTTCGAACTTCATCGCACTTCATCGTGAGACAGTTGGTTCTAATTTATTATTGTTGTATGATGTATTTAAGCACATTTATTAATGAATATAAAGTGAAAAAAAAATTCTTTGGAGGACGGGTAAAAATTTTCGAGTCTATCGAGTACCAAATTTGAAGTCTATCTCATCGCAAAGCATCTTTCTCTATCATTTCACTTTTTGAATGTTTTGTGCGGACTCCCCCCCCCCCCCCCCCCTCTCTCAAAATTACAAATATCGGAAATTTTCTATTGCACACTTTTTGTCTTTTGAACCATCTACCTATATACCAAATTTGAAGTTTCTATTCTATTGCGGAGCATATTTTTACTATCATTTTACTTTTCGAACTTTTTTGTGTGAAGTATCCACCCCCCTAAAATGAACAATTTTGAAAAACTCTATTCTTTTGTTTTTTATCAGATGATTTGCCCATATACCAAATATCAAGCCTCTATTGCATTTTTAAAGGAGGCTTTTCTCATTTATTCAGAAAATCGAACATATTGGTGTGTGGGCCCCCTAAAGTAGCAAATGTTTGAAATCTAAATTTGCACACTTTCTTTCTTTCAAACTATCTACCTGTAAACAAAATCTGAAGTCTCTATCTCAAAGCATTTTGCATCGAACATTTGGGTTTGCGGCACCCCCTAAAGTAGAAAATATTGGAAAACTGAAATTGCACATGCTCTTCCTTTCAAACTATCTATCCGTACATTCGAAGCATGGTTTCTCGTCATTTCACCTTTCAAACGTTTTTTCTGGAGCACCCCTTGAACGAACATTTTTTAAAAACTCTTTTGTCTTGGTTGTTTTCATTAAATGATTAGTCCATATACCAAATTTCAAGCCTCTATTAAATTTTAAAGCAGGCTTTTCTCATTTGTTTGGCATCATTTCAGTTTGCGTCACCCCTTAGAGTAGCAAATATTAGCTATCTGAAATTGCGTACTTTCTTCCTTTCAAATTTTCTAGCCGTACACCAAATTTGATGTCTCTATTCGAATGCGAAGCATGTTTTTTCTATCACTTCACCTTTCAAACGTATTTCTGTGTAACACCCCCTTAAATGAACATTTTTTAAAAACTGTATTCATCTTGGGTTTTTTTATCAAATGATGAGTCCATATACTAAATTTCAAGCATCTACCACATTGTAAAGGAGGAGTTTGTCATTTGTTCGGCAAATCTAATATTTTAGTGAACGGCACCCTCTACAACAACAAATGTTTGAAAACTGAAATTGCACACTTTTTTCCTTTCCAACTATTTACCTGTACACCACATTTGACATCTATATCCCATTGTGAAGCATGCTTGTTCTATCATTCCACCTTTCAATGTTTTTGTGTCCCACCCCCTTAAATATACATTTTTGAAAAACTCCATTCTGATTGGGTTTCCTATCAGATGATTCGCACATATACTGAATATCAAGTCTCTATTACATTTGAAAAGGGGTGCTTCTCCTTTATTCCAAAAATCGAACATTTTGGTGTGCGGCACCCCCCTAAAGTAGAACATATTGAAAAACTGAAATTGTACACTTTCTTCTCTTCAAACTATCTACTGGTACACCAAATTTGAAATCTATCTCATCCCGAAGCATGTTTTTTAACCAATTCAGTTTTTGAACATTTTTCTCTGTAGCACCCCTTACAGGAACATTTTTGAAAAACTATATTCGTCTTGGGTGTTTCAATTAAACGATTAGCTCATATACCAAATTTCAAGCCTCTATCAAATTTTTAAAGGAGCTGTTTCTCTTTTATTCAGTAAATCGAACATTTTGATGTGCGACACCCTCCTTAAGTAGAAAATTTGAAATTGCACGCTTTCTTCCTCACGAATGGTTTACCTCAGGCTTCTTGAAATCGCCCATCCTCCCGTCCTCGCTGGGTTAAAATTCGTCGAGGACGACCAATTTTCGGAAGTTGCCGTTCTCTCGGACGGCCTTGAGATTAGAGATTCCGTAAAAAAAAAATAGATAGCAAATTGTAGTCATCGTAAAATTGTGGCGAAAGCATCTCTTTCCCGTGCCATGAATGAAAATTGAAATGTCGTCACCTGCAAATCCCCCCACCCCATAAACTTAGCTAGTGTGTATTATCAATGCCTTCTTTCTAGGCGACCCATCAAATCTGTATTGTATGAATGAATGATATGAAGGTGGGTGGCTCCAAAAGAGCCCAGCACATCGACCAGAGGTCTATTGTACTACCCCAAAAGAAAATGATCTCTAAGAAAAGAGACCAGTAACTGATGCGAAAATAAGCAGGCACTTGACAGGTATGTCGTTCAGCTCCCAGGGTTCAATCACATGACGACCAATGTGTTCGAATCTGTGAGCAGAGTAAACCTCACATTCACAGAGAATGTGAGCAGCAGTTTCTTCGCTGTAATTGCAGCCTCTGCAAAGCGAATCTTTAGCGACACCCATAATGTTAAGGTGTCTCTTGAGGGTGCAGTGCCCAGTAAGGAGTCCAACAGCCCTCCTGATGCCAGGAACATAGGCGCCGACTACGGGGGGGCAGAGGGGCATGAGCCCCCGCTGAACTTTTCCAGAGGGGGCAAAGCCACCCTCTGGGAAATTTCAAGATTTTTTTCTAACTTCATATTTTACTAAATACCAAAAAATGAAGTTTTTTAAACATAAAAATATTTGAAAGAAAATCCTATCAACGTAAATGTCACATCTCAGTCTTGTTCACATCTTCCTTACCATAACTCCTTTAACTATCTCGCACACTAACCAAGCTGATCTTTACTCCCAGGAAACATGTTTACGCTAATGACAAAAACACCTGGTTACCAGAACTTTTTCGACTGACCACCTAATTCAAAGAGAAATGGAATATTTGCAGCCATGTTATTGGCATTTCCAAAAAATAGCTGTTTCCCTCCAGTAATAACTATAAATGATTACCACGAAGTAGGGATGACTTATTTTGTCTACCTAAAGAGATCTTATCTGTAATTACTCCTGGATTCTATATATCAGTGCTGTCTTTACAGGTGGCATCCATTGCGTTTGAAGCTGCAAACCCCGCGGGTAAATTCCTGGTGAACACCGGACGTTTGACGCAGCACCGTAGTCAGGCAAGGGCCAGAGGGAGCTAAGCCCCCCCCCCCCACACACACACGCTAGGTATACTCAGCCCATCCCCCTGATATAAATATTAAAGTTTTAGTTGTGATAAGAAATGTCAACCAACATGTCATCCAAATTTTGCATAAAAATATTATTTATGAGATTTTTTAGAAATTGCTTTGTTTTAAAGATTTTTTTAATTTAGCTGAATGTGTGGTTATAGTGATGATCAATTTATTTACATATTTAATTTAAAAATATTTAAATATAGACAATAGTATTTGGATACTTTTGTATTATTGCTGGGTTCATTGTTTTAATTTGTGTCAAAATCACCTGATAGGTAGTTAAGAGCTGATATTAAGCGTTAACGTGTATTAACTTTGACTTTTTTAATTAATTAACAGCTTTGCTACTAGTTAATTCTTATATAGTAAAATCTATTGTAATTATTATATATTTTAATATTGATGCATAGTAACTATATGGATTTTCCTAATCAACTCTTAGCTTACAAATAAAAATAGGCCTAAAAAGATTAAAAATATTTATCGTATAATAAATAAAACTGTTGATACCTTTCTTTCAACCTAGCCCGTCCGACCTACCCGAAGGTGTAAGATATCTGTTTAGACCGCCGAGACAATGCCATCTAATCGCTTGGAAGGACTTTCAAACCCACAAATTTAACGTGCTCGTACACGAGAACAGTTTAGGCAAAGCCAAAAACCGAACTCGGGTCCTCCGAGTACAATCCTGTGACTTAACCACTCGGTTATCTCACTCCAAAACACCTGCTTGTAAAACAATAACTTACAAAACTTCCTTGAGGAAAGCATATATATGTCAGTTAGGTGACTACAGTTGCTTCGATGGCATTATAATCCCTCTTTTTCAGGACAAAATAACCGTATGAGCACTTAACAACCACTACTGCCGTTCGTTGGACAGTTCGTTCTTGGCGGTTGTTAAAGGCGGATACTGTTCTTTTGGCCTGAAGAAGGGGCTTAAAATGACCACGAACCAATTGTAGTCACCTAACTGACATATGCTTGCTTTCTTCAAGGCGGCCTTGTAAGTTGTTATATCTTTATCGACTTTGTGAATTTTTATATAATTTATCGGATTGTGCCCCCCCCTGAGATTTTGCAAACTCGGCGCCTATGGCCAGGAATGTTTATAAATTAAACAAAAATCTAAATACAATTCTAGAATAGAAGTCGAAAACCTGTTAAATTAGAACAATATATAGCCCCTGTTTAAATCAGAATAATTTTAAAACAATATAAATAAAATACACTTAATACGTAATATTATAAAAAGAGAAAGAGAAGTTTATGTTCTTAAAAGAACAGCAAATTGTTATCTTGATATGGATAAACCGCTCCAAAGAAACTGCTAACACAACATAGTGAAAGGTTTGGGTTGAGTTGTAAGAAAAAATGACATTTTTAAAAAATTAATAAATGCATTTCAAGCAAATTGAAATTTAAAGTGAAAAGTAATTTATTTCGAAAATAATAATTTATTCCAATAAAATGGATGAATAATTTATTCAAATGAAATGGATAGTTTGTTTTAGTTTAATGACGTACATTCATTATTTGGCAGACACAAATATCGAATATTCCATTCTATTTCACTATGCGTTAACCTCGCCCACCTCTCCTCCACCATAGAAACACCGTGCATCTGCACGCGCATGTGGGTGAAAAATCGATTCCTTCTTTCACGATTTGGCCGAGAAATTAAAAATCATTTCTTCCTTAAAATCTGGATTGTGCAGCTACTTTTTCTTATTTCTGGACCAGATTGGACTTGTAAGAAAGCCTGATCTTCGAACTTTCTAAAAATGTAAATTATTAGTCGAAATTGTCAGTACTTTTCCCGATGTGAAGATTTAAAAATGAAAGTTTGGTTTTTTTTTAACCGAAAGTGACTTTTGTTTTAAAATCTTTAAAAAGTATTAGAATTTGTCCCTGAGATTTGAAATTGATATATTTTTACTTGCAATTGCCTGCTCTTTCCGTTTGTGTGATTTATTTTTTTCTATGATGTCTGGATAGTGGAGGAAAAAGGAGAAAAAACGGGCGAAATCACATAAAACATTAAATAACAACAACAACAAAAAATTCAAAATTTAAAAATTGGTTTTCACGTGTCATCTTCCCACCCCCAGGTCTCCGATTGCCAAATTTCGTAGCTCTGCAACGCACGGTCGTTGAACCTATAGTGTATAAGACACACAGACAGACAGACATTGCATTTTATTATATATTTGACACTGTGCTATTTTTGTTCAAATTCTATAAGTGAAGAAATTCACATCGCTTAACTATAATACGATGATTTGCTTAGTTTGCCTTTATTGGAATCAACAGATTATAAGTCCCCGAATTTACAGACACAAGAAATACTGATCAATTTAGTGTTTCCCATTAGGTGGGAATGAAAAACATATGGTCCAGGACTTGTGCCGGGAAAATCATAAAAATTCAAGCAAATATTATTTTTCTCTTCATTTATCTGTAACTTCAGTGACCTCCACAAAGCTAGGGTTAGCTCCCTTTTCCAAGCAACTAGTTTCTTTGACAAACTCCAGTATCGGGTTCTCATTGTCCTTCACGTGGTTCGTCTTAGTTTCATCCACCGGGCATTAACAGACTCCTATGGGTATGATATTTTGTCCTCTGTTAGCTGTGTATTCCATCCAGGGAGTGTGTTTCACTATCAGCCGGCAAGGAGAAGACCTCGAAACTGTAAGACTCTCCAAAAGTTGTGTTCACAACTTTTGGAGTCTCGAAGTCCGAAGAGTGCAAGTCAGAAAAAGCCCTGTACAATGCCGGCATGGCACATTTATACCTGCAGAAGTGAGCTGTGATAGTCTGAATCGTGATAGGCTGAGATGCGTCACATGACTCATGACATCACGTTCACCGTGCGTAACTATTTGATTTTCCACCGAAACAAGATGACAGCTTCCAGCTTCCTCTTCTAGAACAATATGGCAATGTGTCCGTGGAAAAGAAAATAGCCATGCACATGGCACCACTTGAAAAAATAAAAGATTGAATATTTCAAGTAGAATGAATTATGTTTTGTTCAGTATAATGGTTATCTTCATTTAGTGATCTATTTTCTTGACTCATGTGTGGTCACTTAATGAGGTTTTACTGTATGTTTACTGTTATCAAATGGGTTATATATTTTTCAGTACTTTTAATCCGAAATAAATGGACACCATTGTTTAGTAGTTATTTCAAGATTTTCTAAAACTTACTTTAGCATAGGGAGCACAGCTCTAAAAAAAAATAAAGCAATTTGCTTGAAATTTCCTGAGCTTATTTTAATAAGTAGCAAAAATAAGGCTCTGTGAGGTAATAAAGTTCTGTGAGATTGAGTCATAAGAAAGTACTACTTGATGTCACTGTTTTCCTACACTATCAAAATGTATTAATCTGTAAGGAAAGTCACACATGATATATTTTAAATTACTCTCATTGAATTATTTCAGCCCACTCTCTGCTACATGCTCAACAGATAGTGCTGGGAGTTCCCTTTCCATCGATGATTTTGATGGCTGTCAACAAACTGATTTTGCTCATGGGTATGTGATGTGCCTTTCTGCTCTTAGTGACTGTTTCATATATTTAACACATTAATAACCGATTTCTTCCCTTTCACAGGCGCTACATTCACAATCTTCCAACAGATGGAGCACTTCACACAGAACCTCCCATCAAAGAGGAGCAGCTGGATGATTATGTACCCATGTCTATCGGTGTGTAGTTCTTCCCTTTCCCCTCTGTATAAAAACTAGGTTAGGAACTTCTCTTAAAGAATAAAAGTTCACAAAGCAATGGTTTGTATCAAATGTAGTTTTGATAAACTGTTTGCAGTGAATGATCAGTCTAATTGTATGTTAAATGATTATAAACATCACACCGAAGGAATTATTTGTCTCTTTGGATTAGCTAATTTGTGTTTTAACTTTAATTAATATTTTCTTTACATGAAACTTCGAAAGCTTTAGAATAAACTGCTTATATCTTGTCATAGAAATATCTTATTTATCAGGCTTTGAAAGCATCACTTTTTCTTTTGCACTTGGTAATTTTGTCATTTCTTATTGGCATCAACTGAGTCATTATAGCCTTCAATCCTAAGGTTATTTTTGTAATATTTTAAATAACATGTTCAAATGTCTTATAACATATCAAATAACATGTCTTATGAAACATGTTCACTTTTCATATGTAATATCATGCGATAAATGTGGTGACATCATTCTCGTGGATCTAACTCGTTCCATTAACGAGAAAAGATACTTTGAGTAATACTTTTGTATTTGAATGCCAATAGTCATTTATCTGCTGTAAGAATAACATATTTCTCCATCCATAATGCTTGGCGGTATTTTGGCGACGAATTTGGCAGAATGTTGACAACTTGGCGACTTTTTTAAATGTTGCCAAATTAACAAAAATCTCGCCAAATGAATAAAAATGATGCTAAATCAATGAAAATGATGACTAATTGAAAAAAATTCAATATCTTGGAAAGAATATAAGTATGTACTATGAGAATAACATTTTTTTAACTATAAAAGTAGTAAATTCATTGCATTTTATAAGGAAAGTCATGTGCTGCCCACATCAGATTTTTTTTTTTTTGTGAAGTGTTAAAAAAAGATTGAAGTGAAATATTGTTTATGGTATAACATTTTTATTGTATTTTTCAAACTTATCATTAAAAAATACATTAAAAACAGATAAAATATTGAAAAAGTTTTTTCATCACAGACCTATGTTATTACATATTAGTATATCCTATGTATTTTTTTTTTTGCACTAGTATATTTCAACCACTTGTTTAATTGCAGGGTTCATAGTAGACCTAAAAATAGACACTCACCACTTACCACAGGTTGATTAAACAATGCAGTTTGGCTATTAAATAAAACAACTAACCGGCCACTATGCTCCTTATAAAACCAAAAAAGAAATTCATTGAGCAGAAATGTGAAGAATGTTAAACAAACACATTCCCTTTACCAACAGATAAAAACTTTTAAACAGATTTCATTTTTTTTTCAACTTAAAATGTTGTCAAATTAGTTCATGTTTAGTTTGCATTTGAGATAAAAGTTCTAAAAATTTGAACTTTATAAGCATTTTTGCTCCAAAACCAATATTTAAAAATATAGCTTTCTGGACTAGGGTTCTTTTGAGCTGTCATTTGCAGGAACATGTATGTATTTATGTTGAATCTGACATAATACAGGATGTTAGAAGGAAAAGAGTTGTGTCTAGTTTAGCGTGTTGCAGTAGCTTTGATGAAATATAGGATAACTTATTTCTCTCATATTATTTAATTACCCTCTTCGGTGACCAACCCTTTTTTTTTTTTTTAAAAAAAGCTTTTAACTTGCAATAGCTTTCTTGCAGTATCTCTCGAACGTGTACTGCCGTAATGCAAGTCATGGATAATGGGGCAGTTCATGAAGTAACATTGCTAACGGTGTGTTTTGTCGGTAAATTGCAGTCAAGATAAGGAAATTTATAGTCTCTGACTAAAAAGTTACAGTAGATGAATCATACGTTGAAGTGATGGAAATGAAAGTTCTCTGAGTGAGTTATAAAATAAAATTAATTTATTACTCACAAGATAAAGCAGACAGAAATAACAACAGCAGACATTGACTGTGATGTTGCTTACAGTAAGACATCAAATACTGCTTCATACTGAGCACAGTCGTAGTCGTAAAAGTAACACTGGCTATACGTATAACATAACTAGCTACATTCAGCTATCAACTGTAAACAAAAATGAAGCAGTCAAAGCTCGATACCAGCAACAAGCAAATGCCATAAGCTAAAGAGCTAACAGGCCTTTACCGGCACTGAGTATTTATACCCGTATTTGTTGTGATGCTTTCGGAGTATTCTAATTTCCAGTGATATGGAAAATTAACATATTCCGGTCAGCTGAGATTCAATCTGCAGGAACTCAAATGTGGTTCAATTCAGACACTTAACCCTTTCGCGATGATTGGCACGCCCATGTGCCAGCTGCGAACTTGCATTCAAGGACGAACGGCACGCCCACGGGCCGGAGGAAATTTTACCCTAAAGGACGACTGGCACGTATTGGTGTTTCTGCGTGGAACGTTTTAATTTGAATGCATTTGTCTACTAGATGGCGTTAAAAGCCCGTGGAAGCAACTTAAATGCATTTTGTAGATGTTTGACCTTGGCACAAGCAGAATCCAATGAATTATTTCTCCATTTGGAGGGATAAAACATGGTTCTGTAGCGTAAGCAGACAGCTCACTTCTCACAGCATAAACAATTTTATAATTGAGTTCCGGGTCTCGTTCTGATTTTGTCTTTTATTGATTTCGTTGTTGAATTAGAGGAATATAAGAGAGTATTTTTTTTTAGTGGGTGGGGGAGGGGTGGGGGTAAAGGAATGTGCGGCAATGAAATGATTAGGTTATTTATGTTCTCATGGAAAGGAAGGCTGGGATTTCGTTAATATGTCCCATCGAAAAGGTCCAGATATGGAATAAAAATATATAAATCGTCAGAATCGGAATGAGGCTATAAATGGAATTTCCTTGTGTATACTGGAAAGGACACGGGATTATCAAGCTCTGATGGTGGGTTGGAGAACGCGTTGTGAACACATTTCTAAGTGAACTTTTAGGAAAAGGATATACTTTGTATTTGGATAAATTTTTTACCTCTCCTGTACTTGCAAAGTATTTGTTGTCTAAGAATACGCATGTATGTGGTACAGTTTTAAAAAATCGGAAGGACATGCCAAAAAATTATCTATCTGTACCTAAAACATATATACACTAAAATTTTTAATATTTTGATAAAAGAAAATTTGTATAAAAAATATACATCAAATAGGAAATAAGTATTTCCTTTCTTCCTGAAAAAAGTAGAATGCTGTGTTGAACAGGTGATTTTTAGTGAATTTTTTTCGAGAGTTAGGCTTAGCGCAAAAAAAATAGCCATCTTTTGGGTACATTTCGGAAACGAAGCGCTTCGTCCTTTGGGCCACGGTAGTTTCGGAATGCCGCCGTCCCGAAAGGGTTAACAAGCAATCCATAACCAAAACAGTTAACCAGAAAAAGTCCATCTCTTAAGTTTTAACTGTAATGCTATCGCAATACATCATTTGTTTACTTACCCTCTCCTGCAGATTGCGTCTAAGACACTGAAATGCTTTCAATGAATCTTATAAATTTATATTGTAATCTAGCAAGCTTTCAAAATGGATATCATGAAAATTCTGTAAACATAAATATAGAAAACAATATATATACATAAATTACAGAATAAACATAAATTACAGAAATATTAAGTATGATGTATAAACACATTCATGAAACACTTAACATGAAAAATTAAAAATATATACCAAAATTACTATGCATACAACAGAGGATTTTCTTAACTACTATATTTTATTCCTTCGCCACACAATTGAAATCAACAGTAACTAATCTACTAGTTGAGGAGTTTCAGAAAGTTTGTATTTAATATTTAGAATTTAAAAATTTGCACGTTACCACTAGCATAAACTAATCTACTTGTTGAGAAGTTTGTAAAGACATTTTATATCATGAAGAATTGATTTTTAGTATAGTAAACAAAAATACTCTTTACCATGCACTTTAAACTCATTTGTATCTAAACTACATAATGAGGGATTTGAAAAAGTTGTATTTTTAAGATATTTACTTTACACAATTTTGAATACAATTTTTAAAATTTTATACTTATAGTTCAATTTAAATTTTTCTTTAAAGTTTCTGGAATTTTACATTTTTTAAAAATGTTTCACAAAATTTAAAAATTATTTCTTTTATTATAGGTTTAGTAAAACCATCAGCTCTATTATTTTTACTATTAACAAATATAATTTCAAATAATTTCTTTTCAACTAAATTTCTAAGAAATTGGTATTTGACATTGATGTGTTTTGTCCTATGATTCTCTCAATGGTTGAATTAGAAAAGTTTATAGCCGATTGGTTGTCACAGTATAAAATACTTTTATCCAATTTAATTCCAATCTTTTCACTTTCACCCAAAATATTTTGCACCCATACCATCTCTTTTGCAGCTTCTGTTAAGGAAATATATTCTGCTTCCATGGTTGATAAACTAGCACATTTATATTTAAAAGTCCTCCATGAAATTGGAACATTATCAATTAGAAATATCATGCCCCTTAATAACATTCTGTCATTATTGCGGTTGGCTGCAAAATCAGAATCAGAAAAACACTTAAGATTTATATTTTTTATGTTTGATAAATTTAATTTAAAATCTTTAGTTTGATCTACATCTCCTAGCAATTTAAGTAAAACATACCAGTGTTTAATTTCTGGGTTTTCCTGAAATTGTGAAAAATTATTTGCAGTATAGCAAATATCTGTCCTAGTCCTACTTAAAAGAAATGAATATCCTAACAGACTTCTGTAAGGTAAGAACTTCATTTGCTCCACTTCATAGTGATTTGATGGACAGTCTGATTTACTGAGCACACCTTTTGCAATGGGTAAACTAGAGATTGGATATTTAAATTTTGTAAATCTATCACATACTTTCTTTATGTATTGGTTTTTATAAACAAAATTTTTATTTTGGTTTTTTTTCAAATTCAATATCTAGCAACGTTTTTATTTTGCCCAAAACTTTGATGTCAAATTTAGATTTCAGCAGTAAAACCACATATTGTAGGTCTTTTTGATGTTTAGCAAAAACAATTATGCAGTGTTTGTATGCACTCTGGAAATTGGAAAAACTGGGAATTTACAGGGAATTTGAAAGTGGACTAAAATGTCAGGGAAATTGCAGGGAAAAATCGAGTTTTTGTTCAAAATTCTGGAAAAATCGGGGAATTTTCAACTTGCCGACCTGCTCATAGAGATGCCGATTACTACGGATTCTCTGTAGTTTCTACGGGAAAATTCCTCATACTGCAGATTACTTCCTCATACTGCGGATTTGCATTGTTGTCTATGGAAAATTGTCTTCTGTGAAAGCCAATGTACATTTACAGCTGTGTGCACAGTAATTTCCACAAAGTCAACATAACAACAGTGATTTACAGCCTCATGGGCATTAATGCCAATCAAATTAACATGACAGCGGGAATTTATGGCCATGTGCAGGGTAATACCAATCAAATTTAAGTGATAACGGAGATTTACGTCCGCATTCATGGTAATGCTAATCAAATCACCAAGACAATCATGATTTACTACTGTGTGGAATATAAATATTTTTTTTTTCATGGAAATAATAAATGTAGTTCTTAAAAGTTGTTAAATTTCGCATAAATCGCTGAATGGTTAATTTTATAATTATTTGTGCATAGAGTAATTGCACAATTCACTTTATGTGCTCATGAATCTCCGAGAGTCGATTAGTATCTTTTTCTATACATCCCTATCTTCCAAATGTTGCATATTAGATTGACTAACTAGCATATTTTTATATTCTGATGAATTATTAAGGTTAATTTTTTAATTATTTTCGCATAAACAGCACTGATTACGCAATTCATTTTATGTTCCTGTGAATCACCGGAAGTCCATTAGTATATTTTTCATCCATCCCCATCTTCTAAATATTGCATATTAGTTTGACTAAACTAGTTTTTTCATATTTTGGCTATTACTAAGGGTTGATTTTTTAATTATTTTCGTATATGTACACGTGAATCGCCGAGAGTCCATTAGTATCTTTTCCCATCCATCTTCTAAATGTTGCATATTAGATTGGCTAGACTAGCTTATTTTTATATTCTGGTTACTTGTTAAGGTTAATTTTTTAATTATTTTTGCATAATGCATATTTTCTTATTTTGAAAATTGGATATGAATCTTTTGAAGGGATATTTTCTAAAATGTGGTATTAAAATAATGATTTAGGCAAATAAAAGATGCAATCATTTAGGCAAGGATGTATTAAAATTGATATATTCATATCTATAAATACATTGCTATATTTTATTTTTTATTATATAAATTAGTAGTTGTTATTTTCATTAGTAAAACTTGTGCTTTATCAAATGGAAATGTTTGTTTTCAGTATAAAGTATTTTTAACTGGATAAAAAATTATAATATAAATATATATATTAATGCTTAATTATATATATGCTTACGTAATTTTATGTATATGCATTCTTATCAGAATCATTTCTTATAACTTGACTACTGAAAAAGTCCTAAAACTTCTGATATATTCTTTCTTCACAAATGAAATCTTCATCAGCTGAGTGGCATCACTAATGATTGAAGCTCTTAGGTTTCATGAGCATTGAGTCATAAATAATCCTTTTTATGCATGATTATGCAAACTTTTGTCTCATGCTGCCATAGAAAAAATGAATTTCCTTCGAAAAGTTTTCACTGAAATTTCAAAAAAATTTATCTAGGTCTAGATTTTTCGATAGCAAAGCCGGATATAAAGTTTTTTAAAAATCCATCAGTATTTTTGGCAGCTATTGTGTACACTAGCAATCGACAACAGATAGACATTTCTCTAAAATAGTCAAAATATGTTCAGCAGGTTCTAAAACATGTATTGAAAATATTCATGAAAACAATACTTTCTCTATTCTATAGTATGAGAAAGTAAAAGTATGGGAACATTTTCCTGCAAATTGAGGTGGGGGGGGGGGGCACAACAGAAAAAATACCTATTTATAAACATGTACAAACGGTCGAAAAACTGCTTTCCTACAAACCAAAATTAATGAAACAACAAACATTAGTTCGAATGTTTATAGAAAATTATAAAATGTAAACTTTCTTTTTATTTCTTGTATATGTATATTTTTCTTAACATTTATTTATTTATTTATTTATTTATTTTTTGTATTAAATAATATTTTTTAATGGATTAACTTGACTTTTTGTCATTAATTTTACTAAACATAATGTTTTATAGTGTATTTAGTTGATATTAAGTTTATATTTTATCCAAACTCCATAACTCTATAATCTGGAAACTTTAAAATCCGAAATTGGCAAACTCCAGATTTTCGAGGTTGTGCTGTATATGCAGATAAAATTGTATACAAATATAGAAAATTTTGAGTTTTTTTTTTAATGTATTTTTTCTCATTGTCATGTATTCATGGTAAATATCAGTTAAATCTAAAATTATTTTTTGAAATTGGCATTAAAATAGTAGTATGCAGTTCCTGGAATTTTGATGAAGACAACAGGGAAAACTCAGGGGATTTCATTTTGAAAAATGGGCATTAATGATGTAAACCAAACATGATGTAAACCATATATATCTTTTCTCAGAAGATAAACAAATTATTATTTCTTCCTTTAATCAATAAAACCAGGTGGTTGATACATATAAATTTTATTGTTCAATTTTGCATATAAATATACACATGTAACATCAAGTTGTTAATGTAACCATACAGACAAATACAGTGAAAAGCATCCTAACAATAGTAACATTTATGAATGAACTGGAAACTTGATCATAAGTTCGCTCCTTTTCTTGATTAAATCTTTGAGCAACAAGTCTTGCTTTAAATCTGCTGCTATTCTTTTTTCGACATCAGCATAAAAATGAAATAATACAACAAATAATTTTAATGGAGGTAAACAAAAGAAGGAATTAAATTTACATTTAATTAAACAAGGCCGAAAATTTCAGGAGCCTACTCTAAAAGTACATTAGCATTGTGAAAAAGAAAATATTTAATAAAAAAATAAATTACTCAGACATGGTAATTAAAATTCAAATAAAAACAAAATTTGAAATTAAAAAAAAAATTTATTTAAAACAAATTAAACTTAATAAACAAATAAAAATTCACCCAGAGTTTCAAAGGAAAAAAGGGAAATTTAACAGCTCTGTCTGAATACATAATCAACATGTATGTGTAAAAGGGAAAACATTAAATTGTAAAAAATGAACAGGCGTGAGTCACTTGGAGGTGTGCCCACCAAAAAAACATATTAAATACCTTGTAACTTTGAGCAGTCAAGCTAGGAGACATTCTACGTGATGCGGGAGCAAGGGTACTCCGAGAACTAGCTTCGGGAGAGAGGGAGATGTGACCTCGGATAGGGGAGGCTTTGCAGAAAAGAAAATCTGGTCCAGAGTGCTTTCAGGGCGATGTAAGAACTTCTTGCCTGTTGGTTGCAGTGTAAAGGATGGTCAAAAGTTACTAAGTGGGAAGCACATTTATCGCAAATAAATGGGACCTCAAGTGGTGGGTGTCTTGCTCTTAAAATTGAAGATTATGGAGTTAACCCTTTCTGGATGGCGGCATTCCGGAACTGCCGTGGCCCAAAGGACGGAGCGCTTTGCTTCCGAACTGTTCCCAAAGGACGGCTAATTTTTTGCGCTAAGTCTAACTCTCGAAAAAAATTCACTAAAAATCACCTATTCAACGCAGAAATCTACTTTTTCAGGAATAAAAAAAATATTCATTTTCTATTTGATGTATATTTTTCATACAAATCTCAATACAAAATACTTGTTAGTTGCTTCCATTCTTTTAACGAAATAAACGAATAATTTCACTGCCGCACATTCCTTTAAAACCCAAACTTAAAAAAAAATACTCTCATATTCATATGATTCACCAACGAAATCATTAAGCTAAATTCAAAATGAGAACCGGAACTCAATTATAAAATAGCTGATGCTATGAGAAGTGCTCTATTTGTTTATATTACAAAACCATGTTTCACCACTCCAAATGGAGAAATGATTAATTGGATCCTCCTATGCCAAGGTCAAGTAACTGCAAAATACATTGGAGTTATTCGCATGGGCATTTAACACCATCTAGTAGACAAATAATAACGTTTCATATGAAAATGTGCATACTTGACCTCGTCTTTTAGGGTAATGTTTTATCCGACGCGTATGCGTGACGGCCATCCTTGAATGTAAGTTTGCAGTCGACGCACGGGCGCGTCGACTATTACATGTACAAGGGCATTCTGCCCTAAGGAAAAAGTATCAGCATTTGTGTATGGGCTCCTTGCCCTTTAAAATTATTCCTCCATTCTAGGATATGATGTGAGAGACATGGCCTTGTAAAAGAGAAAAATGCAAAAGCAGAGAGTCACCAGTTGTATGCTTTCATAGCAGGTGTTTTCATCAGGACTGAGAAGAATTCTCTTGCTTAGCACGAGGTCAAGTGCAACCGGAATGGCAACCTCTTTTGGCGTGGTAAAATTTGAACTTGGATCACCAAGGGTACAGCTTTTAATCTGACAATGAACTTTTTGGCAAGTTAAAGGCTGCTAATCTACCAGTTCTGCACTCCACAGATGTTTTCTCGCATAAACATTTGATATGTCTGTTTATGTTGCCTGCAAAGCTTAGATAGTGTTATTTTGGTTGCCATCTTGAAAATTTCTTGTATTTTTGGAACCTCTGTTTTTATGCATTCAAGAAAAACTTTGTGGTGGGGTATAAAAATGTAATTCAAATCACAAAGCATACACACATCATTGATATTAGAAACATTTACATATTATTATTTAAATATCGTTAAATTTACCCTGGGTGAAAAATGAAAACATGTTTTACAAAATTTACTTTCTTGTAAGTTGCATAATATGTATTCTTGATGACTGCTTGCAAAGCAATTTTATATTCACATTTTTGGGGCTGGGTATTTCCAGCCTGTATAACAATTACTGGGAAAAGATGTATTTAAAAATGATCACAAAATCCTGTTAGGTATGTAAAATTATTTATATTAAAGTTAAGTTTATTTACACCTTTTCATACATAATTAATATTCAATTTGGTATACTTATTGTTATTGGTTACAACAAAAATCGTATGATTTTCAACAAAATATGGATATCAGAAAGCTCTCAATATTTTCTCACACTATTGAAATTTGTTAATCTGTAGAAAGTCGTGTCTTGGAGCACCTTTTTTTGTTTGGTTGCTTTTCCATTTGTAATCTCTTATGCTTATTATAAAAATATGTTTAGGATAAAAATGTAAAATTTGCATCTAACCAGTTTAACTAATGTGTTTATTTTAAAGGAATTTCTTTTGAATTGTCTTTAGGTAATACAGAAGGTTACATTACTATGGGTCCAATGTCCACATCTGCACCCACTCACCCTTCCATCTTCCTTCATTTGAATTCAATAGATTCACCCCATACAAGTTCCTTGCCTCCCATTCTGCAGTCAAGTGATTACATGGAAATGAAATCTCCTACAGGTAAAAGCTGTCTGTAACTGGAGTGAGAAATTGTCATGCATTCATATTCCTTATTGCATAGGCCCACCTTTCAGAATAAAAATGAAAAAAAAATGTCTTTTTATTGATTTGCAAATTCTTTAGAATATTTAATTCATTAAAATTTAATTTTACAAGTTGGCAACTAAAAAAAAAAAAAAATCAGTCATGCTGATGCATAAGAAGCATTCTGTTGATTTATGTTAGAATTAAGGCTCAAAATAAGTCACTGCAAACACAGCAAATGCCTTGACCTACCTTAAAATTGCCATGACAATCAATCGTTCTCACAGCAGAATTTATTATGATAATTTATAACCTGCTAGTTTTGTGGAAAAGCAAAGATGCAAGTTTAGTTGCAGTTATTCTGATCTGGTAAAAGCATATGCCAAATCTGGAGATAACAAACTAAAGATATTTACATCAAAAGAACTGTGGTAATTAAAAAATGCAATGTTGAAAATAATTCTAAAAATAAGGAACATATAAAAGCTGCTGATTATTATTATTATTATTATTATTGTTATCATTATTATTATTTTGTTGAATTTAGCAAGAAATTTGAAACTGAAATTTTAGAAAAAAAAAATTCGATGATCCAGATTTACCAGGAGCTGAATAATTTTTGTTTCTAGCTTTCAAAATTATAAAGCAGTATTTGCTGTCAGTTTTAAGATCTTATTTCAAGCCTCTTGGTTAAAATATAATACCATTTACCTTCACATTGTAGTTAAAATGACCACAGTTAGAGAAAAAATTCTTAATTTTTTTTAACTTTTCCCCTTTTAATCCTTATTAAGTAACATAAGAATTCAATCTAAAATTTGCTTTTTGTACCTTCTAAGGTTGACTGGTATTAATATATATCTCGGAATGTGAAATATTTTCAATCATCATGTTTTAATAAAGACCATTTTTTAATAAATATTAAATATCAGTTTGCAAAAAATCTATTTTGTCATTAATCATAGATGTTATTTCTCTCATGACTGTACCGTATAACGTCCCAAATCCGGACGTCCGAAATTTGAAATTATCCAAAATTCGGATGCTAGCACAAACTTGACAGACACTTGATTATTCAACCATTTGCTCATAAATTATGAAATATAGCTGAACCCTTTTAACACTGTAAAAACAAGAACATAAAAAAAAATCTCATTTCTTTGAAAATGTGAAAGAACTATATACTCACTAATAATACTCTATAATATATACTCACATATAAGTCGAGGAATTTGTGACAATGAAAAACTTCAAAATGGGAAGGAGGGGATCGACTTATATGTGGAGTCGTCTAAAATAAAATCGTTAGTCTGACCCTTGGGGATGCGATACCTGCGGGAAATGGTCATGAAATCATTTAAGAAATGTTGCTTTAATAATTAATTTAATAGTATAAATGATGATGGGTTTTTATAAATGATAATGACAGTGATTTTTATGACATGGACATAGATGGGATTACTGATATTTAAATGATGCCCAATGGCTTTTTAAACCGTTTGGTGAGTTTGACTCTGACTATATGTATTAGACTTGCTTGACACCAGACTTTAAAGGGTTCTGATGAAGTTTCTGTTATGGAAATAAAATTTCGACTAGGGATTGACTAATATGCAAGTTTTCGATTTTTTCTGATTTTTTTTTCTCTGAAAGTAGGGGGGGGGGTAACTTATATGAAAGTATATACGGTAACTGCTCTCTCAAAGATGAGCAACCATCTGCTAATCTATTTTTAGAAGAAATGGGGTTCTCTGACCCGTAAGCAATAGCTCTTTGCCTGTTTTGTTCCATGATGCGCTGGGAGGAAAGAGGGTGGGTTGAAAGAAATGCAGTGATCTTGACATTGATATGATTAAGTAAGTGATAATAATTGGTAGAAGGGGGTATCTTAAAGGAGAATGGAAAGATTCGTTCTATCGTCTGTTTGATTTATGAATAGTAAAACATGCTTAGATCATCCATAGAAATTGCGGGCCTCCCTTCAAACATGTATCATAAACATGTATCAAGGTAGTTATGTAATTAACGATAGTGACGTTGTTGATGTTAACTAAGAGAAGGTTTCTTTGGAAAATTTAGAAGAGTTACTGAACAGCGTTATTAAAGGACTTGAACAAAGGAACTTTGTAACAAAACAAGAACTTATATCATTAAATTTTTAAAAAAAGTTACTTTTGTAAAACAGAATTATGAGACAATGCACCATTTTAGAAATGTTTGCTAAAAAGTTTAAATTATTTTAAAGGTGTTTGATAAATAAGAATTTTCTTTATGGGTATTTTTTTGTTTGTTTATTTTGTATTTTTGCTTAGTTGTTCAAATTTCCATTTTGTAGTAGAATTCAAAAGGTTCAAATTACGGGAAAAGGGGGGGGGGGGAAGTCCGGAGGATTCCAGATTTGAAACATTGTATTGTATTAGTGATAAAACTTTTTACTATATAAATGAAATAATCTTTTTCTTAAAAGATGGCTACATAAGCATGAGTCCTGTGGGTGCTCAGTCATGTCCCCCTCTTGATTCTTCTGCAAATGATTCCAGCCAAACAAAGGATGGTTACATCCACATGGCACCTATACATGATCATGGAGCTGTGCCACAGCATGAGGGCTACCTAGATATGGCACCTCTCTCGTCTTCACTGCCAAAAACTTTCCCTGGTAAGTTACATAAAGCTTCTATATAATAAAAGGCAATGTCTGTGTGTCTGTCTTATACACTATAGGCTCAGCGACCATGCGTCACAGAGCTATGAAATTTGGCAATCGGAGACCGGGGGGGGGGGGGGGGGAGAGAGACACATGAAAAATAATTTTTAAAATTTGAATTTCTGTTATTTAATGTTTTAACTGTTTTCTTCACTTTTCTCCCTTATTATTCCACCATCCAGATGTCGTAGAAAAAAACAAATCACATGACCGGGAAGAGCAGACAATTGCGAGTAAAAGTATATCAATTTCAAATCTCAGGGATGAATTCTAATATTTTTTAAAGATTTTAAAACAAAAGTCACTTTCGGCTAAAAAAAATGAACTTTTGTTTTTAAATCTTCGCATCGAGGAAAAGTTCCGATAATTTCGACTAATGATTTACATTTTTAGAAAGCTCAAATATCAGGCTTTCTTACAAGCCCAATCTGAATGGCCCAAGAAGTTTGATTTCTTGCACGCACAGACACAGTTGCCATTGAAACGGTTTTTGGCCTAGCAGATGTTTGGTTGGTTGGGACCACAATGAAAAAACTTAAATACTGAAGAAATAAAAAAGTAAATAAAAAGAAAGTTATGGAGATCATTGCAGTGCCTTAAAATCTCATTATTACTTTTAACGTCATTAAACCAATTCAAACTTTGTTAACTCCACGGGGTTGAGGGTGCTGTAGCCCAGTGGTTAGCTCTCGGGAATTGCACTTGGTAGGCCCGGGTTCGATTTCCTCCACTGCGAAAACTGCCGCCTTGTTCATGCGGAGTACAATCACATTAAATATGTGGGTCTGTAAGTTCTTCCGAAAGGTTGGTGGTAAGGGAAGGAGGGTACAGTCCCTGTGGATGCCCACCACCACCACCATCACTGGGTTCCAGCCTAAATTGGTATGGAGATTGTCACGGTGCCTTAAAATTTCATTATTAGTTTTAATGTCTCTAAACTAAACCAAACTTTGTTAACTCCACGGGGTTGAGGGTGCGGTAGCCCAGTGGTTAGCGAGCGGGAATTGCACTTGGTAGGTTCGATTCCCGCCACTGCCAAAACTGCCACTATGTTCAAGCGGAGTATGACCTCGTTAAACATGTGGGTCCGTAAGTCCTTCCGAGAGGTTGGTGGTAGGAAAAGGAGGGTACTGTCCCTGTGGATACCTTCCCCACTGGGTTCCGGTCTAAATTGGGTGGTATTTCCTGGCTGTCCAAATAGTAACCTTACACCTTTCTGGTAGGTCGCGACAGCGAGTTTGCCACAGTCAGAATTTTCAAGGGTAGCGAACAGGCTGGTTGCCGAAGGCGGCTAGTACATAATATTAATGAGATTGGTAAACGATAGCTCCCATTTAAAATTCAGCCAACAATGCTTCTGAATTGGGCATTAGCAGCCCTACAACATGCTTGATGATTTGAATTCATATAAAATATTTGTTACTTATTGCTATTAATAGTAAAATGCAGATATGGATGACCCTGGCCATAGAAACATGGGGAGTTGAGCTTCATCTGCCACCCAGATTACATTGGCAGATTGTGTGTATTTGTTTTCATTGTTTTTCTAACATATAACACAGATAGGACTTTGCAAAGTCCTTGTCACTGATAGTGTCCAATAAAAGATGTTTAATAAATCCCTCTCATTTGAAAATTTTATTTGGATTTGCAAAAAAAAAAAACAGTTAAAATAACTAGAAGAATGCAGCATTTCTTTCAAAAAAAGCTTTTTTTGACAGTGGTAGCTCCAGTTATGGCCCCAATAGAGATGTTTATAAAATGATACACGAACTATTAATTGATTTTTTTTTTTTTTTTTTTTAATTCAATTAACGTGGCAACAACAGATCGAAATCCAGTTACAGTAGCCACACAAGCCTCCATGCCTTATTCGGGATTCGAACCCGAGCCCTCCACACATCAGCCCAGCCGAACACGCTATCCACTTTTTAACACTTGACAACATAGTTGAAAAGTGTTTATGACTCTGTTCATTCTGTCTGTCTATCTGTCTGTCCGTTCGCACAATAATTGCCATAAAAATTGTTAGAAAACTTTAGTGTAAACAAGCAACAAGTACATGTACATCAGTTATAGTACTGTCTAAATCCAAAAATTACTGTGTGCTGATTGGCTAATCACATTAGGTCAGATAGTCACTAAGTTTTAACCCCCATAATATGTATTCCTGCAGATTGAGACATCAACATCCAGATTATTCTAATTTTCTACTTCAACCCATTAAAAATTAGCTTTCTCAGGAAAACATTAACTTTAACTTCTACTTCAAAAAACATTAACTTCTACTTCAACCACACAGCACTATTTAAGTTGGTGGATGTGGCAGTAGAAGTGGTCATCTCTTGTCATCTCTTGTCTTGTCTTGTGGTTCTGTCTCTGTTCTGATGACTGTGTTCATTTGATCTTGTTACGTAATACCATAATCTTATTCTTTAGGTTGCGTATAGACGCAAAATACTTAGTTAATCAGAATACAAGCAAAAGAAACTTGCGAGTTAACATTATTCTTCTATAAAATTTTTTTATTATTCTCTTATTTTGTACAATTACCGTTAAGTCAGTCACAATCTGAACGGTTACCAAACATTTAAAAATAAATAAAAATAAAAATTGAACAGAAATTAATTACTTTATTTTTAATATTTTATAAATTAGCTAAATCATTTTTAAATATTTACATCGGAAACTTGCTCACTAAATCTAATGGATATTAAAAATGCAAGCCGTCAGCAAACTGTACTCATTCTAACTATTACCGTTCCCAACATTACTCCCTCACCAGTAACTAAGTTACTTCCTTGATTGCTTCTTTGTTCCCTTCATTCTTAGGCCACTCATCTTGAGGTTAGACCAACCAATCAGGTCCTTTCCACCACTTTCTGGAATTTAATAACTCATCTGCTAAGCACCCTCTTGAAAGTATGTCAGCAGGATTTTCACTTGAACGCCAATATTTCCAATTTTGTGAGTCTGAAATTGTTTGAATTTCAGTTACTCTATTGCATACAAATGGTTTCCACTTCTTTGCATTCCCACGAATCCATCCAATAGCTACTGTTGAGTCTGACCACATAAAGTAATTTTTATCTATATTAAATAAATCTCTCAAGGACTTTAATAACCTTGATCCTATTAAGGCGGCCATTAACTCCAACCTTGGCAATGTCAGTTTCTTTACTAGAGCAACTCGTGTTTTTTGAAGCAACAAAACTGACACTGAATAATTTCTGCTCTGTTCTGTAACGTACATATGCTACAGCTCTATAGTCAGCTTCGCTTAAATCACAGAAAATGTGCAACTGTAACTGATGCGAATCGGGAGTGATTTCATTCGAAAAGTAACATCTTCCAATGGATAAATCTTGCAATTTTACAAGTTCCATGCACCAATTATTCCATTTCCATTTCAAATCATCTGGCAGTTCTTGATCCCATTCTAAACCTTTCTCCCATAATTTTTGAAACAAAATTTTAATCCTTATCACAAAAAGTGATACTATTCCCATGGGGTCGAAAAGTTTACTTGATAACTTCAAAATACTTCTTTTAGTATTACTGCAATCTTCCAGTGCTTTGAAAAGTGATGATAAATCAAATTTAAATTCGTCTGTTGAAGTGTTTAATTCCTAAAACCTTGATAATCACGGTCTCATCTTCCACTGCTTGATGTTTAAAGTTTGCATTATGCCAAATATGCGCAAGTTCCACTGAATTTATTCTCTATTTACGAAGATTCATATTTGCTTTTTTCAAAATAAATTTGGCATCCCTTGATAAACTTTCAGCCTTGATAATATTATCTGCACCAGAAATAAGATCGTCCACATACAAATTTTCATTTAAGATTTTAAAAGTTTCTGGATGAGATATTTCATATTTGTTGATATGATGCTTTATCGTCACCACTAAAAAGAGAGAGAAAGGGGCTTGAACTAACCCCGAAGGTTACTCTGGTCATTCTATATGTTTCCCATTCTTCCGGAGGAAAATTTTTCAAACCATAGAAATTTTTCATATTCTCGGTCTTCTTCCGCGAGAGAAATTTCCAAAAATGCCTGTTCAATGTCCGCAATAACACCAATCTTGTTCATTCTAAATTTCAAAAGTAGTGTCAAGAGATTTGGATTCAAATTGGGTCTAGTAATCAAAGTGTCATTCAAAGACGAGTAGTTCTTATCGCGGTGAGGCGTCAAAAACGATCCTTAACTTCGTAGTTTCCTTTTCATGTTTTAAAATCGGGTGATGAGGTAAATAATATCCGCACCTTGCTGATGTGTTTGTGTGTGAATCAACCCTTTCTATAATCCCGTCTTCTAATTGTCCCTTAAATACATTTTTATATTCTTCATAGAGTGATTTAAACCTCTTTATTAGACTGAAAAGTCTTCTTTCAGCAACAATATAATTATTTTCAAGATTTACTTCATCCCTAAATGGCAATCGAACCTCATATCTGCCATTCTTAAATTTGATTTCCTTTTCAAAACGTTCTAAAGTCTCAACATCAATAGCTGAATTTTCATTACAATCTTGAGTTATACCTAAACTCTCTACTTCCCAAAATCTTTTTAACTCATTATTTAATGGCTCTGAGCTATTATCGGACGGCATTGCATTTTCACATTCAGTGGAAATCATTTCTTCTTTTAACTTATGATTCATTTCAGTAATCGTGTAAAAACAAACATATCTTACGGCTGCGGAATCCAACTTTTGTCCTCTAATTTTACCCTGAATCGTCCAGCCAAATATATAGTCTGTATAGTGTATAAATGTTTATTTAATTTTTCAATGCGACCTGTATTGACTTTCCGAAAGAGATCGGCGCCAATTAATATCTGTATTGGTTCATCTGGATACCTGCAATCATCTGCTAACTGTAAATTTTTTCTTTTAATTAGGTGTTCAATTCTTTGTCCAGGTGCCAAGATCACAGCTCCCGTTATTTCTTGCGTAATCAAAACTTCTAAATAGATCTTCTGGTTTCTATACTTTTTATTTCTCAATTGAATTTCTGCAACATCAAATATTTTTCTAACGGATCCGATCGACCAAATGTAAATACAATTAAATTTTCTGTTCTGATGATCTTGAATGAATGAATGAATGACATGAAGGTGGGTGGCTCCGGAAGAGCCCAGCACATCGACCAGAGGTCTATTGTACTACCCCAACAAGTGAAGGTCCTTAAGAAAAGAGACCAGTAGCCGAAGCAAAAATCAGCAGGCACTTGACAGGAATGTCATACAACTCCCAGGGCTCGATCATATGTCGACCCAAGTGTTCGAACCTATGGGCGGAGAACACCTCACATTCACAGAGAATGTGTACGGCAGTTTCTTCACTGTATTTGCAGCCTCTGCAAAGCGAATCTTTTGTGACACCCATAATATTAAGGTGTCTTTTAAGGGTGCAGTGTCCAGTAAGGAGCCCGACAGCCCTTCTGATGCCAGTTCTACTGAGCCTGAATAATTCCTTCTGACGTATGCTAGGGCAATTGCAGTTGAGAATTTTCGCCTGCCTTTGGCCCTTAGTATTACGCCAGTTTTTGCACTGAAGCTTTCTGAAGATGTCATAGACAGTTCTTCTAGTTAGTTCATTGGGAACACCCAAAGCTGGCTCAGGACCAATAAAAGGAATACTTGAGCCTTTCCTAGCCAATTCATCAGCCAGCTCATTTCCTAGAATGCCCGAACTGATGATCTTCAATTGCAGTTCATCTGCCAGCGATTGTGTAATGAAAGAACGCATCGAAGCATTATCCATGAGAATCCTTACTTGTTTTGATTTAGATTGAGTGCATATTTCAGCAGCACAAGTTTGTAATAAAACATTTTTTGGATTTTTAGAATATGAATTTAAATGTGACACGGCAGAAACTAGCGTTTAATTTTCTGAGTTTACCATATTTATCCTCGTATCATTTGTCAGTTCTGCTTTAGGATTTCGAATATGCGTACAAATAATTTCATGGTGGTTTCTACCGTTACATATTTTGCAGGGTGACATTTGCCTTCTACATTTTGCATTGATATGAAAACGACCAAAACATCTAAAACAACGACCTTCCCTTTTCAATTTAAATTTCTTATCCTCTGTAGTAATGGTTTTACAATTGAAAGCATTATGATTATTGTCGTTACAGAATATGCAGAATTTTACTGTAGTAGAAAATGCAGCTGTCGGGAAAGAATTTCGAGTTGAATTTCTTTTAAATGTTTAATTTCTATATTCGATAGGGGAAACTGCATTTGTTTTCTTGGAATTATTCAATAAAATCGAAGCTTCTCCGCATTCTACTTCTATACGAATAAATTCTATGAGTTCCTTAATAATTTCGAATTCTGATTTTCCGCTTCTTTTCCGATTGAATTCCAAACTTATGTCTTCTGGTATTAGTTTAATCAAAATCGGTCATAGAATTTGCCCAAACGAATCAGATGTGAACCATATCAAGTTTGTTATATGCGAGTTTATTACATTATCTTTTCTTCCAAACCGCTTCTTTAACAGTTCCACGCATGAATCGTAGTTTTTGCTAGTAAGTTAAAATCCTTTAACTGCATTCGCGGCGATACCACCCAAAAGTGTCTTTAGATAATTAAATTTTTCAATTTTCGTCAAACCTTCATTTCCATGTATGGCATTATCAAATTGCGACTAAAATTCAAGCCACAAGGAAGAATCTCCATAAAATTTGTTAATTGTGAGTTTCGGCAACTTTACTAGTGTATGTTCATTCACATGCGAACTTTCATTATCCGAGGAAATTGATCTTTCATTATTTTGTGTAACCACATTAGAAGTTGAACCTTTTATGCTCTCCTTTAAATATCTAGAAATTTTACCCTTCCATTTTGTTATTTTTTCCTTATATTCTTCGCTAACATTTATTTCAGTTTCAAATTCATCAGGATCAATAATCAATTCAATTTTTTCATCGAGATCCTTAAGTTCTTTAGCCTTCTCAATTAACTGATTTAAGAATTCGTTTAATTCTTCAATGGTTTGCTGTCTGTCAATTATTACCTTGGAAAGGTTCTCAATTTTATTAGTTAATTTAGTTGTGTTAGCCCTAATAATGATGCGTTTCCGCTTCAGTTGTTCTGGTTCCATAATAAATTTTTGAAAATGTCTTAATTAAAATCTTCAAACTGATTTTCATTCACTTACCCCAAACAGTTGATCAACCTCTACGCCCCACATTAGACGCCAATTTGTGGAATACTTTCCTTAGAACTCGCCTGGTTCTTCACTTGTTCTCCGGGGTAGAGAATCCAACAAGCCGATTGAGGCAAGTCCGGCATTAAGACACGCACCATCATTAAAAACACAACTCTTTATTCATACGTACATGGCTTACAAGGTATCTCTCCCATACCATACTACCTTCCACAACATCTTACATTTACATAACTCGGTAGCACATTCCGGCTTCACTGCTCTATCCAATCATAAGCACAGACAACAAATTAGCATAAATGGAAAGCATCATAGCGCCATCTATAATAATGAGGATAGAAAATTAAATTCTCAACAAAGACCTCTTAATATTAACCTTCTTATTCAGCTGAATCATGGAAGTAAATGGCTGGCCTCATCTCTAACTCTATGAGCTCAATACAGTTTTCTATTTAGTTTCTTCAGTCACACACACACACACACACAATTAAAATCTCATAACCATGCAATTGAATCATGTTGTGGCAATGCCTTTGACCTGAGATATAAACCCTTTATTTCACTTCCATGGGTTACCTAGACATGGATTGAGTTTTGTCTTTTATTATGTAGGACTAGCAGTATACCCGTTCTTCATACAGAAAATATAATATAAAGAAACTTAACATTCACAATTATGTGTAAATTCCTATAGTATTCTAAATGTTGTTATTCAAAATATTCTATTAACATATTTAATTTAATTCTTTTCAAAAATGTATGCGAATCTCTGTGCTTGATATACAAAATTATCTTCACAGGCAGATCTGCATCTTCGTCCAGTTTGTATGAAAAAATATTTTTTAATTTTCACGAAACGACACAGATTATCTAGAACTTCATACTTAATTATGCAAAATATTGAATTTTCATTGATTTGGTGTCATTTTGATGAATTTAGCATCATTTTATCAATTTAATGACATTTTCGTCATTTTAGTGACATTTTAGAAAATCGCTAAATTTATCTCGCAAGTGTGACTGTAGAACTAATTGATAGTCCCACTTGGCGTTAAATTGACAAAACATCATCACAATACTATTCCCTAATAAAACACAATTAATTTCTGTTGGAAAAAAAAAATCAATACATCGCGATTCACGTTCCCGTGAACGGACGTTTATGCAAATTTAATATGAACGACTCTTTCCGTTCATCGGCGTGAACCGTGACGTTTTCCAACATGAGGTTTCATGCAAATCAATTCTCAATGCGTACGCATCTGATTTGCATATCCGGGGACGTTTCCGGAACTGTCCTTTTTCGGATATATAGGACAGAGGTTTCTTGAAGCAGACAGGTCAGATAGATTGACAGGGCAGATCTGACTGATGCATGTAGATGGAAGCATGCAGACAGAGGCACTGTGAGATATTGTTAGGCGATGGTTTTAGTCGAGACGGACGCAGATATGGTCAGTTTAGACCTGTACGTATTGAATGTTAAATTTACTTACATATGTTCGGAAGTCATGTTAAAATTTGCTGATGTCTTATCTATTGGTTTTTTTCTTTTGCCAAGTGTGATACCTTTGATGGTGGCTGCAAACACACGCAAGTGATATAGGTAGTACAGTTATTTACTACTAATGCTTCAAGAAATTTCTATCAGATTATTTGCATCTACAAACTTTTGTACATAGTATTATTTGATGTTTTGTGGCATGGAAATTACCTGGAATGTGTAAGTTGCCTAGTTATGTTATTCACATAATAAAGTGAACAATGATTTCTCTTTGAAACTGGATCCGTATATTTTTATGACCCAGCCAACACTTATGACTCTTTGACTGTGCGTACTTTGCTGCTGAAAATTCAACCTTTAAATTTTTTAAATTTTCCACCAGAACAGTAATGAGCCAGTTTAACGCCCAGAGAATCATAAGTGCAAGTATTTGAAGAACCATTGTTCCAGTGTTCAAATGGGGGCCGCGCCTGGCACCATTTTGAAGTACGTGTGATTAGCGAAAGTAAACAGTGTACAAGAGACTTTTACTTCTGCTTCTTTACTAAATCTACGAGTGGCCATGGAGGCAAGTTGACTACGAGGTGACCACGGAGTTGCTGATGCGAGACAACTACGTCACCTGGTGTACCGACATCTCATTCGTCCTCAAGGGAGAAGGATGTTTCGGACACGTAGACGAATTTGTTAAGCCTATTGAAGAAGACGCGAATTGCCGAGACTATGATGATTTTTATCGACGGAAAGACCGAGTGCTTGCTATCATCTACCAAAGCTTATCCTCGGAATACAAGGAGTTGATAAACGTCACTGTCGAACCAAGTCAAGCATGGAATACTTTAAGAGAGCACTTTCAAGCACCTTCCCGTGCTAATCTCGTGCGTCTACTAGACGAATTCTTCGATATCCAGCCGGAACAAGATGAGCCTGTTGACATATTTTGCTCAAGACTTCGTAAGGCCGTTACAAGGCTTAAAGACGCGAATCACCTCATTGAGGACCTGTATGTTTCTTTTCAAGCCATCCGATACCTTTCGGAAGAATACCGGGGCATCGTTCAGCTAATTTACAGATGGAGTGACTCGGACTTCAAGCTCAGCAAAATACAAGCAGAATTGGCAGCTGAAGAGAGCAGACTCCGACAACAAGAAATTGACTTTTCTAAAACTGTGAGTTTGAATTCCGCTTATTTTACTTCTAAGAATTGTGTAAATAGAGTAAAAATATCTAAATTTAAAACTCAGAAGGGCTAATCCAGTGTGACTCACTTTACAATTGGAGAAATTTTTCAAATAAAACTGATTTGATATTTTTACATTTTTGACAAAATAGTTTTTCTTTTTTGTTTTCCTTTATTGGTTATGCATAAAGATTTGAATAATGGGTGGTTTAAAAAATATTTTAATGTTAAATGGGTATTTCATATAAAAATAATAGTGTGACTCACGTTACAGTAAATATGACATGGAATTTTTGTTCATTTTTAAAATTTAAATTTCTTCCAAACCATATGATATATGGAGTATAAATCACAATGAAAATTTTATACTTGTATTGAAAAATTTTTATGCCTTCTTGGAATGTAAATAAATACATTATTAGGGCTTTAATTAAAAAATATCATTGTGACTCACGTTTCATGAATTTTGTGACTCGCGTTACATCAACTTTGTAACCCTCATTACATCCCCGGCCATTCATCTTGCTGCTCTAAGTCCTTGGACGAGCCGAATGGTCTGGGCTTTCGACCCTCATTACATCCTTCTGGTGCTTTCTTTCAATGTGTTTTGCAGTATATGTAATTATAAATTTATAAAATAACACAGCTAGAAGTATATGCAATGGTATAAAACAATTTTTATTTTAAAATAATGAATTTAACTTTTTTACCACATAACTTATTAGAATCGAAAATGTCCACGTGAATTAACAGCAATTGGGTGTCCCACCTTTTCAATAAGTTTGTCTTTAGTATAAAATATTATATCAGTTTCGTTTGGCCATTTCCAATGCTTTCCTATGGCTTCCATAGTCTGAACTTGATATTCTTCAGCAATATCATCTGTTGCTTTTATTTCACCAGGGTAACATTTACCCTGATATTCGACAAAGTACCAGTCACCAATTTTGGGATTTTCAGTGAGTGGGATGACATTGGAAAGCTTATTTGTGAGAAGATTACCATTAGTCACCACTAACTGGTGAACTTTGGAAATATTTGGGATAGGCTGGGCTTTTTTGAAAACTTTTTCCAACTCTAAGGATTTATTTCTCTTCTGAATTTCAGCATTTGTAACCTCCAGAACTTTAACGTTAGATGTAATGTTGGCAGCCTGAACAAAACTTGCAGCATTTACAACGATGTGTTGTCGGTTACTTACTGCTCCCCACACTAGTCTTTTTACCGAACCTCCAATTCCATCTACCGGCCCTTTGCCATGTGAAGTGGCAAAGAAATTCCACTTTATCACAAAATTGCATTTTGTTTGGAGGATACAAAGAGCTGCTGCTATATAATGGTTCTTAAATTGTGATGATGGTCCATCAGGCCATATATTTATTTCCACTGAGTTTTTTGGTAGATCTTCTAATATTTTATCTACGTAAGCTACAACAGTTTCCTTTGAATGTGTCGTATTATCGGAGGCTAATACACAAGGATAAAGTATGCCAGAATGCCAGATTGCAGCTGTAAATAAACTTACCTGACTTTGTTGCCAATGGGCACTCTGTACTTCATCTTGATACTTACAGGTATAGTTTTCTGCAAAATCAACTTGAATCAGAGCTAGTTTAAGATAGGTGGCTAGTTTAAGATAGGTGGTTTCTTATTACTATCAAGTGTCACAAAATCATGCTGTTTTTGGTTCTCCTTTGCCTGATGCCTTTTTACATAACAATGCTCTAAACATGTCTGTGCGAGTTTACAGATGTGCGAGATGAGTTCTTCAAGTGTTCCTTCCTGTAGCACTTTTTGGATGTGTTTGTTCTTCACCATCATTTTTGCATTCATACCATTCAACATACATCAAATTATCAATCTCTGCATTCTCAATATACTTCTTTTGAAAACCTAGCCCATCCTTGCATTCTTTACAGACATTGTACCAACAATCTTCCTTTGGTATTTCACAGAAAATAGTTTTGGGAAATGCATTTGAATATGTAGGGAAAATATCTAGAAAAGCTTGGTGTAAGCAAAAAAGTGCACCTATATAATTTTCATGGTATTTACATAAACACAAATTATGGGGCAATTTATTACTTGTTAACACATGCTTGGGTCTCAATTCTGCAAATTTACTTCGTCCAATTTTAGCTTCAGGATGATATTCTTGAAATAGTTTAAATGTTTCTCTAATAGAGTTTAACAAGTGTCTAACTTGAACTTTGTATTTGAAACCATTGTGCCTCAATGTGATGGAGTCCTTTCTTCCGGGTGCTTGGCGGCTTATAGAATCTCTCTGGTAAAAAGTATTTACACGCTCAACAGTTTTTGCTGCAATGGTTGAGGAATGCATATTGGTAACAGATGGTGGTGATGAAATTTCAGGTTCTTGAGATGGAATTGTATTTTGATAACCATTCAAAAAATATAATCTACGAAACGCTGTAGTTTTTTTTCTTGGAGAAGAAGGCAAATTACGACGGGCTCTAGCTGTTGCTTTTCCAAGAGCACTTGCTGAGTAATTTACAATTGGAGGGCTATCTTTCAATGCTACTTTATTTTTTAGTGCTTCTCTTTTCTTTGCTCTGAATGCTGCTACTTGGTTCTTCACCTCTAATCTCTTTTCTAACTGTATTTTATTTTGTATAGATTTTGGAAGTTTCAATAGGTCTTCTTTTTTTTTCTACTCTTTTTCACCTCTTCCAAATGTTTCTTTTTGTACTGATCATATGTTCCTTCATCCTTCATCTTCTGGCGTCTCTTTCGCTTACGCTCAGCAGCAGTCATTGGCTTATGGATGTCTTTAGAGTCCATTCTCTTAAATCTGCAGGTAAAACAAAATATAAATTAACAATTTTTGAATATATGAAATAGTTTAGGTCTTTTATTAATAATATTTTAAATAAAAGGTAATATTTGCTGCATTGTACTGGTGTGACTCTCATTACAATGGTGTGATTCACATTACATGTGACTCGCGTTACCATATATTTTAATGTTTTTTTATATGTGTACAGCTTTTTGAAAGTTTTTGGAATTATATATTAATTGAGTGTACATCTCAGAAGCAAGGCATGAAATTATACTTAAATTGGTTATGTTCTCCTGTAGTTTTAAAGAAAAATGCATGTTTTTGTGACTCACGTTACATGTGCAACTAAGACTTAAAAATTTTCAATTTAAATTACAATTAATCAATCAATTATTTTAAAAAAGCATTTATAACTTAGCTAAATGATGTGGAAAATATATAATCATAGTAAAAAATTTCAAACTTACCAGTTGCAGTGGGGAATGAAGCTCCAAAATCCACAATGTCACAGTCTCTAAAAATCATGGAACAAAATGGTGCATAAAGGTAGCCATTTTGAAATGAAAACATTGTTGCCACCATTAATTTGTATGAACAAATAATATTTGGACATATTATGACTAAAACAAAAAATTATCAATGCATATAATAAATTTCTATTTTTTTCTACCTCTGTCTCTGATTTCATGGATTAGCCCAGAATGTGTCTAATGCAAATACTTCTAGAGATAGTGTACATAATAGAAAAGTTCCTAGTCATAATGTAAATATTTCTAAAAGTAAAATTAAGTGTTTTAAATGTAATAAGGTAGGTCATACTAAAGTTAATTGCTCTAAATATAATGGATCTAGTATTGTGGAATTTCTTGGATCTCCACATATTGAAGCTAATACTGTAATCGATCCTAACGATAGACTCAGCTGGGTAGTAGACACTGCTGCTATGTGACATTTCTGTAATAACATTAGGTTATTTTCCAAATTTAATGAGTGCAAAGGCACTTCAATATCTCTAGCAGTAGGGGATGTCGAAAGTCCAGTTGAGGCTATCGGGACGGTGGAAATGTATGTCCAATTTAAGGATAAACAAAGTATTATAAGATTAGAAAATGTTATGTATTCTCCTAAACTTAGGAGAAATTTATTAGCTGCATCTGTTCTTGGTCCACTAAACCATTACAATTGTTACACATGGACGTGTGTGGTCCCTTGCCTACAGCCTCATATGGTAGAAACAAATATATCTTAACTATAACAGATGATTATAGCAGGAAAGTTTTTGTTTATCTTATGAAACAGAAGTCAGAAGTGTTTTCACATTTTAAAGAGTTTCAGGCCAGAAAGGAAAGGCAATTAGGTAATAAAATTCTATGTATCCGGACGGATAATGGAATGGAATTCTGCCATGATAGGTTCAAAAATTACCTGAGGGATATCGGTATTAAGGCTGAGAGGACTAACACATATACCCTACAGCAAAATGGAGTATCGGAGCGATTCAACTTAACCACATTTGACTGTGTTAGAGCCATGTTGAACGAAAGCAAAATGCATGACAGATTCTGGGCGGAAGCAATATTGTGTTTTACATACACTAAAAATCGAACATGTCACAAATTTAAGACTAAGACTCCATATGAACTCTACAGTGGTAGAAAACCTTCAGTCAACCATCTTAGAACTTTTGGCTGTAGAGCATATGTAGGCAAACCCAGTCAGCTCAGAAAGAAGTTAGACATGAAGGCTACAGAAGGGGTGATGGTAGGCTATGCTACTAAAACTAAAGGCTGTAGAATATTTTTGTCAGGGGAAAAACAAACAATTGAGACCTGCAATGTGAGGTTTGATGAGGGTAATGTAGTGGAAGGCATCCTAGACCCAATTTGTCCCAGAAATATCTCCTTAAGGATATCAAGAGATAACCTTTCAGAATACTCCGACGAGGAATATCCGAGAGGGCAGTCTGGTGGGGGGGGCAGGAGAGAGTGAAGACACTGGTGACGATCCGTCTGAATCCAGTGAGGAAACGGACTCTCCTGCTGACTCCAGTATGACTCCTTGCTCGGATATTGCTTGGCAGCGAAAGACGGTTCCAAGACCCGATGGGAGTAGAACCGACGTGTATTATTACGCTCAAGGAGATAATAAAAGGCTGAGGTCGCACAATGATGTTAAGAAATATTGTGATAAAAGAAATATACAATTTGATCTGCAACTATTTAATTTTTGGGAAGATAAAAGTCTTAAAAGGGTCAGAGGCAGACCAGAAGCAAGCAATATTGAAATAAATATACCAAAAGGGTACAACGCTGCTATTAAATCCTCCCAGTCCAAAAAATGGTGTAAAGCTATGGATGAAGAAATGGCCATAATGCAAGAGAGGGATGTCTGGGAACTAGTTCCTGCATCCACCTCACAAAAGCATATAGGCAATAGATGGGTCTACACTATTAAGAAAGACGAGAATGGGAAAATCAAGAGATTTAAAGCTCGTTTGGTAACTCAGGGGTACGGTCAGAAAAAAGGAGAATCATACGATGAAGTTTTTAGCCCTGTTGTTAACTTTAACTTAATTAGAGCATTCTTCTCAATTTTCGTATGCATGCTTGGCTGGATGCATTTCCAGTTAGATATCAAATCTGCTTATCTCTATGCTAAATTGAGTCAAAAAGTATACATGAAACAGCCTCAAGGTTATGTCAATCAGGAACAGCCTGATTATGTTTGTTTCTTGAAGAAAGCCATTTATGGTCTTCAAAGTGGAAGAGAATGGTATAATGAACTTGACACCAAATTAAAGGAATTAAATTTTTTGAAACTTCAATGGTTTAATTGTGCCTATATTTACAATAGCAAAGTTCTTATGCTAGTTTATGTGGATGACATAATTCTCTTTTCAAAGTATTAAAAGGACATAGACCACATCGTTTCATTACTTAGCATTGAATTTGATATCAAGGTATTAGGAAAAATTAGAAAACTTTTAGGCGTGGAATTTAAAGAGTGTGGCAATAAATTTTTTGTATATCAAAGTCAGTATATAGATAAAGTATGTCAAATGTTTCAACAATATAAATATCCAGTTACTTCACTTCTCATTTCTAAAGGGAATATTCTAAGTAAAATAGATTGTCCAAAGACAAGTGAAGAAATAAAGCAAATGCAAAGTTTTCCTTACAGGAGCTTAATTGGGTGTTTGGCTTTTATATCTAGTAGAACTAGACCTGATATTTGTTACGCCATCAATATATTATCTCAATTTCAAGAAAACCCTGGAATTAAGCATTGGGATGCATTGTTAAGACTTTTAGGATATGTTGAAAACACTAAAAATTATATGTTAAATTTATCTAATATTGAGGAGTTAAAATTAAATTGTTACTCAGATTCTGACTTTGCTGCAAACAGAGATGACCGTGTTTCAATTGGGGGCATGATACTCTCTATTGATAATGTGCCTATTTCTTGGCGAACCTTTAAACATAAGTGTGTCAGCTTATCAACCATGGAAGCTGAATACATATCACTAACTGAAGCCGCTAAGGAAATGGTATGGGTACAGAACATAATTGAAGAATGTCATTTACTTGGGTTAAACTTTAATAAAAGTAACAGTGTTATTTTTAGTGACAACCAAACAGCCATTAATTTTTCTAACTCTCCAATTGAAAACAATAGAACTAAGCATATTGATGTTAGATATCATTTCCTAAGAAATTTAATAGTCAGAATCATTTAATGTTAAATTTGTAAATAGTAAAGATAACTTAGCAGATCACTTTACTAAACCAATGACTAAGGAAACAATACTTAAATTTTGTAATAAAATATTTAAAAACTAAATCAAACTTTTTGAGATTAATGTTTAGTCTAAAGAAAATTTTAAATGCTAAATTGAATTTACACCTTGGGAATTTTTTTTAAGATGTCATATATATACATTATTGTTTATCTCAAACCTCATTGATATAAGCTAGTATATCTTGAGTATAAATTTTTGTGATATTGAATCTTTTCACTTTACACCTTTGTATATACATCCATTTTTCTATTACCCGCATAATGCTAGATAGTAGCTTATGTGTATAAAATTTTGTAGTTTTCAACTTAGTCGAAAGTATGTGTTGAAAGTTTTGATAAAGGACTTTTTATTATCTGATTACTTGCATCATATATTTTTAAATATTTGGTATATCAATACAGTTTAATAGTACTAATTATGTATACTTGTATTGTATTAATAGACTAAATTTTTAAGCTTTTTGAATTATAGTGTTTATACTCAAATTTAAAGTAAACTTAAATTCTATGCTTATACAAAATCTTAATCTTTTTAAAGTTGACTTGCTAAATATGATAATATGCTTATACTTAAATTTTGGATACTTATAATTAAACTTAAACTAAAATTTAAATTCTGAATGCTAATACTTAAGCATTGAAGTTGTATTGTATATAAATTTCTACTTGATGTGAAATGTTGTTGTTACAATATTGTCTAGAATACTTAACTGTTTTTCAGATGCTATAAGTACTTATGCATTTTATTTTATATTTAGTAATGATGTAATACTTTAAAATGTATTCCTTCATTATATGTTTGGTAGGATACTGGGGGCCTTGATGTTTATTGATATACCTTGGTTTCTCAGAGTAAGTATTCTTTTGCATATGCATTGAGACTTAAGGATTTGCATGAGGGGGCCGATTGTTGGGAAAAAAAAATCAATACATCGCGATTCACGTTCCCGTGAACGGACGTTTATGCAAATTTAATATGAATGACTCTTTCTGTTCACCGGCATGAACCGTGACGTTTTCCAACATGAGGTTTCATGCAAATCAGTTCTCAATGCATACGCATCTGATTTGCATATCCGGGGGCGTTTCCGGTACTATCCTTTTTTGGATATATAGGACAGAAGTTTCTTGAAGCAGACAGGTCAGTTAGATGGACAGAGCATATCTGACTGATGCATGTAGATGGAAGCATGCAGACAGAGGCACTGTGAGATATTGTTAGCCGATGGTTTTAGTCGAGACGGACGCAGATGTGGTCAGTTTAGACCTGTACGTATTGAACGTTAAATTTACTTACATATGTTTGGTAGTCACGTTAAAATTTGCTGATGTCTTATCCATTGATTTTCCTTTGTCAAGTGTGATACCTTCGATTGTGGCTGCAAATACACGCAAGTGATAGAGGTAGTATAGTTATTTACTACCAATGCTTCAAGAAATTTCTGTCAGATTATTTGCAACTACAAACTTTTGTACATAGTATTATTTGATGTTTTGTGGCATGGAAATTACCTGGAATGTGTAAGTTGCCTAGTTATGTTATTCACATAATAAAGTGAACGATGGTTTCTCTTTGAAACTGGATCCGTATATTTTTATGACCCAGCCAACACTTATGACTCTTTAACTGTGCGTACTTTACTGCTGAAAATTCAACCTTTAAATTTTTTAAATTTTCCACCACCTGTTCTACAGTCGCAAGTGTGACTGTAGAACTAACTGATAGTCCCACTTGGCGTTAAATTGACAAAACATCATCACAATACTATTCCCTAATAAAACACAATTAATTTCATTGATTTAGCGCAATTTTATCAATTTCAAGATATTTTTATGGATTTACAAACATTTTTATTATTTACTGACAGACAAATGCTACCAAAACATAATTTCAGTACACTCTTCTAACAAAACAAAATTATTTTCATTGATCTAGTATCGTTTTTATCAATTTGGTGACATTTCCGTCAATTTGGCAGCATTTAAGAAAAGTTGCCAAGTTGGCGATATCATGTCAAATTCGCAGATCTGAATTTGCAAATCTGAAGAATAAAACATCCTAATCCTGTTTGTATATACTAAATGAAAACACTAAAATTGTATTAGAAGATATGTTCATTCTACTCTTATTCTGTTTCAACAATCGGCTAAATGCAATTGGCTAAACACAATATATGAGTTTATTGGCTAAGCACAATATATAAGTTTGAAAACTCTTTGCCAAAATAAATGAAAGTGATGTATGCAATCCATAATTAATATAATTTAAAAAAATGAACCATTCATTTATAAGATATATTTTTATATTCATTTATTTATTATTCAAATTGAAAAAATAATAATAAAAATTAACAAACGCATTTGATTTAATTGCGTTACTGAGCAATATAATATAAGAAAATTTTCCTCATAAAATACTGATAATTAAATAACCATTTTGATTTCTTAATATTTTTCATTGTTGAGTAAAAGCATGTGAAAAATAAACCATGGTGATAGAGTTTCCATTTAAATTGCTTCAAACTTACGATTTTCAAAAGTGGCCGGTAAGCGCAATAAACTCCAACCAAACTCAGATGTAGAGTTTTAATTCACTTTCACATTTTAAACCAGCGAATTCCAACCTTTTTTGTTTGGAGGAACCAGGGAGTTAGAAAGGAGAACTCCTATGAAAGATTTTATTTATCATTAATATCTCTATAACCATGGTCCTAGAAACTCAAAACATAGACTAATTTTAAGTGGGACAATTCCAAGTGTACCCACAAAATTTCATCAAATTCGATATAGTCATTCTCCCGTGATAATGAGGCAAACATACAGACAGACAGCTTGATTTTTCAATTTTATTTATATACATTATACATGCATATGGAATAAGTTATACTTAAATGTTAGTTTTTAGTCAATTGCTAGAGTAGGTTACTGTAACAGTCATCCTATTGAGGTAGGAAAAGTTTCCCATTTTGTCGTCTTGATATCTCACATTTTTCAGACCTTTCATGTAATTTTCAAGATGTTACAGAAGGAAAATTTTGTAAAAGAAATGAAGCTAGTATCAAGATTTTTGTCTTTGTAGCTAGTGCATGATTTTTATAAAGCTAGAATGGGAGTTTTGCAATAAAAACTTTGAATCAGGATCACAGATATGTCATTGCCATATTGTATCTTCCAGCAATATCAAGTATGATAATGCATGATATTGCTGGAAAAATGTAAATAAAAGATAGGGAGTCATCTTTTTCCCAGACCATATTCATAAACTCAAGGGGGTTTTTTTATTACGTGCCTCATTCTCGGGAATGACTTGTGGCGTTCTTTCAGCAAAAGTCTTCATGCAGATTGGACACTTGTTATATACACAATCTCATTTGCATATTTTTCGAGATGGACCTTGGAATTCGTTCGGGTAGGTTCCGATCCCCATGTATATAGGAAGTCCATGCTGGAAACATAGTCAGAACAGAACAAGAAAGAGCAGAGAGAAGTAAGTAGGTGTAATCAGTCTGATTGTATGATAGTCTGATAGTTATTCAGACAGGTAGTCAGACAAGTAGTTCTGAAGAGAATGATACGATGCTGAATAATTATGCTGTAAATATGTAGTCTTGTTTGTTCTAATAGATTGTTTCATGTCAATTGTTAAGAAAGATGGCCTTAGTTATATAGGCATGTCCGTTGTAGGAACGATACATTGGAGTATTCGTTTGTTCTACATGAATGGATTTCAAACTGGTGATTTTTCTTTTTAACATTTATGGACTAAAGTATTTTAGACTGAGCATTGACCGAATCTAGTCAAGTTACTTGTTAAACCTGCATTTTCCTAATGTGTGACCTCATAGAGGTGGAACTAGAGCAACATGATGAAAAGTTTGTGAGTATTGTTTTCCAACGTGGACTTCCTAAAATGTTTCAACTCAAATCCTGTATATACGTTTTCGCTGCATTATGTGAAAGCAGCAGCCAAATGATTTTGGCTAAATTCCAACATTATTAAATAAATGTGGATTTTGTTTACCATTTGACTTCAACTTATTTTATTACAACACTGTGCTATTTCTGTTCAAATTCTATAAGTCCAGAACTTCACATCGCTTAACTATAATACGAGGACTTGCCTAGTTTGCCTTTATTGGAATCAAAAGTTAGTCCCCAAATTTACAGACAAGAGAGTGAGGACAAGGGAGTGAGACACAGTGAGGAAAAGGACTCTCCTGCTGATTCTAACCTGATTCCTTGTTCGTATATTCTTTGGGATTGTGAAGCAGTCCCAAGAGCTGACGGTAGTAGAATAGACGTTTATTATTATGTTAGAGGGGACAGTAGAAAAAGACTTAGATTCCACAATGATGTAAGAAAATATTGTAAAAAAAGTAATATCCAATACAACCTCTTCAACTTTAGGGAGAAGAAAAGCAAAATAGAGTCAAAAAGGGTTAATAAACCAGGAGCTAGCAATATTGAAATTATCATTCCTAAAAACTACAAAGCCGCTCTTAAATCACCCCAAGTAAAATAATGGAAAAATGCCATGACTGAAGAAATCGGAGTTATGAAAGAAAGAGGTGTCTGGAAGTTAGTTCCTGCACATCATTCAGAAAAAATAATAGGCAGTCGATGGGTTTATACTTTAAAACGAAATGAAAAATACAACGGTTTAAGGCAAGACTAGTCGCTCAAGGATATATCCAAAAAAAGAGGGATACGTATGATGGAGTTTTTAGTCTGGCTGTGAATTTCCATTTAAAATCAATTTTGTAAATAGCAAAGAAAATGTTGCAGATTATTTCACTAAGCCTATGACTAAATATAGAATTCTTACATTTTGTAGTTGTTGTTGAGACCCAGACCGTCCGACCTACCAGAAAGGTGTAAGGTAACTGTTTGGACGGCCGGGAAGTGCCACCCAATTTGGACCGGAACCCAGTGGGGGAGGCATCCACAGGGACCGTACCCTCCTTCCCCTACCACCAACCTCTCGGAAGGACTTACGGACCCACATGTTTAATGTGATCGTACTCCGCATGAACACGGCGGCAGTTTTGGCAGTGGCTGGAATCGAACCCGGGCCTACCGAATGCAACTCCAGCGCGCTAACCAATGGGCTACCGCGCCCTCTTACATTTTGTAGTGAAATTTTTTTTCTTTCATTTTTTGAAATTTATCTTTAAAAATTTAAGGTTAAGGTATAGTACATTATAATTTATTTCTACCTCAATGTACAAAATGAATTGTCATTAGAGTATAAGATATGGTATTGATGTGTTGATTGTACCATACATGTTTTTGTATTCATACCTACTGTTTTAAAACTTTCCCACTTAGCAGTTTAGTTGCTTATGTATACTTAGAAAGTAATTAGTGCCTTACATGCTTTTAATATTTCACATTAACTTATATATACCATTTTTTTCAATCCCACAAAGCATTTGATTTTTGCTGATGTATTTCAATGTGTGTCATGAAAAGAATTGATTTGGTGTTTTGATTCAAACTTCAAGTATTTTTGTAGTTGTATACTGTATTTAAATTATGACATCAAAAGTATGTTATATTTAAAGTTCCTTTAAAAATTAAAATTTTGAAATATTAAAATGTTTATACTTAAATTTAAACTTTAACTTTGATATTTCATTTTATACTTAAATTTAAACTTTGAATGAAATAACATGTTTATACATAAAATTTTAAAAGCGTTAATCTTCTTGCAATCTGTCTATATTTAAATGTAATTTTTGACTTGCTTTTAAATTTTCTTAAAGATTGAATGGTTATACTTAAAATTTTTAAACTTCTGAACGTCTATTGATTTTGCAGTTACTAGTATTTCATGAATTGAATTAATGCTCAACTAAAGTTTGAGTATGTAAAAACTTAAAATTGTCTCATGTTGTTCTATTAATAGTTATTATTTAGACTGCTTATATCATTATAGTTTGATGTAAAAACTAGGGAATTGAGATTTGTTTAAGTCAATGTCCTCAGATTAAAATTTTTGAGTATTAATGTGTATGCTTCTAATTTAACAGTCTGCATGAGGGAGCCGATTGCTGGAAGAATGTAAATGAAAGATCGCGAGTCATCTTTCTCCCAGATGATGTTCATAAACTCAAAGTTTTTTTTTATTACTTACCTCATTCTCGGGAATGACTCGCGACATTCTTTCAGCAAAAGTCTTCATGCAGATTGGATACTCACCGCATATGTAATCTCATTTGCATATTTTTTGGGATGGACCTCGAAATTCGTTCCGGTAGGTGCTTAATCCCTGTGTATATAGAAAGTCCATGCTGGAAACATAGTCAGAACAGAATGAAAAAGAGCAGAGAGCAGTAGGTGTAATCAGCCATTTTGTCTGATAGTCTGATAGTTATTCAGACAGGTAGTCAGACAAGTAGTTCTGAAGACGTACGATGTTGAATAATTATGCCATAAATATGCATTCTTGTTCATGCTAATAGATTGTTTCATGTCATTTGTTAAGAAAGTTGACCTTAGTTAAATAGGCATGTCCGGTATAGGAACAGTACATTGGGACTATTCATTTGTTCTACATGAATGGATTTCAAACCAGTGATTTTTCTTTTTAACATTTATGGACTAAAGTATTTTAGACTGTGCATGGACCAAATCTAGTCAAGTTACTATTTAAACCTGCATTTTCCTAATGTGTGGCCTCATAGAGGTAGAACTCGAACAACATGATGAAAAGTTCATGAGTATTGTTTTCCAACTTGGACTTCCTAAAATGTTTCAACACAAATCCTGTATATATGCTTTGGCTAAATTCCAATGTTATTAAATAAATGTGGATTTTGTTTACCATTTGACTTATTCCATTACGACACTGCTATTTCTGCTCAAATTCTATAATTCAAGAAATTCACATCGCTTAACTATAATATGAGGACTTGTCTAGTTTGCCTTTATTGGAATCAGTCGGTTATAAGTCCCTGAATTTACAGACAGAGATTACAAAATGTTTTCAGAGTGGACTGGATTATTGTTTATATGTGATTCAAGCAAATAAAGGTACTCACATAAAAATCTATTAAAACATAAAGAACTCCCATCTGTTATCTGTATTAAGCATGTAATAAAATATGTGTATGTGCATTACTTTGAAATGAAATGAAATGAGAGACGGGTGGCTCAAGAAGAGCCCAGCACAGCGACCAGAGGTCTATTGTACTACCCCAGACAGAACAGATCTCTACGAAAAGAGACCAGTAGCTGATGCAAAGATGAGCAGGCACTTGACTGGAATGTCATTCAGCTCCCAGGGTTCAATCACATGTCGACCAATGTGTTCAAATCTGTGTGAGCAGAGTAAACCTCACATTCACAGAGAATGTGAGCAGCAGTTTCTTCGCTGTATTTGCAGCCCCTGCAAAGCGAATCTTTAGTGACACCCATAATGTTGAGGTGTCTCTTGAGGGTGCAGTGCCCAGTAAGGAACCCAACAGCCCTCCTGATGCCAGTTCTGCTGAGCTTGAAAAGTTCTTTTTGACATGTACTAGGGCAATTGCAGTTGAAAATTTTCGCTTGCCTTTGACCCTTAATATTATGCCAGTTCTTACATTGAAGCTTCCTGAAGATGTCATAAACAATTCTTCTGGTAAAATCATTGGGAATACCCAAGGCCGGCTCAGGGCCAACAAAAGGAGTACTTGAGCTTTTTCTAGCTAATTCATCAGCCAACTAATTTTCAGGAATGCCCGAATGTCCAGACACCCAGTAAAGAATGACTTTGTTATTGCTGGCAATTTCACAGAGTGCATTATAGCACTCCCAGACACGGGAAGATGTCATAGTGGACTTCCCAAGAGCCATAAGAGCAGCCTGACTGTCAGAACAGATAAGTATTTGGTTGCTCTTATACTTCCTGTCGTAGCAAATTCTACAACACATAAGAATGACAAAGACCTCAGCTTGAAAGACAGTAGCATAACTGCCAAGCGGATAAGACAGCTCTGTGCCATCATCCAAACAGCACACACCAGCACTAGTACTTGTGCCTATCTTCGAGCCATCTGTATGTGCATTACTTTACAAGTTATTCATTTTTTATTTTGTGACATTTTTATGTACACTTCATTTACATTCACAGAATATAACAACCAGATTTACATAGTAAAATTAAAGGAACGATAAATTAGAAGTATATAATTACATTTTTGAAGAATTTAAGAATTGCATTTTAGTGATAATACATTTAGTTTTTAGTAATGTACTGCCTACTACAATAATAGTAGAGTAATGCATGTGCCATTAATTTTCCAGCTAAGACTTACATTGTTGAGGACTCCCAGATATTAAAATATGAATTGGAATGAAAATGGGACTCTATTATAAATACTTATTTAGACTAGTTCTGTATTATTTAGCTGCACTGACTTCCAAAAATTAAGCACGCAATGCAAATTTTTATTTTTCGAAAGCATATTTGAATTTGAGGGGCTGAAAATCGCTGCTGATGTAGATAGCAGTATGCAAATATCGTATGTAACAACCACTTACGATTGACTGTCTGGATATATGCTACTTAGGCAGTCGTTGAAGATACCAGCATTCTGAAAATTTGAGGAGGTGCATTTAAATGCTGATATGAAGTGTTTATAACTTTTGTGGGATTATTTTTAATTATATTCGTGTTTCTATGGCTGAAAGAAGATGAATGACGGATAGTGAGTACTGGCATGCTGTCGGACACATTGAAGCAGGACTGTCAATCAAAGATGTCACTATTTTCTTTGGCATTGACCATTCTTTAATTTCTTGGTTATGGAAACAATTCCAAATAAGTCAAACAGTTCTCCGGAGAGCTGTGCCCAGTTGTCCAAGTGTTACCACCCCTTCTGATGATCAGTATATTGCTATAGTAGCCAAGCGGAATCGACAAATGACCTCCACAACTGTTACATTCATGGTGCAGCGGCACTTGATAAGACAATATCTGATGGAAAAGGCAACACTGTAGATAAATTATGAAGTCTATAGATGTATATAAAATTTAAGGAAGTACATCATGGCAACAGAAGTTGCGAAGTAATAGACATCACAGGAATGATGTGAAGATACTCAAAGCACGACAAGGTTGACCAGAAGCATTAACTTCTGGAATTAATTCATCTGTTAACCCTTCTGAACTGCAAGGTCATAGTGCAAGCCTGAGTGATGTGGACAATCCTGTATTAGAAGAAAATGATAGACTAAGTAGGCCTAATACTGATACAGTGAGATATAGCTACTGATATAGCTAGGCCTGCTTCAATCCCTACAGATTCCACCAGCACCACAGATAAGTCTGTAGGAACTCTATCAAGACCTCGTTTAAAACAGGCAAACAAGTTTAGAACAGATTGGACAAAAAACGGAAGCTGGCTGAAATACGATGAATCTTTGAAAGGTATGTGCTTTGCACATTATGTACAAAATATAGTAAAGCCCCATTTGAAAGAGACATTTGGACAAAAACACCTTGTACTCGTTAAGATTGCAAAGCATATTAGCACACTAGCCACCTTCGGCGACCAGCCTGTTCGCTTCCCTTGAAAATTCTGATTGTGGCAAACTCGCTCTGTAATGATGCTGCTCAGCGAAAAAAAAGTTTTTTTTTTTTTAAAGATTGTCCCTACCACCACCCGATGCATAAATGCACCGCGACAATCTCCATAACTTTCTTTTTATTTATTTTTTTATTTCTTCAGTGTTTAAGTTTTTCATTGTGGTCTCACCCACCACCCGATGTAAACAATACATTGCCACAATTCAATCCAGCATAATGAGCCAGAAACCTTATAAAAAGCAAACACTAATTTGGTTTTTAATTGTCCCTAGTCTAAAAACCGTATAAAAAGCAATCAATGATTGAGTTTTTTCATTGTGGTCTCAACCACCTCCCGATGTAAACAATGCATCACCACAATTAAGTTTTTACAATACAACAATACATTACACCACAGCAATACATCGCCACAATTAAGTTTTTTCATTGTGGTCTTAACCACCAACCGATGTAAACAATACATCGCCACAATTAAGTTTTTACAATACAACAATGCATTACGACACAACAATACATCGCCATAATTAAGTTTTTTCATTATGGTCCCAACCACCACCAGATGTAAACAATACATCACCACAATTAAGTTTTTACAATACAACAATAACTTACGTCACAATACATCACTACAATTCAATCAATCCATAATTCAATCATTTAAATTTTATAATGACCATATGCTAAGCTCTTAATTCCATCATTTAAAATATCACGTTTATCATCATAGGTGGATAATCCTATTTTAATTTACTTAACAGTATAAATCTGATGGTCTTTACTTGCAATTTCAAATTGTTCAACTCTATTATATCTTCGCCTTGTTAGACAGTTATAGTAATCTTGATGACAGATTAATTTTTTCACAGCATTCTTATTAACACCTTTAGCAGTTATCTTCTCCATGGAAGGTGTTTTTAAACTATACATCTTTGATCTCAGGCCAACAAACTCCAGAGCAGGAGTTCCATTTTAGACTCCATTCATTCCTTTAGTTCATTTTAGATTTTGACAATTTAGAAAATGAAGTTTTGTTTCACTCTCACAGTATTTCCTTATACACAATATTTTTTGTTTTCCTATCTGGTGCAAGTATTCTTATTATCCCTAACGCTTGAGAAACCTACATAAAGTTGTCCATGGGAAAAGCAAGGCCTTTGTAAGTTGAGTCCAATGACTTTCAAACTCTGTTTCTGAGATTTCTTTATGCTCATCGCAAAACTGAGCCGAACTGGAAACTGTAGGCTTTTAAACTTGAACGGGAGGTTTGGAGGTATGATAGGGATGCATGGTAGAAAAACGTGAGTTCCCGCAGAATGACCTGTTATGATCGTTGCCTCAAGGACATTAGGCATCATTTTCTTAACAATCAATCTTGTTCCATTACACAGTGCCGGTAGATCTAGATTTCTTAAAAGCATTATGGGTGCCCCAATCTTTAGTTCTAATTTATGTGAGGGCACACCAGAAATTTCCAGTGAATTCTAAAATTCTGGTGAATACTCGACAGCCTGATTTATATCTATTACAGAATCTACAGACTTGTGCATGTGAACAGAACCAGAAAGTTTCATGAGTAGTTATCTGTTAATGACATTAACAGCTACGTTCGTGGGAGCAAGAATAGTCCTTTCACACAGCCACTTAGGGTCCCGGAAGTGACTCTCAATGTTGGGAAATACACTTTCTTTTAGTTCTTCTGGCGTTGTAACAATATTTCCAATAAATTCCATCACTGTTAATCCTTATAATCAGCGGTTATGTCCCCGTTTCCAAGTCGCAGTAGGTTCTCTACAAATTCTTGAGCAGCTGCATAACCTGTCATATGAACTCTCATGTTCGTTTCTAACCTGAGTCTTTGAACATTTGTCCAAAGGCAAGATGTTTTAATTGGTGCATGTATTTCATCCACTTTCGTACCACGTTGAATTACTGTAAGAGTCTGCCTGAAATCCCCTCATAAAACCAAAGTGATCCCTCCCATACGTCTTGTGTTATGAAAAAGGTCTTGCATGGTAACGTCAAGAGCTTCCAGAGCAGCCTTATTTGACATCATGCCCTCATCCCAGACAATAAGCTTGCATCTTCTGAGAAGTGCAGTCTTATTCGAACTTCTTGAAATGTTGCAAGTGGGATGTTCAACACTCGCGAGATTTAGAGGTAATTTAAACACTGAATGAGCTGGTCTTGGTCTTCTTCCAGCCAAAAGAGTAGCAGCAATTCCCAAAGAAGCTACAGCAAGGGCAACCATACCTCTCGGTCTCACTTTTGCTAAAAGAAGATTGATAAGATAAGTTTTCTCTGTTCCACCAGGTGCGTCTAAGAAGAATATTCCCTTCACCCCATCAAAAACAGCAGATGTAATTAACTCGAAGACTTGTCTCTGATCCTCAACCAGATTTGGCTCATTTGATTGGACATACTTTGTTAGTTCATCTATATTGTAGCTTGTCTCCCTCATTATTTCGTAGTTGAGACTGCTAGAGTCGCCTCTTTGTCACTCAGGAACCGAATGCTTTTAAATTCAAATCACCTTAATCTTATCAATCTTCGGCCTATAATCTTATCTTCGAGAAAGATCAATGCTTAATTGAAGATGACATTGTCATACACTAATTCAAAGTTATTGGTCCTAACTCTTGCCTGGTGCAAAATGTCTTCAGACATATTTTGTTTCTGTAAATTCCACAGCTCCAGAGGATTTGACATGGAACATGTCTGCATCATAAGTTCAAATAGATTACGGAGCATTCCCGCTGATTGAATGGCAGCTGCTTCTTCCAATGTATTTTTCCACTGTGAGTCATCTTCAAGAAGGCCCCTCAGCTGGCAGGCTTGCTTGAAAGTATCACACACTGTTTCGCCGACAGTTTTTAAAAAACTTAAGGATGTAGGACCTTGTACTCCGTGAAGCAACAGTCGAAGATGAAAGCATTCAGAGTTGGTTGGATGAACTATGTAGACACGACCAAGTGCATCGCTTGTTCTAATACCCGAATGTTCTGATACAATTTGACCAGACTTACGATGGAGCCATTTTTTTCTGCTTGCATTCCACGTGTAGTACTATGCAACTGATGGTACAGCAGAGTGCGAGCGAACTCATCACTTTGGCACAGGGAGAAGAAAGCAGTAAGTGTTGTAACTGGCGGGCACTGTGCTCAGGCTCGTGCATTCTCACTTGTAAAGTAAACTCTCTGCTCATTCTCAAGATGAACGCTCAAATGAGTCACTGTGGGATATCTCTCGTGAATGGGAAAGGGAAAGCCCATGATCCTCCAAATGGCCTCATTGGTGCTAATGTAACACCCAATTTCATACTGCTGCACCTCATCACGCACACTTTCATCACTCGTCACTTGAAATGCTGCCATGTCAGACCCCTTATTAACATACTTGCAGACATATTTGATAGACTGAACTGAGCTACAGTATTTCACATTAATGTGGGTATTGAATGCCTTCGATAATAACGGACAATACGGAACACCCCACCTATTGTCAACCATGACGTCAGAACCTCGTACTTTGACTACCGTAAATCCCCTGTCTTCTGGATCTCTGCAACGATAGAGCGGATATCCATTATGGTCTGTCCGCGTATTAATCAAATTTTTTCTTAGGTACCTCTTCATGCATATCCCGTCTTTCATGCAGGGAGAGCATGAATTAATGTTCCCGCATGGGCCATGAATCATATGTTTTGTGACAATGTCATACAAAATTGGGTCAATTTCCGGATTCAGTCTTTCTGCACTGATGAAATCATCTACTCTGTGAACATGGATTCTGTCATGAAGCCAGAGCAAGATATGTGCATGTGGAAGACCCCGTTTCTGCCACTCCTCCATGTACATAAAACAGGCATCATTGCCAAATATCTTTCCTTTATTGAGAAGGTTGGTCAGAGATATCAATTTCTGGCAGAAAACTCTGGCAAGCAAGTTGTGTCGATCCTGACCTTTCTGTCTCTGCATCAATTCGTTCGTTATTTCACCCCACTGAGGATTACATGTAAACATTAGGAATAAGTCAGGTCTACCAAAATTTCGGACATACATCATGACATCTTAAGTTCTTTTGTGCATGTAGCAAGGACCACCTGTGAAGCTAGAAGGTAAAATTATAAGTTGGCCTATGTCACGAACATTACCAGTACTGTTGACAGCATCCCTCAGATGAACATAATCTTCTGCCCATAGTTTCCTCTGGTTCAAGCCTATGAACCTCAGACTCTCTGATTCAATCTTTACATATACGTCTACGGCGAACTGGTGAAATAGTGTCTTACACCTTAAAATGATATTAAAGCTTGATGCTCGGTCTATCATCCTGAATGTATAAAAATCCATTGCCGAAATCTTCTTTGAAGTAGCAATGCTAGTTGGGGAATTTGTCTCTCTCATTTCAAAGTGGTACCCATCCTCACCTTGCCAAAATATTAGCGGATACTGAAGTGCGTCATAGAATCTATACGTTTCTTAAATCTTTTGAATTTCATCACTCCTCAAATGAAGTTTGATGTCTCTGCGGTCATGTTCATCACCAGCAAGAATAACCGCCACTTCTGATGTTGTCTGTGCGTTAAATCTTCCTTCATGCTCACCGGAAGGTGTTTTATCTGCCCGAATAACAACCTTAAATTCGGGAGTCATTTTCCCCATAGCACACTTAAAACTACTCACATAAATGTTGTGCTCATGAAGCATGTCCTGTAATTCTGCTACTATATTTGGTTTGGCCTGCATCACATTCTTGCAACATTGTTCAACCTGTTTTTGCTTGTCATCTACAAAATAAACCTGAAGAAATTTTGGCTCATCATTTGTTTGGGGTTGCAGACTCTCTATTCTGTGTTACACTTGACCCTGCACTTTAAATGTAGGCATATATCCGTCTTCTCTAATCAGCTGCGTGCAACCGAATGATGTCATTTGAAAACATGAATTATATCGTCTTATGTTTTCCTGGAAATGCCTTGCATCAGGCGAGTTGAACCCATTGCTGCAACATATACCAGGTGTTTCCCCTTTCCATTTAAGTGCGTGGAAGAAGTTGCATTCGACTGTCATTCTACCTACTTTAATCATTTGTTCAGTTGCATAATCGATAGTAAAATCATAACTGAATGCAGCATTTTCTTTTTCCGACCAAACTTGATTTCTAACTGCAGCTCTTCTCTGTGCATCAGCGACCTGTCTTTCTTCCTGCTGTTCCTGGGTTTTATTTTCCCTAACTGCAGTCATTCTCTCCTTGTTAAGCACCTGTCTTTCTTCCCTCTGTTCCTGGGTTTCATTTCCTCTAACTGCAGTCATTCTCTCCTCGTTCAGCACCCGTCTTTTTTCCCGCTGTTCCTGGATTTCATTTTCCCTAACTGCAGTCATTCTCTCCGCGTTAAGCACCTGTCTTTCTTCCCACTGTTCCTAGGTTTCATTTTCCGTAACTGCAGTCATTCTCTCCTCGTTAAGCACCCGTCTTTCTTCCTGCTGTTCCTGGGTTTCATTTTCCCTAACTGCAGTCATTCTCTCCATGTTAAGTACCCTTCTTTCATCCTGCTGTATCTAGGTTTCATTTTCTCTAACTGCAGTCATTCTGTCTACGTTAGGCACCTGTCTTTCTTCCCACTGTTCCTGGGTTTCATTTTCCCTAACTGCAGTCATTCTCTCCGCGTTAAGCACCTGTCTTTCTTCCCGCTGTTCCTGGGTTTCCTTTTTCCCTAACTGCAGCCCTTCTCAGTGCATCAGTGAGTCGTCTATTTTGACACTGTTCCTCACTTTCGTAGTCTTGAGCAGCGGCATTCCTTTCGCCATTTCTTCTTCGACTTGTTCTGATACTTAAGCAGACATTTTTTTTTTTTGAGACTTTTTTGTTTTTAATAAAAACACGAAACAAAATTTTAAACACCCATAATACCAATAATCCACTGTTAAAATAAACTCTAAACTGAATAGAATGTTTACAACTTAAACAAAAATTTAAATACAATTCTAGAATAGAAGTCGAAAACCTGTTAAATCAGAACAATATATAGCCCCTGTTTAAATCAGAAATACACAGTAAATACACTTAATAAACATACTAATGTTATAAAAAGAGAATGTTCTTAAAAGAACAAAAAATTCATATCTTGATACAGATAATCCGCTCAAGAGAATCTGCTAGCACAACAGTGGAGGGAGTTGGGTTGAGTTGTAAGAAAAAATGTCATTTTTAAAAAATTTATAAATACATCTCAAGAAAATTAAAATTTAAAATGAAAAGTAATTTATTCCAATAAAATGGATGAATAATTTATTCAAATAAAATGGATGGCTTATTTTAGTTTAATGACATATATTCATTATTTGGCAGGTACAAATATTGAATGTTCCATTCGATTTCGCTATTGCGTATTCAGAACCGTGACGTCCCCTCCACCTCTGCTCCTCCATAGAAAGACAATCTGCTCGTGCATAAAACTTCTGCGAGTGAAAAACTTCTTAGCGGTTGCCGAGAAACTTAAAATCATTACTTCTTTAAAATCCTGATCGGGCGGCTATTTCTTATTATTTCTTGATCAGATTGGGCTTGTAAGAAAGCCAAATCTTTGAGCTTTCTAAAAATGTAAATTATTAGTCGAAATTATTGGAACTTTTCCCGATGCGACAATTTAAATGCGGAAGTTTATTTTTTTTTAGCCAAAAGTGACTTTTGTTTTAAAATCTTTAAAAAATATTAAAATTTGTCCCTGAGATTTGACATTGATATATTTTTACTCGCTATTGTCTGCTCTTTCTGGTTGTGTAATTTGTTTTTTTCTACGATGTCTGGATGGTGGAGAAAAAAGGGAAAAAATTGGTCGAAATCGCATAAAACATTAAATAACAAAAAATAATTCAAATTTTAAAAATTGGTTTTCACGTGTCACCTTCCCATCCCCCTGGGTCTCCAAATTTTGTAGCTCTGAGACGCGCGGTCACTGAGCCTATAGTGTATAACACACACACAGACATTGCCTTTTATTATATAGATGAAATTTCTGCTTCACATGTAGACTCTGTGAAAATGGAAGTTGAATCATCTATCACAGAAACTGTATTAGTAGCGAGTCTTCCATTAGTTCCAAAAACAGATGTGACAAATTTATTTGCCAGCTTGTACTTTCTTTGCCGTCAAAGAATTGCTCATACTACAAATTTAGAACCGTTACTGGAATTAACAACATTGTTGGGAGTGAATATAAAAGAAAACATGCAAGTTGCAAAGAATGCCACATACAGTAGTAGAACAGTAATTGAAGAAATTTTATTTAGTTTGTCACATGTCATAGAAGATAAAATTCTATGTGAAATCAAGGAATCCCCATGCTTTGCAAATTGGATTCGAGCGACATCTTGGTACATGAGAATATGATTATTCACATGCGATGTATCAGCAATGAGGATGATCATATTAAAAATCACTTTATAAAAATTATTGATTTATTGAATAATAAAGAAGAATGAGGAGCCTGAACGAAAAGTTTCATTAACTTCAGATGTTCTTTCAAAAGCAGTAATTGATTATTTAGAAACAAATTCCCTGCCCTATTCTAAATTATGTGGCATAGTAACTGATGGTGCCCCTGTTTTTACTGGGGAAAAAAATGGTGCAGTGAAGCAAATAATAGACAAACAAAAACAATCACAGCTTTAGAGTGTTGAAGAATCACTTATATGTCAGGCAGTTAGTATACATTGTGCTGGATACAGTTTAAATCTAGCAGTTCACTCACAGTTCACTAGCAGTTCACTCACAGTTTAAATCTAGCAGTTTACACTAAAATCTAGCAGTTTAAATCTGGCAGCCCAATAGTGTAGCCAAAATGAAAAACTTTTGCGAAATATTGAGACAACTTTATGATTTTTTCCAAAATAGTCCCATAAGATTTACTGGCTTCGCAGAATTGCAATCGTTATTTCCTGAAGATCAACAGGGAAAGCTTATTCAACACTCAAGTACCAGATGGCTCAGTCATGGAGAGTCTGTGTTGAGACTCAAGGATATTTACTGGTCTATTGTTCTGAGTCTGGAATGAGAAGCTGTGGAATGATCAGATTCTAGAGCCCCTGGTCTACATCGCTTTATAACTGAATATTCTTTTATTTTGATATTTTTATTGTGTGATATACTTCCAGTTATAAACCGTCTTTCTAAAATATTTCAAAGTGAAAATTTAGACTTAACTAGTATACAACCATTTGTGACCATAGGCGCTGAGTTTTCAAAATCTCAGGGGGGGCACAATCCGATAAAGTTATATAAAATAATCATAAAGTCAATAAAGATATAACAACTTACAAGGCCGCCTTGAAGAAAGCAAGCATATGTCACTTAGGTGACCACAATTGGTTCGAGGTCATTTTAAGCCCCTACTTCAGGCCAAAATAACAGTATGCGCCCTTAACAACAGCCAAGAATGAACTGTCCAATGAACGGCAGTAGTGGTTGTTAAGAGCGCATATTGTTATTTTGGTGTGAAAAAGAGGGATTATAATGCCATCGAAGCACCTGTAGTCACCTAACTGATATATATATGATTTTCTCAAGGAAGTTTTCAGTCAAGCTATTGTCTAACAGCAGCAGTTTTGGAGTGAGATAACCAAGTGGTTAAGTCACGGGGATTGTACTCTGAGGACCCGAGTTTGATTTTCGGCTTTGCCTAAACTGTCCCCGTGTACGATCGCGCTAAATTTGTGGGTTTGAAAGTCCTTCCGAGCAGTTGGTAGCAAGCAAAAGAAGGAGTGTCGGTCCCTGTGGATGTCGTCCCCATTGGGTTACAGTCTAAATTAGATGGCATTATCCAGCGGTCTAAACAGATGATTTACACCTTCGGGTAGGTCGAACGGGCTGGGTCGAAAGAAAGATATCAGCAGTTTTATTTATTGTATGATGAATATTTTTAATCTTTTTAGGTCTTATTTGAAAGCTAAGAGTTGATTAGGAAAATCCATATAGTTACTATGCATCAATATTATAATATATAATAATTATAATGGATTTTAATATGAGAATTAACTAGTAGCAAGGCTGTTAATCAATCAAGAAAAAATCCTATCAGTTGATTTTGACGCAATAAATTAAAACACTGAACCCAGCAATAATACAAAAGTATCCAAATACTACTGTCTTAATACTTAAATATTTTTAAATTAAATATGTAAATAAATTGATCATCACTATAACCACTCATTCAACTAAATTAAAAAATCTTTAAAGCAAAGCAATTTATAAAAAAAATATCATAAATAATATTTTTATGTAAAATTTGGATGACACGTTGATTGACATTTCTTATCACAACTAAAACGTTAATATTTTTATCAGGGGGGTGAGCTGAGTATACCTCTTGGGGAGGGGAGCTTAGATCCCTCTACCTTTGCCTGGCTACGGTGCTGTGCCAAACGTCCGGTGCTCACCAGGAATAAAGCTACTCGCGGGGTTTGCAACTTCAAACGGAATGGATGCCATCTGTAAAGACGGCACTGGTATATAGAATCGAAAAGTAATTACAGATAAGGTCTCTTTAAGTAGACAAAAAAGTCATCTCTACTTCGTGGTAATCATTTATAGTTATTACTGGAGGGAAACTGCTATTTTTTGGAAATGCCAATAACATGGCTGTAAATATTCCATTTCTCTTTGAATTAGGTGGTCAGTCGAAAAAGTTCTGGTAACCAGGTGTTTTTGTCATTAGCGTAAACATGTTTCCTGGGAGTAAAGAGGAGCTCGGTTTGTGTGCGAGATAGTTTAGAGAGCTATGGTAAAAAAGATGTAAACAAGACTGAACTGAAATGTGACATTTACGATGATAGGATTTTCTTTCAAATATTTTTGTTTAAAAAATTCAATTTTTTGGTATTTAGTAAAATATGAAGTTAGAAAAAAAGTTTGAAATTTGCCAGAGGGGGCAAAGCCCCCTCTGAAAAAGTTCAGCGGGGGCTCGTGCCGTATCATCATCTTGTATAACCATCTTAACATACATACAAAAATAGTGAAAAACATTCTTACTAACATGGTAAAATTTATAACAGGACTAAAAACTTCTTCATAAGTTTGCCCATTTTCCTGACTGAATCCCTGGGCAACAAGTCTAGCTTTGAATCTGCTAATTTCCCTGCTTTCGTCTCTTTTGAGTGTATACACCCAATGGCAGCCAATTACTTTGTCAGAAACAGGTGCAGGCACTAAGTCCCAGCCACCTCTTTCCTTCATGACACCTAATTCATCCGCCATGGCTATATTCCACTCTTTGGATTGGGGTGAATGAACAGCTTCCCTAAAGTTTTTGAGGATCCTTATTTCCACACTATTAGCCTCAGGTTGATTACCTGATGTACCCTGATCTCCCTTGAAATTAAATAATCTTCATCAAATTTAATATTATTTCCCTCTCAAAATTTTTGAATATTGTTCATGGATCTGAGTCTTGGACCTTTCCCTTGATAGTAATAATAAACATCAACCCGAGTTCCTGTTTTTCTAGGAATTTACTTTCTGAACCAAGTAGTACCTGGAGAGGGAACCAGACGACTATAAATAGAAGATCTACAGATGTCTGCCCTCTTTGCGACCATGGCATTCCCATGACTGGAGAGCACCTCAACATTTGCCCTGCTGTTCTTGACTGTTTTCCTTTATGTGTTACTGACAAGGCTTTTAGTGACTATTTTTATCGTTCTTCTTTATATTGGGTTGCTCGTCGACTTATGACCGAGAGGTTGGAGACGGGCATAGGTTAAAAAAATAAATAGAAGACTCCGTTTCCTCACTGAGTTTGTCAGTGTCTGTATCTTCCTCTGTTGTATACTCCTCATCAGACTGCATTATCTGCATATCTATCTGTATACTCCTCATCAGACTGCATTATCTGGATTTCTATCTGTATACTCCTCATCAGACGAATCTAAATATCTCAATTTTTGAAGTGTAAATGTCACCTTTTCAAAATGAATTATATTTGTTTTTTCACCTTTTATGCGTCCCAGACCGCCTTCCCTTGTTTTGCTACTCTCATTAAATTTTACATTACTGGTTTCAATTATTTTGCAATCAACTAAAAGCCAAATTCTGTATCCTCTTGTCTTAAGTGCATATCCAACCATTATCCCTTCCTGAGCCCTCATGTTTAGCTTGCCCCTAAGTTGTTTTGGTTTCCCAACAAAAGTTTGGCTTCCAAAGACCTTGAGATGAGATACCAATGGTTTCCTGCCACTATATAATTCCAGAGGTGTTTGGTTTTTGAATTTGTGACAAACACGATTTTTGACATAGGTGACACAAAGAAGAGCTTCTGCCCAAAAATCATCAACTAAATTGCTATCATTAAGCATAGCTTTAAGGGTGAGCGTCAGTAAATCTTCTGCCCTATCCGCGCTTTGTTAACTTTCGCGGCACACGTTTTCCGCTGAAATTCTGCTCAAACAGTTGCGAAATATTTTCTGATAGACAAAATGCAATGTTTAGATTATATTAAAACTAAATTTAATATCCAATAAAACATAGAATATATTTTTTATTTGAATTCAAAATATTTTTGGTGCTGCCATCTGTTGTCGTAATTTAATTCATACCGACTATTTTTTATTTTTTAATGAACATTTTTAAATGTCTATTCCTTCTAATATTCTATTAAATACAACAGATGATATATAATAATGCCACAATCACGGAAATGTAATTGAACTTGGAGACAAAGCTGCAGTCCTCAGTGATGTACATTCAGATCCCCTTATCAAATTTATAGACTGAGAAATTACCTTTCCGTGATTGTGGCATTATTATGTATGATCTGTTGTTGTATTTAATACTGTATTAGAAGGAATAGATATTTAAAAATGTTCATTAAAAAATAAAAATAATCGGTATGAATTAAATTACGACAACAGATGGCAGCACTAAATATATTTTGGATTAAAATAAAAAATATATTCTATGTTTTATTGGGTATTAAACTTAGTTTTTATATAATCTAAGCATTGCATTTTATCTTCCAGAAAATATTTCGCAACTGTTTGAGCAGAATTTCGGCGAAAAAAGTGTGCCTCAAAAGTTGACAAAGCGTGGATAGGGCAGAAGATTTTACTGACTCTCACCCTTAATGCAATGTATTGCAGTCAAATTAAAATGCTCTGATCTCCTTTTGTTCAGGTGTATAACTATTTGTTCTTTCTGCTTTTATTCCCTTACTTTCGAAAAGTTTGTTAAATTCATTATTATAAAATTCCATCCATTGTCAGTGAGTACACAAATAATTTTGTGATTTAAAAATCTTTTTGCTCTGTTCTGAAACTGTTTAAACTTATCAAAAACTTCTGATTTTTGTTTCATTTGGGAATACAGTATCTTTTCTGGAATAATCGTCAGTTATGCTCAAAAAATATTTATCCCCTCCACATGATGGTTTTGGCATAGGGCCACATACATCCATATAAATTAGCTCAAGTGGTTTTTTAGATCTGATTCTTCCTATTGATTTGAATGAAATCCATTTTGATTTAGCAAGTTTACAATATTTACAGCTAATTTTCCTTTCACTGATTTTTGGTAATCCATTAACAGCAGAAACGTTACATGTATGGTATAGATAATCAAAATTAATGTGGCAAAACCTTTTATGCCAGAGTCTAGCATTTCCTCCTACCTCAGTAGTAGGCCTAACATGCATTTTGCTTTTAAATACATCATATTTACAAGGTTTTTTACTTTTAAAAACATTTGTACTAGAACTTATCTTCTTACTCTTAAGGATTTTACTGGCATTAGTATTACTATTAAAAATTTTGTCACTTACATCATTAATTTTATCATTATGTTTCACAATTTTACTTCTAAAAACACTAGAATCATCAATCGTAAAATTATTATGATTTTCAGTTTTACTTTTAAATGATTAATTTTAAAATCACTATGACTTGCAGTTTTACTTTTAAAACACAACAATCACTTTAAAATTACTATGATTTTCACTTTTAAGAACACTACAGTCATTTACATTAAGATTACTGTTTTTAGCAGTCTTCCATTTTTCACTTTTACATTTTGCTTGAGGCTTAACACTTTTAGTTTTAATCTCTTCAATATTATGACTTTTAATCCCTATGTCATACTGCCCTTTGTCATACTGAGGTCTGAGGAAATACAGACCCTCTTTCCTTCTTACATAAAAATACTCAAAACCATCTGGTGTAAAAAACATTATGATACCGTTAGTACCCACAAAACCGCTTTTTTTTTCCTTAATAACTGAAGCAGCAATTAAGTTACGTCTGAGTTAGGTGAATACATTACACCATTTAGAACAATTTTGACTTTGTGACCATTTAAATTCACATATATATTTATCGTACCGACACCTTCGATCGAGCTTTTGTAGTCTCCAGCAGCTAACGACATTGATGTTCTTTCTAACTTACTAAATTTTTTTGTAAATAGATCTTTATTATTACAAAAATGGTGAGTTACTGCCTTATCCATTACCCAACTGAATTTGGCGATCGATTCTACATAGTTATTTTCTAAATAACAATTGTTTTCAACTAATTCACTTATATTAGCATGAAATTTCTTACAATCAGATTTTAAATGTCCAAACTATTTGCACAGAAAACATGGACATTATCTTTTTAGCATTAGGTTTGATATTTTTACACTTAAATTTCGACATAGATTTAGGTTTAACATTTTATGCAGAAAATGTGCTCATATTCCGGCTTTGGTCTCGATGTTGTTGAGCAAGGCAATCTTCCTCAGTCAAGAGCTCGACCTCGATTTTGTCCAGGGAAAATTCCTGTAAGGTAATTACCAGTAAAGTAGTAATTCCTATAAAGTAATATTACCAGGGTCGATATATGATCATTACTATGCCCCTGAAGTCATTCGAAAGGTGTCTTATTGTTTGGAATGCAACAAGGATCTCATCCAGATTATATCTGACACCTTTCAATTTTCATACTAGTTTCTTAATTCTGGCAATGAAAAGTCCAATAGGTTCCTCAGAATTTAGACGTTGATCAAAAAATGCATCTAATAGTCTCATTAAATTAGCTCGTGATTTAGGTTCAAAATGTTCCTTAAGTAAGTCCCATGCTTCTTTGGGATTTTCTGTCGATGATATCACTTCTCTATACTCAATTTCAATTCCATAAAACAGCACCGACATCGCTTTGTCCCATCTCCGTTCGTCATCTAATTTTTCTTTTCTTGAAGATGCGTTGTCTAACTCGATTTTAGCACCAATTACATAGCTGTAACAGCCCTCACTCATTAGGGCATACGTCATATTGACACCCTATGATGAGTAAGTAGTTCCCACGGTTTAGTTTTTCTATTTCCGTTGCCATGGCTATTTCTGTGCTACTCAACTCTAAACCTTTAGACATAAACAAAGATGGCCACTTCCTTATCATTGTTAGCCCTTATGCTCTCGGCCCCCTTCTAGGAGCTCGGTGTGTTGATTACATCAAACTTTTAACACATACTTCTTGTGAAACAAACAGTTCTTAGACTGGAACAGTTCATAAACTGGGCATCTGACACCATAACCTTTTGATGGAGAAGGCAACACTGTAGATAAATTACGAAGCCTATAGATGTACGTAAAATTTAAGGAAGTACATCATGGCAGCAGAAGTTGCATAATAGTAGTTACATCACATGAATGGTGTGAAGATAATCAAAACACAACAAGGTTGGTTTAAAAACGAAAAACTCATTTATTACTTAAAATCTGAAGCATAACTAACATAAATAACTTGTATCATTAACTTTGATACAGGTAACAGGTAAATAGATACAGTATTGCTGAACATTATTTAAACTGACAATCTACTAATATTGGCCGACTATAACGATCTACATATCGATCAACCTTACAAGCTCTACTAACTCAGTTTTACCTTCCCAACCGATACATCTCCGATACCGGGTGTATTTATATCAGTTTGAAGTTGAAGTTTTTCTCAGATTATACCAATTTCCTGTTGAACGGAAATTAGCATATTCCGGTTAAATTCGATCACGATCTGCAGAAACTCAAATGAATAAGATATGAGATACAAAACAAACGATCCAAATTCTGGGCAGTTAACCGGAAGAAATTTAAACTTTAGATTTTTGGCCATATCTTTAGTCAGATACGCAAGTTTGTTTTCATTGTGTTTTAACTGAGCCAGTACTGTGCGCTGAAGGCACCACGTGGAAGGACTGTACGCCCGAGTACCACATTTTTGTGTTCCACTAACCATCCAAGCCAGACAGGCAAGATTAAAGTGGTATCATCAACATGTCAATTGAACTGTCTCAGATTGGTGCAAAGTCCTGTTCACAGACAAGTCCAGGTTTGCCCTGGAATCAGATGAAAAGCGTGTAAGGGTTTGGAAAGAATGAGGCACATGCAATCAAGCTAAAAACATCATCGAACATTAAGCATTCAGAGGTAGCAGGGTCATAGTGTGGGCTGAAATTTCAATGGGATATCGCACAGAGCTGCACATCTTTAAAGGTGGTTCTGTGACGGCTCCTCCTTATAGATGGACAGATTTCGTCCTTATAGATGATAATACCCGTCCCCATCGAGGTAACATCATTGACGAATACCTGGAAAGTGAGGGCATTTCTTGTATGGACTGACCGGTGTATTCCCCCCAACCATTGAAAACCTTTGGGATGCTCCCGGACATGCTGTCTCTGCATGTTTAACTCCTCCAGCCAGTCTCAGACACTTGGAAACTGCCCTATTGGAGAAATGGCCATTGCTCGCATCTGCGATGGTTGCTCACCTCATTGAAAGCATGGAAAATTGTTGTAAAGTTTGTGCAAAGGTCCGGGGTGGTCACATACCATATTAATGTAACTTCTGTGTGATTTGTTTGCCTTTAAACATCATTTTGTTAATGACCCAAATGTGACATCATATAACTTACGAAAATTAAATATGTTTTTTATCTTTGTACATAATTCTTGTTTACTTTAATGCATAAACTCATTTGCTACCTTCATGTACAATTTTGAGTTAATCAAAGCTTTACTTTTCCATTTTTGTTGATTTTACCATCTGTACTTAACTTTTGGAAGCCAGTGTATTTCGAGGTGTGATTATCTTACAAATCCTTTTCAAAATTTATCTAAACACTTTAATGAAAGTTAATAAAGGAACCACTTTAAAATCTATTGGGGCATAAAAACTCCCAATCTGTCATCTATATATAGCATACAATAAAATACATATATACACATTACTTTATAGGTTAATATTTTTCTTTTTATGACACTCTTTTGTGTTAATAAAGTAAGCACTTTATTGTAATGAAAGTGCTATTAATTAATTACATCCTATTTATTACAGTGCCTGCTAATCCGGTCATTAGTATGTCATCTAGAAAAGACAGTAGTTCTAAACTATCAGAAACTGCTGTATCATCACCCAGCAGTACAAATTTGGAAGATTTTCCACTAGACAAGGTAAACACTTTTTATCCTAATTTCTATTTATACTTCTAATCTGTTATGCTGAGTGCTTGTTTGTGAATATCTCTCTGTGTGTCTGTCGAACTTAATCATACTTTATTTTAATTTCTGAGCAAGCTATCAGCTTTTGGGGGATACATTTTTATTATTTGATGCATTTCTGAAAAATCGAGCTTTCATCAAAAGGCATGTATGGTAAGTCTATGACTAGACATAATGACTAGCAGGGCCCCCACAAAGGGGGGGTCAGTTGGTACCATGGTACTGGGGCCCTTGAATTGCTGAGGATAAACTATTTATTATAGAACATCTATGTATGAATTTATAATTTTGTTTTTTTTCCTAAATTACTTGAAAATTGTTTGATTTCCAAATAGTAAAAAAAGGCTCAAAGAAGGTATCCGTAGTTAAATACTAGTCGTCTGGGTAGAGATAGCTTCATAGTGTCATTGTGTTTAACTACAAAATCTGTCCATTACTTTTGTTGTTAAGAAAAGGGATGTCAACAAGTCACTAAAAAGGACGATCACTACAGGGTAAGCAAGGAGCAATTTTCTAGAATTGCACACATAAAATAGACACTTTTATATCCCTAGTGAGTAAGTTTGCTCTCCCTCATTCATTTAAGTTTACAGCTCATATCAATCACATCCAGCTGTCTACTGAGATGATCCTTGTCTACAGATTTCTTTTGTGAAACTATAAGTTTGCAAAAGGGCGATCTTATCTTCCCTTCTAGTAAACCAATTAACGCAATGGTGTGTCCTGGAGTCTAACTGTATGCGGAGCTGTAGAAAGGAAAATTCTAGTTTCTTTCTTCAACCTCCGTATGAACCAAAGAGTTACTATCAGATTAAATTGCTCCTCGAAGGCATGAATTTGCCACCCACATTGATTTCAGTGATGTAATAACCAATATTTCTTTAAAGAAAGTGCAAAAAGAAATTTATTTTAATTTCTCATGCAATAATATACATAATAATATTATATGTGTTATCAGTGCTAGTGCAACTCTCAACATGCGACTAAATCTTACAAAATATTATTCGCTGAAACAATAGATTAAAGAGGCAATATTGATCCCAATGCTACCATTTAAGATATGTTCAAAATAATTTTCTTATATTTTTCAAATATTATTTTTAGATATCTTAAATCAAAGTAAATCTTAAAATAAATTAAATTTATTTTATCACATTTCTATACTGCTTTGTAAATTCATTTCTTTAAAACGACTATAGTTAAATATTTACAAAACTTCAGGCAAATTATTGAATTATTAAAGGAAAGTAGTGTATGGGGTGGACTCTGGGACAAAATGACATAGTCATTTTGTTACAGAGTACACCCCATACACTACTACTTTCCTCCATTTTTTAAAAACCAGGACAACCTCTTAAGACCAAAAATGCATAAAATCATTCAAAAATGCGTATTTTTAAAAAAATAAAAAATCAAGAGAGTTTTAGAACTCTAAAATTTCATTCATTTTGATTTAAAAATGAGACATTATTGAGACCAAATCTATCAAAATCTTTGAATATATGAAAAGAAAATGATATCAAATATATTAGAGATTGATATTAAAAGCATGATTTTAAAATAAATGCGTGAAAAAGAGGACCTCCAAATGAATGGAAGCCCTCTACTATATTAAAAATGCTCTGTTTTAAAGGGTGGGGTTGAGACCACCCTTTTAAATCCTCATTTTTTTATAAAATTAAAAAGAATTATAAAAATATGAAAATGTCAAAATTAAAAAAGAGACCTGGTCAAGTTTAGATAATAAAGAAGAGATATTAATAACTCTAAATATATTAGAATTTATTGATGATTTGACACGATTCCAAAATAAGATCGTCTCAGAAAATGAAAATGATATCTTTTTAAAGAATAAAAAAGTAAATTTGTAGAATTTTTAAAACAGAATAATATAGGATATGAATGATTAAAAAAGACTATGATAAATATAAAGAAGAATATAATATTATAAATTATATAAAATCTGAAGATTATCAATTAAATTTAGGAAATTGGTTCTTTGATACATGGTTGCCTTTGAAAGATAAAAAAGAAATGATAATTACAAATAATATATTAAATTTTATACATTATGGTGCAAATCCAGTGGGGGATGTTCATCCCCCACTGAAAACGAGATTAAAATTTAATATTATATTAGTAATTAATAAAAAAATGATTAAGCTTTCTCTAATTCATATTCGTATTTATCATCAATCATACCCGAATACTTAAATATATATCTTCCTGTATTGATTTTATTTATTGATTCATCAGAAAGTTTTCCATGTTTATTCCCAAGGTAATACTCTTTTTCTTCATTTTCCACATCTAACTTTACGATTACTGAATCTCCATATTTAGTATTAATTTTTCTCAATGATATCAGATCATATTTCTCAGGATTTAAATCATTTAATTTAACGTTTTGGGTAACCTCTGAGTCTATTGAACTCTTCCATTTATTAGTAAACATTTTTTATAAGTAAAAAGTTAAACCATCTAATTTCAAACATCAAATCCATACTTTCCTGAAATTTCATAGTTATATATAAAATAAAGTATATTATTATTACAAATAATATATTCAGGTAAGGATGATCATCCTTATCTAGATTATGCTAGAATAAAGAAATGAATTTTATATTAGACAGCATTTTTTATAAATACATCCATTCTTCATAATCTGTAAAACCTCTTTCTACCATCTCTTTTTTGAGTTTTTCTCTGTATTCTTCATCAGACTTTGACTCTTTAAATATTTTTTCAGCTATAATATTTTTTTGTTCATTATCAGAAATTCTAATAGAAACATCAGGATCAAATCCATTTAGTACATTAATTATTCTAGTTACTTTCCCAACAAGACATTTATCATCACCCTCTTTTAGTTCATCTTTTAACACTTTTATTATTTTGTTTTTATTCTCATTTTTTAAAATTCTATTAAACACAACAACTAATATCTCTCTAAATTTAATATTATGAAAATATACCTCTAGTAAGTCTCTTTTAATTTCTATACCTAATTCTTTAATGCATTCATCAAAATCATATTTAATTTCTGTATTTAATAATTTTATGATAGTCTCTCTCAAAGATTTTTGAATATATGTATTATGCACATTTTGAAAGTCATTATATGCATTATTATGAAATAATCGTCTTCTTAAAATCGGGGGTAAATTTATTTTATCTTCATCATACCATACTTTATATATACTAGGCAAAAATATTAATTCATTTACAGATGTAATATCATTTTCTCTGCAATCTAATTCTACTAAATTTGTTAAATTTTCTATTCCTTCAAGTGATGTTAATTTATTTTCTCTACAATCTAATTCTTCTAAATTTATTAAATTTTCTATTCCTGCAAGTGAAGTTAATTTATTTTCTCCACAATATAATTTTTTTAAATTCGTTAAATTTTTCTTTCCTTCAAGTGAAGTTAATTTATTTTTTCCACAACCTAATTTTTCTAATTTTATTAAATTTTCTATTCCTTCAAGTGACGTTAATTTATTTACTCCACAATATAATTTTTCTAAATTTATTAAATTTCTCATTCCTTCAAGTGACATTAATTTATTTACTCCACAATATATTTTTTCTAATTTTATTAAATTTTCTATTCCTTCAAGTGACGTTAATTTATTTCCTCCACAATTTAATTCTTTTAAATTAGTTAAAATTTCTATTCCTTCAAGTGAAGTTATTTTATTTCCTACACCATATAATTTTTCTAAATTTATTAAATTTTCTATTCCTTCAAGTGAAGTTAATTTATTTCCCTCACAATATAATTCTTTTAAATTAGTTAAATTTTTCATACCTTCAAGTGACGTTAATTTACTACTCGTACAATATAATTCTTTTAAATTCGTTAAATATCCTATTCCATCAAGTGAATTATAATTTAATAAAGAAATAGATATCACTTCAGTAGGATTCTCTATATTTAAGAAAGATATAAATTCTTTTCTTATACCATTATATATAGCATACATTTATTTAGAAACATTTTTATAAAATATTTATTTTTTCATCTTTGTTAGTTCTCAAAAGATAAACACATTCTTTCAAGACTTTTTTAACTTCACAAATCTCTTCAATAATTTTTCTCTATAAGGTTCTTCTTCATAATGACCAACCTTTTTATTTAATTCACTCACTTCTGTATTGCTTGTATGTTTTTCCAATGAACATTAAAAAAGTGATCAGGTAATAGATCAAATTTGTATTTAATCAAATAACAAAAATCTAATTTATCTATAAATTCTTCTATAAATGTTTCACTAAATGTCTGATATCTAGCTATATACATCCAATTTAAATCATCTTTTAATTCTCTCATGGTATCTTCTGAAAGATTTTGAAAAATTGATACTTTATATAAATCTAAATAATCAGAACATTTTATGATAAATGCGTTACTTAAAGTTTGATATTGAGAAATGTTTACCCAATCTACTTTATCTTTACATTTTTCTATAAAATCTGATAATTTTTGATATTTAGAAATTTTAGGCCAATCATCAGGTTGAGTAAATTCTTCAATAAAAGATTCAGACAGTGATGCATATTGAAAAATTAAATCCCAATTTACATGATCTTTCAGATTTCTAATTACATCTTCAGATAAATTATTTCTGGAAAATTCATTCCAATCGATATCCATTTAATGATGAACGTATTTTAAAAAGGGATTTTTTCAATATGCATATACGGTTTTAAAGTGTTTGAAAAACCCTCAGGTAATATCAATAATGTAATAATATCGTCGCGTTTTCCATAGGCAAAACAAGTTACTGAATCTTTATGGCTCATTTCTACTTTTAAAATTACTTTACCGTTGATTTCTAGTATTATCAGTGTATCTAGACTTTTATCATATCTATATCTTCTTCCTAGAGGATTATCTATATCCATATCTATTAAATATATGGAAATTTTCAGATACATATCTGTAGATAATCGCATCTCTTGATCCAGTAATTTAGAACTCATCATGTTGAAATTTACTTTTCTAAATCCCCCATTTGTAAAAGTATGAAAATCATCTTCTATGGTTATCCAGATATCTCTATTGTCTAAACATATTTTATTGACAGCATCGTTATCATTTTCAGGTTCTGAAACATTCGTAATTATTTTATTTTTTGCGTCAAATTTATCATTCTGTAATATTAACGAATTTTTTTCGAAATATCTTTTATTCACAACATTTTTATCATCTTTCGGATCTGCTACATTTCCTATTCTTTTTCCTTTTGCATCGTAAGGTTTTCCTTCTAAAGAATGTAAAGTTGTTTCATTTAATTCTTTTATTCTCTTGCCTGTTTCTTCAGTAAAGGATAAAAAACCCTCATCATATTTAGTTTCTATAAGATTTCTCAATTCAAAATGATTATTCTCTATTTTATTCAAAATGAAACTTTTAGTGGTTAAATCTAAATCATCTATAGGATTTTCACAATTTTTTAAAATTCTATTTTCCATATCATAATTTCCATCATCCATTAATTTAAAACCCATTCCAATAGGCCCTTCTTTCATTTGATCATCATAAGGTGGATAATAAGCACTCATTTATTATAGCATTAATTTTATGATTTTAAACTCTTAACCATTGTTATAGTTTTATTTTTCAAATTTATAAAACATCTCTTTCTTTAAAAATAATATAAAACTTATATTCCTTTTGAGTATTCATTAATCTCTCCCAATTAAATTCAATATCTAAATTATTTAAATCGGTATAGTTTTCATGATTTGATAAGTCAAAATAAAAAATAGTATACAATTTTCCAAAATTCTTCTTATTTATCAAACATCCTGTTTCTGTATTAATATCATTTAATCCCGCATGTAAAAGAGCTTCATACACTCTATTATAATCTTTATTGGTAAAATTCGTTTTGTAACGCATAAGAGGAATTTGTTTATTATTAATCATCAACCATTCAGTCATATCTATATTATCAAATATCATATTATTTTTTTCATAATCATCATCTCTTTCAACGTACTGAGGAATAACATAGACACCTAAAACTTCATCAGAGGCTGTTGTAGCTGTGACGGATCCACAATTACTTTTATAAGGACCTACCATCTTAAATCTAAATCCATCCCAATTTACCTCTATCTTTATCAGTTAAAAATGATTCCATAAACACGCTTTCTGCAGAATTTTTAAATTCTATATAAGGTAAATGCAAGGTTAAACCTTCAACTACTACCTTATAATTAACATTTTCGATATCAGTATATATCATATTCTTATTTTCATTTCTTTGAATTTCTATTTTCACTTCAAAACCAGAAATTACCTTTTCATATTCTCTAAAGAAATCGATTATATCTTTTAAAGGTGTCCATATTTTAATGACATTGCTATCTTTCGTTAGTTTCCATCTCTTTGCGAATCCTTCGTTACAATCTTTATTCATTTTCAAATTATTAAAAAAATCAGTTATTTTAGTAGTATCTTCTAAAGTACCCTCATATTTTAACTCTTTTCAGTTAGCTGAATCAGCTGTATCTAGATAAAAAAATTCATCTTGAGCTTGTGATGTTACATAATCAGGAGTATAATGAGTTAATCTTAAAGCATGATTCATGATTGAAAAATTTGACTGTGTATTTGATTCAATTTCAGTATCCCCTATATGTACTTTTAAAGTTTTGATAAAACCTCCACCATTTACCAGACTCACATTTTCGTTTCCAATGGATGATTTATCATTTTTTGTAATTTTTAATTTTTGTTCAAGATATCCTCTAGAATATAAAATTTTTGCTTTAGTATCATTAATATGAAAAACATAGGTGGCATTCACATCTGAACTATGTTCTTTTGGATGATCTTCTCTTAATTCATAACTTTTAATTTGATTATTATGATAATAATGAGTATCTCGCAAATCATAAATCTTTTGCATTTATTTAGGAAGAATTTTTAAACCACCTCCTTTCTTTTTCATTGAAAATATTTCATTTAATTTATTCCGTATTTGAGGTTTTTCTTCAGTTTTCAACAAAACCTTACCTTGTATTTTTTTACTTTTTCTATATAATCTATGTTTATTCATTTATTTATGAAGAAAAACCTGACCTAACAATTGATATATTTTTTTAACGTAGTTATCCTCATAAATAGGAATAAAATTAAATTCTACAGCTCCTTTATTTAAATCAATTAATTCACCTTTTTGATTAGTAATTCTCATTTTTATTCTTTCAACAGGATCCGTTTTAACAGGAAAATATATCCAATTATTAAATTCTTTTGAAATTATACTACCTGGTGGATTTTTATTAATGAAAGAATAAATGACTTCTGAATTAGATTGATTTATTAAAGATCCTTTTACAACATCACAGTGAATATAAATATTATCATTTCCATTGGATATATGAGCTATATGTTCACCTTCTACCTCTGTTTCTTCATCATAACTTCCATATGTCGGTTTTAAAAAGCCTATAATTTTATGAAAGTTACTTTTTGTAAAATCAATTACCCAACCTTTTTTTAGTTTAATAGCTATTCTTTGTCTTGCTTCAATAATACCAAATTTCACAGGTGGATCCTTACCGAATATTTTCATCATATACTCATTTAAACCTCTTACAGTATAATTACCACACATTTGAGATAACAATTGTTATATCTGTGCCTAATTTATATATTCTAAATATGTTATTTCCATAATTCTCACTTATATTAAACCATGAAACTTCCATAGAAAATGACTTTAAAGCTAATTTTTTTAATTTAAGAGGTGTAATAAAATTTACAGTGAATTCCTCTGATTTCTCATGACCTTCAGATTTTAATATTATCATTTATACAGAACAAAATTTTCATTACAGTCACTGGGTTTTTGTGTAGGAAATGATTTGAGAACATTTTTAGGTGATTTACCCTTATTCCTTTCTCTTATATATTTCATACAAAATAAACCACATTTCACAGATGTAGGTTTCTGTAAAAAACTATCATTATGACCTATTTTTGGTTTTTATTAGATGTAACAAGAAATGTTTTAATATTTTCAGGAATATAATCTTTCTTGTCATATTCACCAAACAGATCAAAATATTCCACATATTTATATTTAGGATCATTATAATAACAAACCCAATGAGGTCTGGGACCTGTTGATACATCTAAATTAATGATTCCATTTTCAAATTTTCCTATTGTTTTAGGTAATAAATCGGAGGTAAATACACCTCTAAATCCTTTTTCATTTTTCATATTTTCTTCAATCATTATGTTACTAATTCCCAAGGTTGATATATTCCCTTTCCACGTTTTTTTTTTTTCCCAGATCCTTTCATCTTTTTTTGTACAGCTGAACTAGCTAATCCAGATAAAGCACCTGTTGCTAATGCTGGAACTGCAAATTTAGCAGCGGTTATTAAAGAGGGTATAAGTGCTGCTAGAAATGGTAAAAATCCTCCATTTTTATCTAATTGTGTTTTACTGATAGTAATTATTTTTCCATCATTAATATGATTAATTTGAGTTTTAGTTAAATAAATCTCATGATTAGGAGTTTTAGATTTATCTATTTGTAATATTAGTTCTTCTTTATTTCTAAAAGCTGATTTAAGTTTATTTTTCTGACCTTTACTTAAATAAACTTTATTTTTTATCATTTATTAACAGAGAAATTGTTTATGATATCGTTGTACATCATTATAAGTCATTTCCCCATTTTTTAATAACATATCTAACAATAAAACTACTTGATCACCCAATTTCTTTGATTTACTTCCATTACATATTTTTTCTGTTAATGTTAATAATACATCCTTTTCCTCTATACCTTCACCAAACCAAGGTTTACTCTCTTTCATAAGCCATAAGACGTGGATATATTTTTTCATCATTTCCATTTTATAATCTGATTCCTTAATTTTTTCTAGATCACTTTCAGCTTTAGAATAGTTATAATTTTTAGTATTATTTCCTTTCAATCTTTTATATGTATCTCGCTTTTCTTTAGCCATTGCTATTATATCATCAAGATCTTTTTTAGATTTATTTATAAGATCAGAAGGTAATTCTAAATTTTCTTTTTTGATAAACGGAATATCCAAAAATCTATTACTGTAAAATATAAATTTTCCTTCTGCTCTATCCATCAATTGTTTAACATCTGATGTGTAATCAAGAGGTGGAAATGAAATATTTTCTACAGCATTTTAAATACTTTTTACAACCTCTTTATTTGATTTTTCATATTTTTCAATTTCTTGAGTGACTGGTTTATGAGATTCCTCTAAGGTTTTTTGAATACCTAATTTTTCTTTTAGTTGATCTTCACTATTCTTTCTTATTTCTTTTTCTAATTTTACTAATTTAATTGAATCTTTTATTTGCTTTATAAGCTTTTCTTCTCGTTCTTTTTCTAATTTGTTCATTTATATAGGAGTAAATTATTTTTTACAGCGAGTAAATTATTTTACTGTTATATAAATGATAAAAATTAAAGATTACATGGAACCAGATGAGTTACCTGATCCTAAACAACATCCTTTGTTACCTAAACATCCATTTAGATTGCTTATAACAGGGCCTTCAGGTTCAGGTAAAACAAATTTACTGTTAATTATGATTTATGATTTTTTAAATTTTGATGCACTATATATGTATGCACAAAAGATTTATACGAACCTAAATATTCTAAATTACAAGAAAAATATACAATGTTTGAAGATATAGAAAGAGAAGATATTTTGAAATGTAAGAATATGAAGAATAAGAAAACATTATTAAAATTATATGATAAATACAAAAAAGAAGTATTCTTTTCTTCAGATGATTTTATTACTGTAGATGATTTAAATCCTACATTAAAGAATTTAGTATTTTCGATGATTGTGTGACCGAGAAAGATCAGAAAACCATTCAGGAATTATTTATCAGAGGTAGAAAGAAAAACGCATCCATTATTTATTTATCACAGTCTTATTATTCAACTCCTATCAATATAAGAAAGAACTGTAATTACTTTATATTTTTCAATCTGCAACCAAAGGAAATTCAACAGATTATAAGAGAGATAGATGGTAAATTAAGTACTGAAGAATTCAAACAAATATATAATAAAAGTGTTCAAAAACAATATGATTTTTTAATGTTAGATTTAGTGAATCCAAAAATGAGATATAGAAAAAAATTTGATCCTATATAAATGAAATGGAAGAATATTTAGAAAAAAGATTGTATGTTTACAGAAAGAGTAGAAATTTGTATCAAAAGATAAGTATTTCATTATCAGTAAGTAAAGTCATTCTAAGTGGAACGGGTTTATCAGCAATAGCCTTTCTTCCGCTTGCTTTTTTAAGTTTATCGGTAGTAATAGTAGAGAGAAGCTATTGATCTTGCATTAAAAATAGTTGAAAGAAAAGAAGAATATAGACATAGATATAATTTTTATAAAGAACTCATTAATACGTTTAAAGCTAAGGAAATGACAGAAGAAGAAATTTATATGCGAGAAGAGGATTTCATAAAAAGTTTAAAATTAAATCCAGTTGAAAAATATGTAAAACAAATGCAATTGAATGGATGTAAATTTATTCATCCTAAATAAATGGTTTGTAAAAAGAAAGGTGGTGATATTGTTGGATGGTTACAAGATAAAATAAATCCTCCAGAAATGCATTTACCAGGATATCAATATTGTGGTCCCTTTACAAAATTAGAAAAAAGATTAAAAAGAGGTGATCCTGGAATAAATAGAGTTGATAAAGCTTGTAAAAAACATGATATTGAATACAATAAAACAAAAGATACAATACAGAGACATGTTGCTGATCAAGAATTAATAGATGACTTAAATGCAATACAAGATCCCGCATTTCGAGAAAGATTAGATAGAGGAATTATTAAACCTATTCTTAAAGCTAAAACAACTTTTAGGTTAGGAATTTCTCCTTCTATATATTGTGTCAAGTGTAAAAAGAAAACCGAAACTAAAAATTATCATGAAACTACTTCTAAAAATAATAAACCAATGGGTAAAGGTATTTGTACAATTTGTGGAAGTAAAAAGAATACTTTTTTAGGATCAAAGAGAAAATTTTAAAAGAGACACACATATTATAATCCAGAAACAGGTTATTGTGGTATTCAAGAATTGAAAAGAAAAACAGAATTATCTAATGTTGAAGAATTTTTACATGAACAAGATGTATATACTAGATATAAACCTGTCATTCGTAAATTTAAAAGAAAGAAAGTTTATGTTCCAAACGGTAATAATCAATTTAACGCTTATTTGCTATTTATAAAAAATTATAGCAAATATAATGATGGAACTAATTATTTGTTAACAGTTATAGATGCTTTTAATAAATATGCTTGGGCCTTCCTTGTAAAAAGAAAAACATCTGAAGAAGTCGTACAAGGTTTCAAACAAGTTTTTAAAGAAAGAATACCGAAATTTATATTGACGGATGAAGGTACTGAATTTACAGGAAAAGTTTTACAAAAGCTATTTAAAGATTATAACATAAAATGGTTTACGACTTATAATAAAGAAATGAAATCTGCAATAGCTGAGAGATTTAATAGAAGTATAAGAGAAAAAATTATGAAATATATGCGCGTTAACAATACTAAAAGATATATTGATGTATTACCTAAATTACTTAAAAATTATAACAATTCATATCATAGATCAATAAAAATGACACCCCTTGAGGCTAGTCGAGACGAAAATGAATCTCAAGTTTATAAAAATTTATATACGAAAAAGATCATAAAAAAACCTAAATTTAAGATAGGGGATAGAGTTAGAATATCAACAATTAAAAAAACATTCAGGAAAGTAGATGATTCTACATTTACGGAGGAAATTTTTATGGTTTCTGAAGTATTAAAAACAGATCCAATTACTTATCGATTAAAAGATTTAAACAGTAAGGAAATTGAAGGAACTTTTTATGAAAATGAAATGGTAAAATATAATAAAAAAGATGATGTATATAAAATTGAAGAAATCATAAAAAAGAAAGGAAATAAATATTTTGTAAAATGGTTAGGATATCCTGATGAATTTAATAGTTGGACATCTGATTTATACAATGTTTAAATTATGGTGATTTTACTGGGGGTGATGTATCATCCCCCGCTCTTATAACATAGTAAGGATATCATTCTTTTTAATTATTGATAATTTTCTTGGAGCATCATCTTTTTATACTTTCTTTTTTTAATCTATTTTTATATTCTTTATTATTAATAAAATATGTTTCAACAATTTTATAAACTTTATCATAAAAATCATTTGAAATCCATAATGAGTTCTTTTCTTATATAAGTACCAGAAAATTATTTTATTATGTGTTTCATCCTTTAATCATCAGTTTTGGAATCCTGCAAAGTGATTTTTCTTACTTGTATATAAATGAATGTTAGCTTTTTTGATGGTGTTGAAATGGTTGAATCGATTGATATTTCAGATAATGAAGTTTCAGATAATGAAGTAGTGCATAATTTAAAGATGAAATTAATGTCTTTTGATTATGAATATTTTTATGTTATAGATTATGAGAGTTTAAAACGAGTAGAATTAGTTATTTTAATCGAATAAAAAGGAGGTATAATATTACTCAAGAAGTTGAGGATATGTTTTTTAAATTTTTAGATTTTATGTATTATGAGAAATCAGTTAATTATTATTATTTTATGAAAAAGATTTGTGATTTTCTTAAAATTGAAAATAATATAAAGGTTCAAAGACTTTGTTATAAAGTCAAAAAGAAATATGAAAAAATCTGGAATGATTTCAGTGAAATCCCTTTATAAAAATAAATCGTAATAAATGGATGTGACAAGAATATGCACACACTGTAAGATTATCCAAGTCCTCTGGACGAGCCGGACGGCCTGGGGCTTTCACACTGTAAGATTATAAAACCAATAGATGATTTCTATAAACATCATAATTATGGTAAATTTAATCGTGACAGTATTTGTAAAATTTGTAAATCTAAGATTAGTTATACAAAATATAATTGTGAATGTGGAAAACAGTACATATCTTCATAAACAAAGACATTTGAGAAGTAATTATCATATCAAGCGAGTTGTGAAAAGTATTTAAAAAAATATTTCCTAATAAATGGAAATGCAACTGAGAACAAAGACTATTGGTGAACTTAGAAAAGTAGTAAAACAATTGAATATTAAACAATCTAAACGTTGTAAGAAGGATGATTTAATTAGATTATTAATTAAATATATTAAAAAAACAGGTGAATATAAATATGTTTTAGTAGATTTATTTAATTTAGATATATCAAAATACTTGGAAAAAAAGGCGAAAATATTTATTAGAAAACCTGAAAAACGTAATAAAATTAAAAAGGTTTTTGATTCTTTTAATTTGAAATTTGATAATAAGGTATTTAAGCCAAAAGATTAAAACAATAGTGAATCTTAAAAAATCATTTACTCCTGATCTTACAGAACAATTGAAACAATTTATTAATGAACCTAAAAATAGGCGTAAACTTAAGAATATATTTGATTATTTTGATTTGAAATATAAAGATGGAGAATTGGTAAAATAGAAAGAAAAGAAAGTAGAAAAAATAGAAGTTAATCTTGAAGATTTATTTAAACCTGATTAACCCTGTGAATGTGGTATGCAATATACCTATACACACAAAAAGAGACATTTAAAAAGTATTTATCACAGTAAGCATCTTCCAGGAAAAAGTATTGCAAAAAATGTTTCCTAATAAATGGAGCCCACCTTAAAGTCAAAGACTATTGGTGATCTTAGAAAAGTAGTAAAACAATTGAATATTAAACAATCTAAAGGCTGTAAGAAGGATGATTTAATTAGATTATTAATTAAATATATAAAAGAAACTGGAGAATATAAATATGTTTTAGTATATTTATTAAATTTAGATATATCAAAATACTTGGAAAAAAAGAAGAAAATATTTATTAGAAAACCTGAAAACGTAATAAAATTAAAAAGTTTTTGATTCTTTTAATTTGAAATTTGATAATAAGGAATTTAAGCCAAAAGAAGAAAAAAAGATTAAAACAGAAGAGAATCTTAAAAAATTATTTACAGAACAATTTATTAATAAACTTAAGGATATATTTGGTTTGAAGTCAAAGACTATTGGTAAACTTAGAAAAGTAGTAAAACAATTGAATATTAAACAATCTAAAGGCTGTAAGAAGGATGATTTAATTAGATTATTAATTAAATATATAAAAGAAACTGGAGAATATAAATATGTTTTAGTAGATTTATTAAATTTAGATATATCAAAATACTTGGAAAAAAAGAAAAAAATATTTATTGAAAAACCTGAAAAACGTAATAAAATTAAAAAGGTTTTTGATTCTTTTAATTTGAAATATGATAATAAGGAATTTAAGCCAAAAGAAGAAAAAAGATTAAAACAATAGTGAATCTTAAAAAATCATTTACTCCTGATCTTACAGAACAATTGAAACAATTTATTAATGAACCTAAAAATAGGCTTAAACTTAAGAATATATTTGATTATTTTGGTTTGAAATATAAAGATGGAGAATTGGTAAAAAAGAAAGAAAAGAAAGTAGAAATAGAAGTTAATCTTGAAGCTTTATTTAAACCTGATTATGAAATTGTTCAAATTAGTCAAAAATATATTAAAAAATATAACACATATAGGTATATTTATAAAATTGTAGAAATCAATGAACTTAGACCTGTACAATATCATAATATTTTAAAGGATTTATTTAGAAAAGCTATTGGAAAAGTAGAAGGAAAAGTAGATATTATAGTACACAATCCTGCATTAAGTCAACCTTTTCATCCTAAGATGATGTCAACTAGAGAAGCTTATGATACCTATTTAGATGTTTTAACACATAAAATTGAATACAAAGAATTAGATATTAAAGAATGTACATTCGATTTTCATGTCATAGAATTACCCCAAGGAGGAAAACATCTAAAACTTCTCAAAGATGATGATATTGTTAACAAAAAGAGTATTTGTCAAATACATAATATAGATAATATTTGCTTAGCTAGATCAATTGTAGTTGCTCTATGTATTCAAAATCCTGAACTTTCATGTAAGAAATTAAATCATAAAACATTAACTAAAAATGACATTCTATATATTAAAAAAGGAAGAAAATTACAAAAAACGTTAGCTGAAAAATTACATGAAATGTGTGAAATTCCTTTAGAAATTTGTAATTTAGAGCATGTTAAAAAATTTGAAGAATTCTTAAATATTCAAATTACTATATTTTGTAGAGAAAATTTTAATGAAAGAATATACTATGGTACTTATAAAACTACTTGTATTTGCATTTTAAAAAATAGAAATCATTTTGATACCATTACATCTGTTACAGGATTTTTAGGAAAAAACAATTATTGTGATTACTGTAAGGTGAGTTATAAAAGCGATCAGCATAAATGTTTATTAAAATGTGATAAATGTTTTAGAAAAGAAAGTAATTGCAAAGGTAATATCATGTGTAATGAATGTTTTCGAAGTTTTAAAGGCGAAAAATGTTTTGAAAATCATAAAAATAAATTAAAAAAATTGTCTGTTTGTGAAAGACTATGGAAATGTTTAAAATGTAAGAGAAATATCAACAGAGATAAAGAAAACCTGAAGATCATAAATGTGGAGAAAGACTATAAAAATTGTAGACAATGAGTCTCGAAAGATCATAGGTGTTATATGAAAATAAAAAAAGCCTGTAAGGGTAGAACCTGTAAAAATATTTGTTCTACAGGAACTCAAGAATGGTGTAATATATGTCAAAAATATAGATTTCCTGAAAATTATATGTATGGTAGAATGTGTGAAAACAAATGTAATTACAAAAGTAATGACAGATATAATTGGTATGATGCATGTAAATATTCAGGATTTACACAAAAATATATGTTTTTTGACGTTGAAACGAATCAAAAGACAGGAAACCATGAAGTCAATTTACTTATAAATCAAGAATTTAATGGAGAAGAAAACATATTTAAGAATGAAAACGACTATTGTAAGTGGCTATTTGATAAGAAACATGCAGGTTATACCATATTAGCTCATTATGGGAAAGGTTTTGACTTTCAATTTAATTATAGCTAAAACTGTTTTAAAAATAAAATTAAAGTTTTTACAATATATCAAGGAAATAAACTCATTTATATGCAAGCAAACAAATATGCTATAAGGTTTATAGATTCTATTAATTTTACATTGATTCCTTTAAGAAAATTTCCTGAAACGTTTGGATTAACAGAATTAGCAAAAGGGTATTTTCCTCATTTATTTAACACTTCTGAAAATCAAAATTATGTTGGAATATATCCAGATAAATATTATTATGGTTATGATTCAATAACTTGTAAACAAAAAGAATCATTTGAAAAGTGGTATAATTCAATAAAAAATGAAACGTTTAATTTTCGTGAAGAAATAGTTAAATATTGTAGATCTGATGTAGATATTTTAAGAAAAGGTTGTTTGGAATTAAGAAGATTATTTTTAGAAATAGCTAATATTGATCCCTTTAAATATGTCACTTTAGCTGGTGTTTGTATGGCTATATTTAGAGATAAATTCTTAAAACAGGATACAATAACTATAGATGAAGAGACTATCCAACAAGATCAACACAGTAAAAAATCTATTGCTTGGTTAGATTATTTATCTCAAAAACATAAAATAAATATACAGCATGCTTTAAATGGAGGAGAGAAAAAAATAAAATTAGACAGTAAAACTTATAAAGTAGATGGTTTTTACAATAATACTGTATATCAATTTCAAGGTTGTCATTGGCATGGATGCAATCATTGTTATAGAGTGTCTACTCTAAATAAACAAAATCAAATATGTATGAAAGATTTATATGAAAAAACAAAAAAGATTAATAATAAGATAAAAGATGCAGGATATGAGTTAATTGAAATATGGGAATGTGATTTTGATAATGATAAAGAATTTAAAAAATACATGAAAAATGAATGGGAAAGAGATTTTGTTGAACCACCTTTAAATCCTAGAGATGCCTTCTATGGAGGCAGATACGAACCAACCAAATTAAAATATGAAATCAAAAATAAAGAGAAAGGTCGATATATTGATGTATGTTCACTCTATCCAACTGTAAATTATTTTGATTATTATCCTATAGAACATCCTGAAAAAATTTATAATCCTAAAAAATATGATATATGAAATGGTACGGATTAATCAAATGTAAAGTACTCCCTCCTAGAAAATTATATCATCCTGTATTGCCATATAAAGAAGAAAAATTGATATTTAGTTTGTGTAAATCATGTTCCAAAACTATTAAATGTAAGCATTTTAAAACAGAAAGGAAAAAATTTAAAGAGTGTTATGAAATGAGAAATAAGGTATGTAATCATACAGATGATGAAAGAAGCTTTATAGGTACTTGGACAACTACAGAAGTTAATTTAGCTGTTCAAAAAGGATATAAAATTATGAATATATATGAAGTTTGACATTTTGAAAAGAAAACAGATAAACTATTTAAAGATTATGTCAAAATGTTTTTAAAAATTAAATTAGAAACGGATGATAAATTTAAAAAACCAAAAGATTTTATAAATAAAAAAGATTATGAAACATATGTTAATAATTATAAAAGATTGTCAAAGAAAAATTAGATATTGATTTAGGTGAAATAAAAGAAAATCTAGGAATGAGATTTATAGCCAAAATCTGTTTAAACTCTTTATGGGGTAAGTTTGGACAAAGAAAAAATATGAAACAAACTGAATATGTAATAGAGTTGGAAGATTTTTATAATATTATATTGAATGATAAAATTAAAGATTTGAATATGATATTTTTAAATGATGATTGTGTACAAATGGATTATAAGATGAAAGATGTATATGTCAAGAATAACTTTAATACAAATATATAGCAGCATTTACAACTAGTTCAGTAGTTCAGCTAGAATAAGATTATATAAAATGCTTGATAAAATAGGAGATAAAGTAATGTATTATGATACAGATAGCATCGTTTATATTGATGATGATACTAATAAAGTAAAAACAGGTTGTATGTTGTGAGAATGGACAGATGAATTAGGAGAAGATAAATATATGACATCATGGATATCTGGAGCTAGTAAAGATTATGGTTATGTTCTTAATGATGGATCTGTAAAAGGAAAAGTAAAAGGATTTAAGATGAGTTACGAGAGTGAAACTAAGCTCAGTTTCGATGAAAGAATGAAAACAATAACAGGTGAAACTGAACATATAGATGTAGAAATAAATCAGTTTCAAATACAAAAAGATAGAAATATTAAAGTGAATAAAACGAATAAAAGATACATGTTTGGATATGATAAAAGAAGAATTTTAGATAATTTTGATACTGTACCATTTGGTTATTAATATTTATAAAAATGTTTACTAATAAATGGAAGAGTTCAGTAGACTTAGAGGTTATCCTAAAACATTTAAATTATATGATTTAAATCCTGGGAAATATGATCTGATATCATTGAGAAATATTAATACTAAATATGGAGATTCAGTAATCGTAAAGTTAGATGTGGAAAATGAAGAAAAAGAGTATTACCTTGGGAATAAACATGGAAAACTTTCTGATGATCAATAAATAAAATCAATAAAGGAAGATATATATTTAAGTATTCGGGTATGATTGATGATAAATATGAATATGAATTAGAGAAAGCTTAATCATTTTTTTATTAATTACTAATATAATATTGAATTTTAATCTCCTTTTCAGTGGGGGATGACCATCCCCCCCCCCACTGAATTTGTACCATAATGTATAAAATTTAATATATTATTTGTAATTATTATTTCTTTTTTATCTTTCAAATGAAACCATGTATCAAAGAACCAATTTCCTAAATTTAATTGATAATCTTTAGATTTTATATAATTTATAATATTATATAATATTATATAATTTATAATATCATTTTCATTTTCTGAGACAATCCTATTTTGGGATCGTGTCAAATCATCAATAAATTCTAATATATTTAGAGTTATTAATATCTCTTCTTTATTATCTAAACTTGACCAGGTAGGTCTCTTTTTTAATTTTGACGTTTTCATATTTTTATAATTCTTTTTAATTTTATAAAAAAATGAGGATTTAAAAAAGGGGGGTCTCAACCCCACCCTTTAAAACAGAGCATTTTTAATATATTAAACGGCTTCCATTCATTTGAAGGTCCACTTTTTCACGCATGTATTTTAAAATTATGTTTTTAATATCAATCTCTAATATATTTGATATTATTTTCTTTTCATATATTCAAAGATTTTCATAGATTTGGTCTCAATAATGTCTCATTTTTAAGTCAAAATGAATGAAATTTTAGAGTTCTAAAACTCTCTTGATTTTCAATTTTTTTAAAAATAAGCATTTTTGAATGATTTTGTGCATTTTTTAATGATTTTATGCATTTTTGGTCTTAAGAGGTTGTCCTGGTTTTTAAAAAATGGAGGAATGTAGTAGTGTATGGGGTGCACTCTGTAACAAAATGACTATGTCATTTTGTCCCAGAGTCCACCCCATACACTACTAAGGAATATGAAGGCTTTAGTACATATAATGCGTTTTTAAACTTTATATTGTATGATTTTATGTTGAACTTGGTAATTAGTAGGAATTGTACTCATTGAAAGAGAAAATTCATACATTTACTATTATATATTACATTTTGACAAGGCGTATCCAGGACAGGAGGGGGGAGATTTGGGGGTTTGCTCCCTCTCTCGAAATCCTAATTTAGAAAATAATTTTTTTTATTAGATGGGATGTTTTGTACATACAATTGATGTTGTTTCGAAAAATAATTCTGGATACACGTTTGACATTTTATCTCATAAGCATCAGAATTGATACATTTTGGAAGAAATATTTTATGAACATAATGAATGAGTTTTGAATCATGTTATCATTCTCTTAATAGTATTATAAAAATAAATTAGAATAAAAGAATTAGCTGTGAAACAAAAATGTTTTTGATGAACTTTATTTTAGCAACGTTATATTGGTGTATTGTTGTTATTGATGTTATTGGAAATTATATTCACTGTAGTCAAAAGATATTCACAAAATTTCTTGAAATTTTGTAGCTATGTTGGTTAGGCATTACTTTGAGCTGATTTGATTTTTGGTGAAAATCAAGCAATAATAGTGGCACTTAACCCCCCCCCCCCCCCAAAAAAAAAAATGAGAAGGTTCTATTAAATTATACTGTATACTGTAAAGTAAGCAGTTGCAATGCTATAAAATAAAATAAAATGTTACTACTCCCGCTATGCTGGTATAAACTGTTCTCAACACCACCATTTTTTCGACTGTGTGTGGCACGATACTTGGTAAATTGGCATTCATATAGAGCTAACTCACCATGTAAAAGATGAAATTTAATGAAAAACTGCAAAATGAATGTAATTTACGAAATATAATTTTGTAATAGACTAATACAATGTATTAAATCAAAAATTATTGCAATCGGTTAAGTTTTCAAAAATATGTAGATTAAAACCTTTAAGGATAACTTTAGTAGGGCATTTGAGGGATGCAAACTTTTATTGCTAACTGTTAAAAAATGGATTTTATTCAAAAACAGAGAACTTTGCTTCCTGGCCATTTTTCAGTGAGGCAAAACGATTCATGCAAATAACGGCATGTATCAGTGCGTGTGCTATTTTCATCTAAAAAGTTATGAAACAAATAAAAGTTAGTTGATCGTCTGAGAAGATCCCGAGATATTTCATATTTTATTTTATTCATATATTGCAGCTGAACACTGATTGGAAGTAATTCAGCTGTAACACTAATAACTGTTTTTTCTGAATGGTTGTGGTGGGCAAAAATGTTGCAATACCATTGATTTTACCAAAAAATTTTTTGAAGCATCAATTTCTCAGGATCGTATCTTTTGTAGATAAAGCTTGGATAAAGATATAGCATCCAATTCTGGTGGAGGTAGAGAAGTTTACTAAAGATTTCCATATCCGGTTCTTTTTACATTTCTAGTACAAATTTTTCCCTTTTCCTTTAAACATCCATTTTCTAAGATTGGCTATAAATAGAGTTTTGGTGATGGAAAGTAGAGGGATGCTAGCAGAATTTTTAATTCTGCTTAAAAAAATTTGCCTTGCAGCATTTATTTCTTGAGATTGGCTACGGATAGAGCTTAGACGATGAATCAGATTTTGAAGGGGTTAGGAAATCAATAAGAATTTCAACTTCTGATTATGACGATTCAGCATCAAATTCCAGAAGAAGTATGGAACCTCCTACCCTTTCTGAAATTTGGTTTTCTAAGGATTTATGCTTACTGTTTTACATCTTATGGTACAAAGCATTTCCTTAAAACATATATTTGGATTGATTATGGGTAGATCTTAAGGGATAACTGATGTGAATTTAGCATCGAATTTCAGGGGGATGGTGGATGGGGATTCACAAAGGACATAGAGTTCTTTTCCCAATTCTGGACAAAAATTTTCATTTTCCTTTAAACATTAATTTCTCAAAATCGGCTATGGATAGAGCTTAGATGATAACTGATATGGATCCAGTATCAAATTTTTAGGGGTTAGGAAAATTTATTAAAGATTTCCACGTTTGGTTCTATAGATGTCACTTCCGATTTAAAAAATTGCAATTATTTTTACAATACCTATTTCTCAGGATTGACTATAGGAATAGTTTATATAATGACTGATATGGATTCAGTATCGAATTTTAAAGGGAGTAGAGGTCACTAATGACGTACATTTCTGGTTCGAGAGATGTCACTTCCGACTGTTCCAAAAATTTGTATAACTATGCAAACTACTCCTGCAAAAGAGCATAAAATATTTCTTCTAAAATGAAATGTACACACCACTTGCCATTATATGAAAAATCGTTCATAAATTTGTTCTGTGTTATATTGTGTTAATCATGCACTTGATAAATTTCTTGAAATTCAGCGCTACCCCTAAATAAAACAGAAAAGGGAGGTACTCCCCTTGACTTTGTGTCTAGGGCCCGCAGCTCCACTTGGTACCCTGACCCAAAATTGGATGTGAGGGGCCTGATGACTAGATGTAAACAAATTCAAGATGGTCTCAATCAGTGTTGCTATTTGGGCATCATCGTATATGTACAATAATTTGAGCCTTTGTACAGTAAAAAGTTAGTTTATTTATTTATTTTATTTTTTTTTTTTAAGTGAAAGATGGCACCTCTCTTCTTTTTCTGAGTGAAATATGTGAAAATAGAAGAATTGCAAACTCCCTCATGGGCACAACTGCTGGTTTAGTGAAAGAGTTTCCTGGGGCAATATTCTTCTAACATGGAAATGAACTTTTTATTTTAGTCAAGCTGGTCAATATGTTAGTAAAAAGAGATAAGATAGCAAAAAATTAGTTGATAATTAACTGGTCCTTGAGAGTTTCTAAAAAAAATAATAACTGCTATACTATCAGACAGATGAGAGGAAAAGTGTGTTGGCGCCATCTGTCAGAGAACATTAGACCTATCTGTTGATTTCATAATTTGGTATATTAATACAGCAACATAACTTCATTAAGAGTAACATGCAACATAAAATTAATAGTAACAACCCATTTCAAAGTCAAAAACTTAAGTTGTACATCGTGTTGATAATTAAAGATATTTGATTTTGCCAGCTATCGGTGATAGTTGTGTAAGTGTATGACATTCTCTCCCAAAATTTGATAATTTTCTGTTCAGGAATCCATAATTTTCGGTCTGAGGGTTAGGATATAATAGCTCTAAGATGTAAATATCTTGGCTTTATACAGAAACTGAGTTTTATTACAGAGCAAGAAATAATTGTTGTGATAAGAGATCACAGAAAAGGAAAATTTATATATTAAAATCAGTAGATCAAAATTTTCTGCAATTTCCCATCACAAACATCTAAAGGGAAATGGATACCCTTATGTAGTCATTAAGAAGTATTTAAAATTTATATGTTATATTTAATGGAAATGGATGTTGTACAGTGGGTCAGTATAAATTTAGAATATTAAATAATGTGTTGTGTATTAATAATTTAAGTTAAATAATTTGAGCTACATAAGGGACCAAGAAATATATAAATATAATACCGAAAAAATGTCATACTTATTGCCTAATTATTCCTAAGAATATCTGAAGTCCTTCAACATGTTTCATCAATAATGGTGAACTTAAGTTGCATCCTGTACAATCCATGTACTCATATCTAATTAAACAAGACTTACCTCTTTATAACTTACGAAATAAATTATATGTCATGATCTTGCTTAGAAAAAGTCATCAACATATACTTCGTTAGATAAAGTTCATGTGTGGAAATCGAAGAGTAATTTCTAATCTAATCAGATCACATTAATTTTGTAGAAACCATTAAATAACACCATTCAGTGTAAATGTAAGACTTTGTTGATTTATGATGAACCATGTATTAGTAGCGACTGTCATTCAAAATCTTGTAAAATTTCCTTAAATGGATAATTGCAACTAATAATAAACAACTAATAATAAATTGATAATAGCAACTAATAAGATCAAATTAATAATAAATAGTACCTTTTAATTTAAGTTGACAAATAATTATCTTGATTATTTCCACCATAAAATGCTGCCAGTTAATGAATGCACGTAGATTTAAGGCATTTGTTATTTTACTGACAAATGCACAAGAAGATGTATTTAGAATTCTTTATTTTTATTACCAGCATCAGTTTCACAGATCAGAATAAATGAGAAAGGTCAATTTTACTGCATACTGACTTCATCCATTTCGCATCTTAATCCAGAAAGTTTTAAATTCCTTCATATACTTTAAATTAATCACCAACGACAGAGTATCATCATATTTATATGGGAAGCTATCACTGTAGGTATGAATTAAAAATTTTATTCTGCAATGCCTACATATTAGGATTCAGAAAGGAAATTCCATTCTGAAATTTAGCGAAACATTTGCCTTTTTTTTTCAGAATATTGCAGTCAATCACTTATGAAAAATCGCAATTTCCATTTCCAGTTTCTATTTTTATTGATTAGTATGGGTTTAGAATAATGACTGCTTCCTTGACGATAAAATCTGGAGAGGCTTATTCATTTTTGTGTCAGACATTCACACCATCAATAGGCTTTCTGGTAGGTCGGACGGTCTGGGTCTCAACAACAACACCATCAATAGGATGTCCGGCCGCCCATTTTGCTGCTCCATGTCCTCGGACGAGTCGGACGGCCTGGGCTTTCGACACAATAGGGTGTATTGCAAATAATAATGATAAGTAGCTAATAACAGGATCGTCTTAATATTTAGCCTTAAAAGTCATTTTTTCTAAAAGTTTGTTTATTGAACAAAACATAGATTTCATCAGATGAAAATAGATAGAATATTGATTACCTAGTAAGATTCTTTCTTCCATATCACTCAGATATAATGATGTGAGGGGCATGGCCCTTACAAAGGGGAATGGTCTCTTCACAAAATACCCCTACTAACTTCAACAATTTCAGAGCAACTGAAAGAAAAAAGGCAGAAAAAGCCTCCAAATTAAAATTTACAGGGGTAGACCAATGTGCAAAAGGGGGATAAGATTCAAGTCAAGCGATCCGAACAAAATGCTCCTTTCAAACATTAACTAAAAGTGGCCGATTGCCGATAGGGTGCACTGTAAGAACATGCTCCATTTGAAATAAAATCATAAATTGATTCACATCAAGGTGGGGAAGGGATACATAGGATTGGAACAGCTGCGCCAATTGTGCCAAAATGATATTACTGTTGGCTTAAAAATTAAAAGCAATTTAAAAAGTTAATTTATTGCACATAGCCATTTGTTGCAGATATAACAGAGATAGCCGTAGATTTTTATCAAGTCGTACATTGTTGAAGTAAAGAGACTTTATGTGAAATAACTGGTTTATTTTCACGAAAGAAACATTAAAATATAATATAAACAATATGCGTATCCATAACTTCGATACGGTATCGGCACAAATTTAAAGTGATATTGTTTTGAAAATTTAAACATCAGACAATAAATAGGCCTAAACAAACTGGCCACATACTTTCCTGCTTACTGGCAATCATGCTTAAAAAGCTTAAGTTACAACATGCATAATGCAAGTACAATTGGGATAACTTGCCAGAAACAGAAGCAGAAAAAGCAAGAGCAGCAACACCAATATACTAGTAATACACAGTATAACTCCCCTCTCTACTAATACATCCACAAGTTTAAATAGTGCTGTGTCATAGAAGTATAAGTTAATGTTTTCGGAGTATGCCAATCTCTAATTCGATGAAGTAGAAATTAGCATATTCCGGATGCTGACGTCTCAATTTGCAGGAATACGGAACATGCGGTTAAAACTTATTGACAAGCTATCCTAATGTGATAGCCAATCAGGAAAAAGTAACATTTGGGATTTTGACCGTGCGTCTACCGATGTACACATTGCTTGTTTACATTATAAATTTTCTAACAATCGGCCCCCTCCTGCAGATTGAGTTGCTTAAACACAAAATACAAGATACAATCAAATTTAAATCAGGACCGGCTCAAAGATATTTTCGTGTGTGGGCAAAACAGTTTGGGGCCGCCCTTTATATATATATATATATATACACTCTGTTGCAAAAAATATATATGCACCCATAAAAAATTGAGAACTCGGCATGCAAATTTTGTTTTAAGAGTTATGCAAATAATCAAATTGTCAACTTAAAGTATATATATGACATTATAGGGCTCATGCAGAACGACGTATCGTGCAGCATTTAAAACGACAGATGTGCAATTGGAACTGGATTTTCTACTTTGATATTGAAAATTGTGTATATAGATGAAGTACTCGACAGCACTACTAACAGTTGTCGGATTTAAAGAAAAGTCACATCATAGGCCCAAGGGATTATCAATAGCCATCTTGGTCAGAGCGATATGGTGATGGAAACAGTGGATCAGAGAAGACCTATGTCACCGTCGCAGAGGTCCAGACAACTGCTCGAGAAGATCGTGTAGTCAGGAGAGGAGCCACGTCTACACCAATGGCATCACTATCAGCCATTTGAAGGCATTTGCCACCCCGTGCATCCTGTATCAATGTATATTATTCGGAGACGACTGGCAGACGATGGGATGAGTTGTCGACGTCCGTGAACGTGCCTACCACTGACCCATCAACATAGACAGAGCCATCTGGATGGGTGTTAAGCTCGGTTAGCATGGACAGTGTCCGAAAGGAGACATGTTGTCTTTAGTGACGAATACCGTTTCTCTCGCATTGCTGTTGAATGCCACATAGGCATGTGGAAAAGGACTGGACTTTTTTTCATAATTCCACATGAGAAAGATACTGAAAGCAAAGCATCTTAAATAGGCAAGAGCAATCCCCCTTAAAACAGGATCACCATCACCTTACAAAAATTATTTTATTTCAATGACCTATCAAATTTTATTCTCATCTAAATTTAGAGCTCTAATGAGTGGTTTAGAAAATGGAATGCTTTACATTTTTTTCTTTATACATACATAATGCAGCATTAATTCATAATACATAATTGAATTATTTTGAACTTTATTTGTAATTTCCCTGCATACAAATAATGTATAGGGAAAATATTAAGATGGGTTCGAAAACTCTTAATTCGAATTTTCGACGGATTAATATACGTTTTGGATATCTTTTAACCTGAATCGATTACTTTTAAAGGAATGTCTGTACGTATGTGAGTGTAATGTATGTATGGCTGTGTATAGGAGTCTAGAGAGACATTTCTAGAACGAATGGAGTGAAGTGAATGAAATTTATAATTTGAAAGGAAAATGGACATTTGGAAAGTCACAAATTTTCAAACTTCTTTTAAATTATAAAAAAAAAACAGCATCCAAAAATGTTAAATAAACAAACATGTTTTCATTAGATATGAAATGGCATACTTTAGAACGATACTATGAACCGTTTTCGTGCTATTGCATTTTTTTCGAATAAATGTATCAAAAACTATACATAAAGTTAATAAAAGAGTATTTATACGATCCATTTATTAACAACATTTTCATATATATAGCGTGTTCTATTATTCACAAGAAAAGACATGTTAATTTTGTTTTGTTCAATAATGCTATAAATTTCTGTTTATGTTAGTTAATACACTGCTAATATTATTGTGAAATAAATGCTAGAACATGGATATAAGGTTTTTATTTTACGTGAATAGCATCTATGTTTGGGGTTTCTGTGGAGGGAAAATGAAGCGTTACGAAAAATGTAAACCCTTTGGGCACTTATAAAAATAATTTCAATATTTAGAACTTTTTCCTAGAAAACATAAAAATATTTGTCCGAGCGAGTGTTTTTTATTCTTCTATAAAATATAGATATAAATAGTAAACGATAAAAATATGTACTAGGACAATATTTATTATTGAAAAAAGCTTTTATAGTTCTCGAGTAATCGTCTTGCCAAATTGAAGAAGATTGAAAATTTTCCATTTTTCAAGTTTGCCATGATTTCATCTGCAAAACCAAAAGATCTAGTTTTGAACAATAAGCATGAATCTGTAGGCCCTACAAATGTATATAATTAGATTTTGGATAGAACCCTATTAAGAAAAAGTTTTTTTTTTCCATCTTTCCATCTTTCATACACTCGAAATATTCACGATCCGAAGTATAAAAGATAGATATAATTAGTAAGTGACAGAAATATGTATGAGAATATTTAGTTTCTAAATCTATATGCATATTTAAAAAGTTCTTATAGTTTTCGAGTAATCGTCTTGTCAAGTGGAAGAAATTTTCAAGTTTAATGCTTATATATCTTAAAAACTAAAAGTTAGAGTTATAAACAATAAGCAAGAATTTATTGTTCTTTAAAAATCCTACAAGTGTATATTATTGAATTTTGGATCACTTTCATTTTTGAAGTATAGTGGTTATTATTTCGATATTTTAGCCTTTTTACCTGGGTTTTCTAATGGGTGGGAAAGCTGTAATATTTGAAATGCCACAATTGTTGCAGCTCAGTCTAGTTACTTTCTCTTTTGTGAAATATTGGTGCACAAGCACGAAATATTTTGTTTTGTTTAAAATAAAAAAAATAGGAATTTAGATGAACTTGGAAATTCTAAAGTTATTTAATGATGGGTGAGGTTTGAACAGAATAGGTGGAGATATACGTATTCAAGTGCATATTTATGTGCTATAGATTAACTAAAATGTAAAATCTCGTCAGTGAGTTTAATTTTTATACCGCAAATCATGTTGGTAAAATAATTGAATATATTAAAGTGGAGTCTATGGTCGGAGTTTCCGAAAACTAAAAGCGCAAGCTAGCTATAAATAGTTCCCGAGTGCTTTAAAAGCCTGTAAACGAAAGAAATTGAATAAACTTGTTGAACTTTATTGGATTTTTATCTAACAAAATATCATTCATGCTAAAAAACATTTTTGGAGTCACCGACAATTATATTTTTCTGAATTTATCAGGAGTCAGAAGTAACTTACTGCATTATGTGGTGTCATGAAAGTTGCCCTCATCACTTTTACTTTCCTTATATACATAATGTATAAGGAAAGTATTGTGACAGGATCAAAAATTCGAATTCGAGTTTTCAACGAGGGAGCACGTTTCAAGCATCCCTGATTACGAATTAAACATTTTTGAGGTGATGTCTGTGTGTGTGTCAGTGAGTCTGTGGAGACGATATCTCACGAACGAATAGAACGATTCGAATGAAATTGGGTACAAAAATCACAATACGAGAATACTGGAAGACTATTGTTTTTAAACGCAATCAAATGTTCAGAACCCCCCTAAATTTTCGAGTGAAATTTTGAAAAAATCATAAAAAATCAAAACCTTTAATAAAGTTACGCAAATAGACATTTCTTATATAATTTTTTCCTTAGAAAATGATTGACATAAACAACTTTAGAAAGCTAGCATGAACCGTTCTCGAGATATTGCACATTTTTCAAATAAATTTATCAAAAAATCCCAAAATTAAAAAAATATATTAACTGTTGAGAAACATGTTTACTTTTCATACGTAATATTATGCGATAAATTGGAGGACACCATTCTCGTGGATCTAGCTCGTTCCATTTATGAGAAAAGATACTTTGAATAATACTTTTGTATTTGAATGCCAATAGTCATTCATCTGCTATAAGAATAACGTATTTCTCCGTCCATAATGCTTGGCGAGATTTTGGCAATGAATTTAGCGGAATGTTGCCAACTTTCCAAATGGATAAAAATGATGCTAAATCATTGAAAATGACAACTAATTGACAAAAATTCAATAATTTGGTAAGAATATAAGTACCTACTATAAGAATAACCTATTTTTTTACTGTAAAAGTAGTAAATTCATTGCATTATATAAGGAAAGTCATGTGCTGCCCACATCAGATTTTTTTTATCAAATTTTTATTTGTCATTGGATAACTTTTATGAATTATTTATACATCTTAGCAGTAAAATATTATAAACAAAGCAAACAAATGATCTCATGAATAAATTAGAAAAGAAGAGAGATGAAGAAAAAGCATTTCAATACCTAAAAAGCTAAGATATAATATAACGGGACAAGTCAGAATTTTGCAGGTTATTATCAGCAATTTATTTAAATAGCTAATCTTTAAATATTAAATTAAAAACGTAAAAATATTTAAATTTATTGAGTTTTTGATTTCGCAGATAAAAACCTGGAATCTTATTTCGAAACTGTTTGTTATCCTTTGTAGCTCCTCTAAAATCTGATTCAAATACTGCAGGGACATAGATGCAAAATAATGGAATACTATCCAAATTACAAAGAAAATTTACACGTTGACAAATTTAAAATTTGTTTTATTGTACTACTGGAACGAATTACCCGATGTTGACCGGGACATAAATAAACCCCTGCTACGTAAATAATACATTTACGGATAACACTACTCAATTTTCTTCAAATACTAAACCTGCACTAAATTACCACGTACGCTATCCGCAAAACAAAAAGAAAATACACCTTTTCCGTAATGCAAAACATAAATGAATGAAAAATTAATAGCCTCGAAGAGATGAACACAGCATTAGATCATTACGGTAGCTATTAAATCATATCGATGGTTGGAGGTTCTGTAACTGTTAAATCGCAAATAAAGCTGCTAGGTCATATCGGTAGCTGGATATTATCTGATTTTGGAATTTAAAAATTCATTAAAAAATCTAATTAAAATTTTGAAAAAAGACCATTGAGATAAATTAGTTCAGGTATAGATGCAACTGTATGAAAAAATTCAGTGCGGTGGAATCAATGGGTGAATTGGAAAAGTTAATGGCTGCTTGGTTGTCACAAAATATTATACTGTTTCCTAACTGAACGCCAAACTTATTACATTCCAGTAGTATGTTTTGTACCCACACCGTTTCCTTTGCAGATTCAGTCAATGAAATATATTCAGCTTCCATTGTAGATAAACTCGCACATTTATGCTTAAATGTCCTTCATGAAATAGGTACCCTATCTACAAAAAATATCATTCCTCCCATCCACACTCTATCATCCCTATTTGCTGCAAAGTCAGAATCAGTAAAACAATTTAAATTTATAGATTGAATATTAGATAAGTTTAATTTAAAATCCCTTGTTTTATTTACATACTCTGGAAGTTTAAGTAGAACATCCCAGTGTTTCATGCCTGGGTTTTCCTGAAATTGCGATAAGATATTTACAACATAGCTTATATCGGGTCTAGTTCTGCTGGCAAGAAATAATAAACAACCTAATAAGTTTCTGTAAGGTATATTTTTCATTTGTTCAATTTCAGAATGATTTGCCAGGCAATCTGCTTTGCTTAAAACTATACCTTTAGCTATGGGTAAACTTGAAACAGGATATTTAAATTTTGAAAATTTATCACAAATTTTAGTAATGTATTGATTTTAATGTATAAAATGTTTATTATGTTTTTCCTCAAATTCAATACCAAGTAACATTTTTGTTTTACCTAATACTTTAATATCAAATTTAGACTTTAGAAGAGAAGTTATAGAATTTAGATCATTTTGATTTTTGGCAAATAATATTATGTCATCTATATAAACAATTAATAAAGCTTTATTGTTAAAATTATATGCACAATTGCACCACCTAAACTTTATGAAATTTAGTTTTCTGAGAATCTGGTCTAACTCAAGGTACCATTCTCTGCCTCTTTGGTGCAGGCCATAAATTGCCTTATTCAAATGACATACATATTTACTTTTGTTTTTGTCAAAAAATCCTGGGGGTTGACTCATGAATATTTTCTCACTTAGATTAGCATATAAATATGCCCATTTGATATGAAGTTGTATATGGAACCATCCTAATAAACATACAAAAATAGTGTAAAACATTCTAACAATTGTAAAGTTAATCACCGGACTAAACACCTCTTCATAATACTCTATATACTCAACGGCAACCGATTACTTTGTCAAAAATAGGTGCAGGCACTAAGTCCCAGACACCTCTTTCCTTCATGACACTTAATTCGTCTGCCATAGCTATATTCCATTCTTTGGATTGGGGTGAATTAGCCGCTTCCTTGTAGTTCCTAGGGATTTGGATCTCTACAATGTTTGCTTCTGGCTGATTCCTTGATCTCCCTTGAAATTGAAAAACTTTTCTACAAATTTTTTCTTTTTCTCACAAAAACTTTTTACTTCTTTTAATGACCTTAATCTTGGTCCCTTTCTTTTGTAATAGTAATATACATCCTTTCTAGATCCTGTCATTCTTGGAATGACTTTTCTGACCCAAGTAATATCTGAATCGAAAATTGGACAATTACCAGCAGAGGACTCTGTTTCCTCACTGCTTTCCACAGTGTCTTGATCTTCCTCTGATGAATTGCCTTTTTCTCTTTCCACAGGTTCCTCGTCAGACAAGTCTAGGTATATAGGCTTGTGAGATGAAAAAGTGAATTTTTCTACTGGTTTTGGTTTCTCATTAATATTGGGTTGTAGACCGCCTTTCTCTGCGTTGCACTCTTCATTAAATTTTACATTGTTGGTTTCGACTTTCTTCCCCTCATTCAAGAGCCAGATCCTATATCCTCAAGTTTTTAAAGCATACCCTACCATAATGACCTCTTGTGCCCTCATGTCAAACTTCCCCCTAAGCTGTTTAGGCTTGTCTACAAAATCTTGGCATCCAAATGCTCTGAGGTGAGCAACTGATGGTTTTCTGCCGCTGTATAACTCGATCGGTGTCAGATTCTTGAATTTGTAGTAGATCCGATTCTTAATATATGCAAAACAGAGTAAAACTTCTGCCCAAAAGTTGTCTTTTAAATTACTGTCATTTAACATTGCCCTAACACAATCCAAGGCTGTTAAATTAAACCTCTCCGAAACCTCGTTTTATTCAGGTGTGTATGTGTTAATCTACTTTAATGCCTTGTGTTTCTAAAAACTTTTCAAATTCAGTGTGGCAAAATTCCATCCCATTGTCAGTCCGGACAGTTCAAATTTTGGCATTTAAAAATCTTTTCCACTCTATGCTGAAATTGTTTATATCTATCAAAAACTTCTGACTTTCTTTTCATAGGATAAACTGTTACTTTAAGCAAAAAATCATCAGTTATGTTAAGGAAGTACCTTGCTCCTCCAAGCGATGGTTTTGGCATAGGTTTATCCATATGGATTAGTTCGAATGGTTTATTCTTTAACTCAACGCTATGATACTGGCCTACCATGCTTTGTCCCCAGGATCCAAACCCCAGCATAGCCAAGTTAGTGATTTCACTTTCTAGCTACATTGGTGACCCGGTGACAATTTCATCCGGTTTCGACGAAACACACTGGGAGGGGAAGTACTGTAGCAAACGCTCATAAGGCAGTATTAAATGCCTTGAGCTGGAGACATCTGTAACTCAATGCTATGATACTGGCCTGCCACGCTTTGGCCCCGGGATAAAACTGTGGTTAGGCAGTATTAAATGCTTTGAGCTGGAGATGTCTTTAGCTCAATGCAAAAGTATGAAAATATTTCATCGTGGTAGCGGGTGCCCTGGCTGGCAAGAGCCCCAGATTGCAAATTACTTGCATATGCAAGTAATTTGCATATCCAAGGACCTAATTTGAATTATTCACTTGCCGAGAAAGTGCCATGATTCACTCTCGAGAACAAAGTGAGTCATTCAAAAGATATTTATGAGGTGAACTACATTAAGGAGAATCGCTATTGTTTGTTTACATTTTTCCAGCAAAAGAGAACTACGTCTCATGTTCTCAACGCAACCAAAACATCTCGCAGCCTTCTTACCCAGAGAGCGATAGAAAACTAAACAACCAGCAGCTTCTATATTTTCAATTCGACTGAAAAGCAATCCATCGCTTGGCACATAATCCCAAACTGGCAACCCTTTTTGGCCATGTCAATTCAAATATAGCACGCCAAGGGTTCGATCACTAGCATGTAACGGTTCTCATGTCAAAGCTAGATGTGCCAAAACTCTCTACCATGCATCCTCCACAGGTGCTAATGCGATATTGTTTACATCCCGGTGACATTCAGAGATCACATTGCTTGGGCCGCAATGTTGAAAAAACGTGAATTTAAGAAAAAGTACCTTTAGGGAATTTGTAGAAACCCTGTAGTTTTCAGTAGTTTTCAACAAATAATATATATTTAATAATATTTAAAACATTTAGATTGGCACAACACAAAGTAGTTCTCCTTACCTTGGGTGTAATAAAGATGCAGTACACAATTCATGGAGTTTTTTTGTTACATAGTTGTTTACAAACATTGTATACTCACAATTATACCCATTAATTGCTTGTAAAATAATTTACATGTTGAGGAGGGAGAATTTCCAGTCTGTCTAATATTTACTGAGGAAAGGTGTATTTAAAATTAGTAAAAAAGGTAACTTCTGGTAAACAATTATTTGAATTAAAGTTTTAGAATTTATTTTCACATTTTCAAAGCTTGAATAATGTTATTGATCTGAGCAATTTACTGGAGAAAAATAATAAGTGTATTTTAATTATTAAAGATTGCTCAGTTTTAATTACATTAAAGGTAAGCATAAGATTCATTATGAATTATTATTACTTGAGGCGTTTTAATATTCATTAAGAGAGTGAGTTATTTTAGTTTGTTTATCATTTAGGTATTGAGTTATTTGTTTACCTTTTAATTAAAAGTTACTTTTAAAATAGAATTACAATTGTAATATATATTAACTTATACATAGTATAAATTTGCTAGTTTAATCTGGATTAAGTTTATTTACCTTTGCTTAAAAAGCATAGTAAGTTCTCCAAAAATCACCGTAACAAGTTCTGGTGAAATGACAAGTTACTTTTAGTTATATATTTTTGAGTTTCTGACATAGTCAGAAAACTCTTAGGAAACATTCAAACATTATAATCTTACTCCCAAATAAACATATTAATTGAAAAATAGCCACAATGATTATTATTCAACAATGTACTGATGCTAGTCTTGCACAAAGTATACATAGCTGTAGGCCATATCAAGTGCCCTCTCATTGAAAGTTCAGCCATCAGTGTCGAAAAAAGATGTTTTATTTGAGTGAAAAAAACTTTGATGCGAATAACATCAGTACTTGGGTTTATGGGACAGAAATTAGAGCTTTACAAAAAATGTAAAAAATTTGGACACTGATACCTCTGAACCCAATACATAAAAATGTAAATAACTTTACTTGTTTAGTCGGAAATAGGATCCAGATTATAAATATATGAAAACAATTTCAATATTTTGAATTTTATTTCCTGAAAAATCTTCATAAAGAATCTGTCAAAGCAAGTGTTTTTCATTTTTCTTATTTGCACTCAAAGTATCTTTGAAACTATAAAAAAATGGATATAAATAGTAGATGACAAAGATATGCATTAGGAAATTTAGTTTCTAAATCTGTATTTATTTTTTAAAAGAGCTCTTATAGTTTTTGAGTAATTGTTTAGTAAAGTTAAAGAAGATTGAATATATTTTGTTTTTCAAGTTTGTAATGCTCATGTCTCAAGATCTAAAAGTACTAGCTATGGACAATAAGCAAGAATTTGTAGCCCTTTGAAAGCTCTACAAGTGTATATAATTAGATTTTGGATCAAGCTCTATTTTTGAAAAAAAGCTCTTGAAAAATATCTATCCGAACAAGTTTTCTTTTTCATTTTTTATACTTTCACTCTAAATATCTTCAAACTATAAAAGATAGATATAAATAGTTAGAGACAAAAATATGTATTAGAAAATCTATAAAAAGCTTTCGAGTCATAATCTTGTCAAATTGAAGAAGATTGTGAATTTTCCATTTTTTAAGTTTGTAATGCCTAAATCTCAAAAACTAAAAGTGCTAGCTCTGAACAATAAGCAAGAATTTCCAGCTTTTTGAAAACCCCACAAGTGTATATAATTGGATTTTGGATCAAGCTCTTAGTTTTCAGAGTATAGTGGTTATAATTTGGATATTTTAGTATTTTAACCTGGGTTTTCCAATGAGTGGGAAAGCTATAATATTTAAAATGTCACGATTGTTGCAACTCAATCTGTTTACTTACTCCTTAGTGAAATATTGATGCATAAGCATGAGATATTTTATTTTGTAAAAAAATTAGGAGGCTAATTGAACTTCGGGATTATACAGATGTTTAATAATTGCTGAGAGAACATAGAATAGGTGAACATATGTATTCAAGTATGTATTTATGTGCTGCCAGGTAAGTTTATATATTAACTTGAATGTAGAATCTCGTCAGATATATAAGTTTAATTTATATACTATAAAGCAAATTACTAAAATAATTTGATATTATTTACGTAAAGTTTATAGTTGGAGCATTTAGAGAAATTCTGGGTGAAAACTAAACATGCTTGCTAACTATAAACAGTTAGGAGTAATTTATAGTGTTAGCCCGTAAACAAAACAAAAAAGTCTATTGAACTTTACTGGAGTTTTACTTTACAAAATGTTATTCACGCAAAACAATTTCGGCTCCAGTGGACTGGAGCCAATGCTGATTTTTTATACTGTAGATCTATGAACAAGCTGTTTCATTACTGTAGAAGTTTGGTGATTACATTATAAATAGTAGATTTCTTGTGTATTGCAAACACATTTCCAATAATATGTACTCCAAATAGAGCTATACTATGACTGCTCCAGTTCACCCAGCCCCTAATAACTTACCGTATATACTCACATATAAGTTGGCTTCCCCCCCCCCTCTCTACTTTCAGAGAAAAAAAATTGGAAAAAATCCAAAACTCGTGTATAAATCAATCCCCAAAAATGAAAACAATATTTCATTAAATTATTCAAAAACACTTAGAACTGAAGAAAAAATTATATATGTAATAATAAAATTTAATTTCCATAACGAAAACTTCATTGGAATCCTATAAGTCCGATTCCAAGCAAGTCTAATACATATAGTCGGAGTCAAACTCATCGAATGGTTTAAAAATCCATTGGCTTGTCATTTAAATATCAGCAATCTCATCTATGCCCATGTCATAAAAATCACTGTCATCGTCATTTATAAAAACCCCATCATCATTTATGCTATCAAATTCATTACTAAAGCAACATTTCTTGAATGATTTTGTGACCATTTCCTTCAGGTTATTGCATCCCTGTCCCAAGCATCCGTGACCCAAAGTGCAATCAAAACAATATCTGGCTTCCACCCATTATTTGAGCCAATTTTTTTCGTTAACCCCGAATGGACTTGAGGCAGCACAATTGTTATTAGATACTTTCTGCGAAAGAGGTATTTTTTGTCAAAAACAATCAGCTGTAATCGGAGAAGTGACACTTAAACATCAAACGAAAATGAGCAAGTTGTATGTAACAGTTGTATGTATATTTTTTGATGATGCGATATGCTGGCAGTCAGAGAATCAGGAGGGCAGTGACTCAGAGGAGAGTTTTGAAGTGCCCAGAAATTCTGAGTGCGCAATTGCCTAATTACTACCGCATCATTGTCAGATGGATTGCTTCGTAAAAAAAAGAACATTTAGACTTACAATTTTTTTTAGATTCCGTGTATAAGTTGACCCCCCACATTGAATCTCCTCCTCCCCCCCCCCACACACAAATTTTTCAACTTATACGCGAGTATATACGATAAAACGTAAATAATGCTATTCATCATCATTATCATTCGCATGCCTAGTGGCACATTCTTGCTTCTGACCAGCTCACCCATCTCACCTAATTTCTTTCTTGTTCCATTAGTCTTTTCCAAGTTAACTTGGATCGATCTCGAAAAGAACATATTCAGTCCATTTCCATCTTCGGTTTTTAATTTCTATTTCGATTGCTTTCTGTCCAGTACTCTTGTAAAATTTGGTATTAGTAATAATATAAGGGCAAAATACTCACTCCCAGAATTTTTCTCAGATATTTAGTCTGCCAGGCATTCAACATGTATTGGTCCTTTGTTAATTTCCATGTTTCGGCTACATACAATAGCATTCTCTTCACTAAGGAATCAAAAAGGATGATTTTGGTTTTTAAATTAAGGTTAATAGCTCTGAATACAGTACGTTGTTGTTGTTGAAACCCAGACCATCCGACCTACCAGAAAGGTGTAAGGTAACTGTTTGGACGGTCGGGCAGTGCCACCCAATTTAGACCGGAACCCAGTGGGGGAGGCATCCACAGGGACCGTACCCTCCTTCCCCTACAACCAACCTCTCGGAAGGACTTTCGGACCCACATGTTTAACGTGATCGTACTCCACATGAACACGGTGGCAGTTTTGGCAGTGGCTGGAATCGAACCCGGGCCTACCGAATGCAACTCCAGCGCGCTAACCAATGGGTCACCGCGCCCCTGAATACAGTACATGTATAAGTCGACCCCCACTTTGAATCTTCCCCCCCCCCCACATACACACACACAAATTTTTCAACTTATATGCGAGTATATACGGTAATACATAAATAATGCTGTTCACCATCATCATCATTCACATGCTTAGTGGCACATTCTTGCTTCTGACCAGCTCACCCATCTCACCTAATTTCTTTCTTGTTGCATTTGTCTTTTCCAAGTTAACTTGGATGGACCTCGAGAAGAACATGTTCAGTCCATTTCCATCTTCGGTTTTTAATTTCTATTTCGATTGCTTTATGCCCAGTACTCTTGTAAAATTTGGTATTAGTAATAATATAAGAGCAAAATACTCCCAGAATTTTTCTCAGATATTTAGTCTGCCAGGCATTCAACTTCTTGTATTGGTCCTTTGTTAATTTCGGCTCCATACAATAACATTCTCTTCACTAAGGAATCAAAGAGGGTGATTTTGGTTTTTAAATTAAGGTTAATAGCTCTTAATACAGTACGCGACCTCTTATCTGGCGTTCCAATATCCAGACTCTCCCAAAACCGGAATGTAGCAAAATAATGCCAAATTCTGCACCAACACTCAATTATTTGCCAAAAATTGCGCCAAATAGCGATTTTTTGTGTAAAATCCCACCAAATGATTTTTTGCCTTAATTAGCAATATTAATATTATAAAATAATGCATTGAAATTTACATTTTTCTCACTTCAACTGTTTGCGATCCTGACATAAACAAAGGTCTGGCTGAATCCACAACTTAGCACACCGGAAATGTTACTAAAAATATTTCCGGAAGAAGAGGAAATCCACAAGTATCATGGAGGTAAAAATGAACTCTACCTCCATGGGGGATATATTTGTTCCATGTCAGATAAACATACTTTCGATGAATGACAAAACAGTTTGTTTGTGAAACGATATAAAAAACTTCTATTTTTAGAAAAAAAAAACATATTTTCTTTTTTAGAATAGGTGCACGTTCTTTTGATGCCTCGATGATTTCGTAGTGGTAGTGACGTCATATCGTTTTTCACTGCAAAGTGACTGGAGCTTTTGGAAAAAGCTACGGAATCTAAAGAAATTTGCAGAGATTTTTAATTTTTTTCTCGTGTACTAGTAAGTTTATAATTTTCAATTTATGGATTTCATTTTAACATATTTTTGAAATTCTTAACATAAAAAAGTGTTTCCGATTTACAACATATTGCTTTCCTAGGATACAGGGGTTTAAAATCAGAATAATCAACTTTTTTCAGACAATTTTTTTTTCTTTCAAAAATTTTCTTAAACACTAATTGCATTTTAATTAACCAAGTATATTTTTCATATAGATTGTAAAAAAGCATTATTTAATACATTTATGTTTTTAAAATGAATTATAATTTTCTATAACAACATTCGAGACTATTCCAGTAAGTTTTAGAAAAAGTGTTCCGAATTACGGAAAAACCCCTTATCCAGAATACCTGAAGTCCCAAGCATTCCGGATAATAGATCCTGAACTGTACTTTATTTAGTTTTCTAAAACAATTTTGAGCTTTTGCAATTCTTATTTTGGTTTCATCATCTGTTCCACCCTCCTTGTTCACCAGTACTCCAAGGTAAGTAAAGCTATTTACACCTTCAATGGGTCATCATCTAGTTTTATGTTTTCAGAAGTTTTTTCATTAATTCTTAAAACCTTTGTTTTACTTTTTTTGATTTGTAAATCAGTAGTTTTAGCAAACTTTAATAATGCTGTTAACCCCATCTATTACATCTATTTTTTCCAGGTGAAGTCACTGTTAGCAGATTCAGATGCTGCTACTTGCGAGTCCTACATTCGTCCAGTACGTGCTTACTCAATGGGAAGCCGTCCTCAGGTTAGTGATGACAGTTTTGATGACCTAAATAACTGTTCTTGTTTTTGTATGTTGCAAGCTTGTGGGATAATGAAACAGTGGCTGTACTGACCACAGGTGCACAATCCATAAATTGTTTAAGTTGAATATATTAGTACTGTTAAATTGCATAGTTTAAAAGCTGTTAATAAAATTATTCTTTTGCTTAATTTAATCCCATAGATCTCCATAAGAAATATTTTAGCTTATTAACTGTACCTCAAATTTTGGTGTTCTATATGTTAACTGGTTATATTAGTGCTTTGTCAGAGGAAAATAATCACAAATCTCTATATAGATAGTTCCCGCTTTTAAAAATTTGATTGAATATAGGAGCAGCAGTAACTTTTTAAATGCATATTTTGAGTATCTCTGAACACAAATAAGTAAATAGCAACCAAACAATAAACACTTTCTTGTAAAATAAATAAATAAAGAATGTAATTTTAAATAATTACTGCAGTGGCGGCTCATGAGTGACATGTAGATGGGGGCGTTCATCTATATATTTAAGCCTATATATGTGTTAGTAATATATATATATATATATATATATATATATACATACATATGTGTTTATTATTATTAAGATAAGTAAAATAACATACCTCCCACCTGCTCACTCGTTCATAACATTCCTGGACACATATGGAAACACTCTTCCTGGTGAAAATATTACATAGTCCTAATTTACATTAAAGTAAAATTGTGGGAGCTAGTTAAACTAAAAGTTACGTCCAGGAAGTTATCTAAAAAAATATCCATATTCTGGTGGTACGTACAGATGGTTCAGAGACTATAACTGCTAGTAAAATAAAAATTGGTGAATTGGGAGGCAAGATAGAAAATTGGAGGGGGGGGGGGGGGCTTACTGAAGTAAAAATTATGCTCAGGGATTTGTCACATTAAAGATGCATATCCAAGTGACATGTAAAAAAGGTGCAAAGACTATAGCCATTAGTAAAACCAAAATCGTTCAATTGGATAACGAGATGTAAAATTGTGGGGGCTAGTTAAGCTAAAAGTTACACTCAAGGGGTTGACACAAAATATGTATATTCAGATGACACATATAGATAGTGCAGAGACTATAGCCATCATTAAAATCAAAATTGCTGAATTAGAAGCTGAGATTAGAAATATAGGGTGCTACCTCAATTAAAATATATGCCCATGGGGTATGTAAGCAATATAATCGCCGACGGGGGGAGGGGAGGAGGCAAAATTTCCAGAAAAATGTCAGATAAAAGGATCATGTTGAAAATTTAATTTTAAAGCTTTTTAACAAGTATTTAGATATTCTTTAATTTTTAGGTATTTTTAATGTTAAAAAGCTGAAAAGTAAGACAGCAGGGTAGGTCAAGTGGCCTCCTCAAACTGAGTGTTCCATTTTACTCACGATGAACAAAATCCCCTAAAATATCGTAAATAACCCCCACTTATTCAACTCACTTATTAAAAAAAAAAAAAATCAAAGATTTTTTAGATTTCAATTTTCTAAATCTAATACGATTTCGCCATGAACCCAAACTGAAAGAACTTGGTTAATAGATTTAATAAAAGAAATCAAAATTACGAAAAAGTGTAATTTGTTTCAAATGTTTATATAAACTTCCAAATTTATTCATAAAAAAAGATGAGAGGGAGAGAACATACACATTCTTAAATATAGAAAACTGAAGCCAAATTAGCAATCTGAGCCAATTTGAGAGGTCCCTCCTCTTCTATTTCTCTTTGGCAAAAGGCGCTTTCAAAACATGACACGCCTCCTCAAACTGAGTGTTCCATTTTACTCACGATGAACAAAACCCCCTAAAATATCATAAATAACCCCCACTTATTCAACTCACTTATTAAAAGAAAAAAAACATCAAAGATTTTTTAGATTTCAATTTTCTAAATCTAATACGATTTCGCCATGAACCAAAACTGAAAGAACTTGGTTAATAGATTTAATAAAAGAAATCAAAATTGCGAAAAAGTGTAATTTGTTTCAAATGTTTATATAAACTTCCAAATTTATTCATAAAAAAAGATGAGAGGGAGAGAACATACACATTCTTAAATATAGAAAACTGAAGCCAAATTAGCAATCTGAGCCAATTTGAGAGGTCCCTCCTCTTCTATTTCTCTTTGGCAAAAGGCGATTTCAAAACATGACACATATCAAGTGCTAAAACTACAATGTCGGTTGTTATTTCATGCCAAATATCTAATATTGTTCTTATACCATTCGTTCTCTCAGGACAAGCCGGTAAAAGGGACATGGCTTTAACAAATAACCCTGTATTTTTCCCTTGAAAATTCTATGCACTACAGCTTTCGTTAGAGTCCTCTTTCTCTCAGGAAAACTGTAGGGTTGCCATTTAGTGACATTTTCCAATACTTATTTTCATAATTCTCGATTTAATTCAACTAAAAATTCAGGTTTTTTCAGTAGAAATTGTAATAAATCTGTGTAACTAAAAAAATAACTTGGGGTGTTTACTCAATGGCGCCTCTCATCCCAGCGACTTCCCTCAATAACCGCACCTGAATTACTGCCAAGTGCCAATTCTCTACTTTGTAATTTATTTTTACTAAATCAATGGTGATGATTTTTCAGTATTAAGTGTGTGCTCACAGGGTAGATACTCATTAACCATGACTTCCACCATGAATGAAACAAGCTTAACACTTTATAGTTCTATTGCTAAATTTATTGCCATTTATTTACATGATATTTAAATTTTTAGCTTATTTTTAATCAGAAATCTTTATTAATCAGAAAATTTATTTAAAGTCAATATTGAGTGAAATACAATCTGCATAAGCATGATATTACTCTCTCTTTTTTAAAATAAAATTTTGAAATGAATTATACATATTGTATTCTTATGTAGATATGATTTAATGATATGCTCTAAACAATATTAAATTCAGAATCATGTTACCAGCTCAGTTATAAGCATCAGTAGACAGGTTTGATATATTTTAGCAGTCTTCAGTACTAAATGGCTGATTGTTAACAGCTATCAAGTACTGAAGAATGTTAACAAGCACAAAATTAGTCTACCAATGTACTGCACTAGTAGCATGATTCCAAATATTGGAAACACCTCTTTGGATGGATTTTGTGACTATGTACCTGAAATTTAACATTGGAACTTTAATCAGGAAGGTTGTTTCATTCATGCTGTTAATGGTTAACTGAATCCTGAACAATCCTAATACTAAATAAACAACAATTTTCACCATCACCACTCACATGTCAAAATTACAAGTAATTTTGACAAGTGGAGAACCACCCTTTTCTTTGACTGTGATTTTTTTTGTTTGTTTGTTTATGAGAAAATGTTTTATAGAATGTTATGTTTGAGAGAGGTTTTTGTTTGGATTGTGATATTTTTTGTAGTTTTTATTTGCATTTCACTTCTGATCACTAAAATTTATAAATCCTGCATTGTATGATTAAACCACTAAAGAGGTTGTAAGCACTTGTGAAGCAGCATTAAATGCCTTGAACTTGGTTTAAATTCAATTATACAATGTTCTAGCTTATCTTACTTTGGGCCCGGGCATTAAATTCAGGTACTGTCAAGTTCATCTTTTATGCTCTCTTTTGCTACAAAAACATTAGATTTTAATAAAGTATAAAATATTTTTAAAAACCATATACACTCAAACCTATTTTTGTGTGGTAGATAGGGACCGCATAAAAGAAAACGCATAAAAAAAATTGCACAAAACTTCACGAGTAACTATAAAAAATAGTTTTCGCAACACAATTAAAAAGTATTTTTTTAATGCAGTGAATAGGGACCGCATAAAAAAAGTCTCACGTAGAAAATAACTCAAAACCTTACGAAATAACTAGGAATTGCTTTATTAAACGAAATCAAGACACGAGGCTTGGCAGCTATTTGGAATCTCGCCAAACCTTTAAGAATCTGATTTAGAAAATACACATGCGAACATTTTAAAATATTTTATTTACATATGTACTTATTTTACACATACAAAACTTTTCAAAACGTATAACCATTATCCTTCGTAGTCTGACAATACGCGAACTGTCTTGTGGTAAATTGGTTCAAAATCGCTTTCATCACTTGAAGATACTACCTCGCACTCGTTTAGAGTTGACTTTTTTTCAGTTACCATGTAATCGGTGATCAGTTTTTGCGACGACTGTTGTTTCACTAGATGCTTGTATATGTCTCGGTAGCCAGATATACAAGATTGAAGCTCCTTTTGGAATTTTGAAGTTCTTTCAGAATTGGCATCGAAAAACTAAATGGCCGATCAAACCTACTAATTTTTTTTATTGATAACTTCGTCAAATATGTTCCAATTTGATTGAAATTTTCATATACTGCACAAAAAAAATCGAACAAAAAAAATCGCACAAATAAAAAATCGCACAAAAAAAGACCGCACAAAAACAGGTTTGAGTGTATTTATATTTTTTACAACATGAGATAAGAAAGCTTATTTTTTACAGAGGAAAACACACTTATTGATTTGCTTTATTTTATTAATAAAAAATACTAAAAACAATTTAACTTTTCCTAAAAGTTTGGCCATCCATGTTATACCATTGCAGACACATTCTACATACTGATTGAAAACAATTGAATTGAAAGGTTCTTGTTCCATATGGAAACGTACTGTAACCAGAAAAACTTGATTACACATTTAAAAAGTTTTACTTGTAGATGAATTTAACTTTATATTTAAAGATTTCATTATAGAATTTGCTGTGTCCCACAGCTAGCTGCTAATTTTGCAAAATTTGGTAAACTAAATATATGGTTCATCAAATCTCCAATTAAAGAGGCTCTGATTAAACTTCTAACTTAATTACTGATTAGCCTTTCAATTGCCTCAAGATTTTTTCTGAAAAACTCATGATTATCAGAACTTGTGAGTACACTTCTTGTGAGGACGGTAATCATAAGGTTTCAAAATAACATTTACTGAATGTCTGGTTAACTTTGAATTATAATTTGTTAAAATGTGGTTCACACCAGTGAAACTGGTTCATTCACTATGCAGTAAAAATGATAATTTTTAAAAATATAATTCAGTGAATGCTCCGTCAAACAGGTCCGGTTGATTCAAAAGACACATGGTAGTGGTTGCAAGTTGACATTTTCACACTCTTTCACTTTTTTTTATTTTAGTTAGATAATATTTTTTAAGAAACTATTTACTTGATTCCAGTTTGATACCATTTCCATGAATATATCCATTAGCAATGCGCTACCATCAATGTATCCATCTATTTCTTTTTCACCATATAGTTTTAAATTAGTCAGTAAAGATAATTTTGATGTGTGGCTAACAGCTTGAGGATGGTATGGGAAATTTTTGAATTTTATATCTGATAATTTTCTACTCTTCAATGTTTAATTCTCTTCATAAAGTAGCCTATTAATGGGATCTCAGTTAATAGACATTTATGTCATTTAATTACATCAACATGATTGTCAACTTTGAAAGTTAGCTTCAGTATCGAAAAACACATTTTTTTTTTAATTTTTCTGTCTCTTTTTTTTTTAAGATGCATGTTAGAGCTAATAACCTTATGTGAACTCTACAATCTGAAAACAGAGCTATTAAAATATTTTCTGTCTGACTAAATTATGCACTTTGAAAGATTGTTTTCACTAAAATCGACTTGAAGTGGATTTTAGTAAAAGTGTAAAAAATCATGACGATGATGAAAAATAATGCAATTGTAATATTTGAAAGTTTACCTATTTTTGTAGAAGAAACACTTCTATCTGGTAATGCCAGGTGAAGATTCTGCAGAGTCAAATAAGAATAATGAATTACATAAAAACACATAACTCATTCTAACAAAGAGAAAACTAATTTTAATACTGCATCAAAGCATCACTACATATTTTGTAGAGTTCCAATTTCCAATTCCTGCTGAATCTACATATTCAGTTTCTTTTAAAGTCATGCACTTGTGCATTCTCAGGTTTTGTGGCATAATTCGGTGTTGCCAGATTCGAGCACTGAGGAATTGTAATACAAATTAATTCTCCCTCTGAGGAAAAAGTCAAGAGTTCACAACATAAAAAGCAATTGTGTATCATGAATGATATGTTCGAGATCTCTTCTTGGTATAATGAGTTTGTTTCCATTCAAAACTACATGGGAGCAAACACTTATTCTGACAATGTAAATGACTTTTTTAATGGGTTTTTTTATGGACATATCGTAATATGCCGTTTGTCTTTTAAACCACTGGTGTGGCTTAACTTTCTGTGGCAATTATAAACTAAGGTACTAGAAAATATGCTTGTCTGGATATACAGAGATGTCAACCAGTTGATGAAGATTTCAGTAGTTAAAAAATGAAATACATATACAGGGTGTCCCAAAAAGATTGAAACGTCTTTTAATTCTTTACCTGTTGGAGATAAGTGGGCAGTGTAAATTGCAAAAATGTTGAAAGTAAGGTAGGAAATAAGACTGTGTTAATGAAATAGTCCCCCCATTAATTTTCAAAAAGTTACACTTTTTAAATATTTACATGACCCCCTTAGACAAATTTAATCAATCAGAAAATTTTTATTTTTAATGCAACAAGATCATTAAAAAAAACCCGCATATCTGTATCTTTAAAATCAACTGAATTATGATAAAGGAAAAAAAATCTGACTTATGCTACTTTTCTGTCAGTGAAAATAGGGATCATAAACAAACTGAGGATGTAAATTGTTTAGATAAAAAAAAAGTACTTAATTATTGAAAAAATACTTAGTTATTGAAAAGTACTTAATTCGTGATTACATTGTGAGCCTACCATTCACAAAAATGTATCCTATGTATTATCATCCTGTTTTATCTTTTTTGTGATATGTCACAAATTTACATTCACAATGTTCAATTTTTAATTAAATATAACTCGCTCAATTTTAAAGATACAGATAAGTGGTTTTACATTTTTAATGATCTTGTTGCATTAAAAATAAAAATTTTCTGATTGGCCAAATTTGTCTAAGAGGGTCGTATAAAAATTTAAAAAGTTTAACTTTTTTTAAATTAATGGGAGGACTATTTCATTAACGTAATATTTCCTACCTTACTTTCAACATTTTTGCAATTTACATTGCCCACTTATCTCCAACAGGTAAAAAATTAAAGTGTGTTTCAATCATTTTGGGACACCCTGTATACACTCTCATAATACAAAAATGCCGTTATTAATGCAAAATTATTGAAGCATTTGTGCACTTTCGGGAAGGTGCAATTTGGTATTATTTTATTTTAATTTGAATTAGTTGTTTAGTTATTTTATGTCTCAAAAACTCATGATAATGGTTCAAAAGTAGTCTGATTAATAGAATGTCGCCCAGTCTGACAACTTTATCTTCAACTGGAAACACGAAGTACAATATATATGACTAGGAATGATTTTGATTTGTTTAACACTAGAACGACGGAAGCGGTCATTTTGACCGCATAACTACTTTGAGAATTGATTCCTTCAAAACAGCTAATCCCAGTCCATTGAAATTTTATGACTATTCTTATTTTCTTAAAGTTATTGAAAATACAGAAGAAAATTATTCTAGGTTTTATAATAAGAGAACAAATCAACTATCTTCTTAGAACGATGGCAGTGGTCAAAATGACCACTAGAGAGATTTCACACGATGATGCAATCTGACTGCGGCGTTGCACTACTGTAAGCCGTAAGAATGATTGCATCAGATTTTTAGCATTATTCGAAGTGTTTCAAGAATGAACAACGACTGTCCCAAGTTGGATGTAAATTATTGCATAAAATTTTGGCTGACTATTGATGGAGTGTCTAGCTCTTTTGCAGTAACTTAGCAAGAATTCCAGTGATAAAAAATTTAATAAGTTAGAAGGAACATCAATGTCGTTAGCTGCCAGAGACTACGAAAGCCCGATTGAAGGTATCAGTATGATAAATATGGACGTGAATTTAAATGGTCATAAAAACAAAATTTGTCTAAATGGTGTAATGTATTCACCTAAACTGAGACGTAACTTAATTGCTGCCTCAGTTATTAAGGAAAAGAAAAGCGGTTTTGTGGGTATTAACGGTACCATAATGTTTTTTAGACCAGATGGTTTTGAGTATTTTTATGCAAGAAGGAAAGAGGGTCTGTATTTTCTCAGAACTCAATATGACATAGGAGTTAAAAGTCATAATATTGAAGAGATTAAAACTAAAGTGTTAAGCCTCAAGAAAAATGTAAAAGTGAAAAATCTAAGACTGCTAAAAACAGTAATTTTAAGGTAAATGATTGTAATGTTCTTAAAAGTGAAAATCATAGTAATTTTAAAACTAATGATTATTGTGTTTTTAGAAGTAAAATTGTGAAACATAATCATAAAATTAATGATGTAAGTGACAAAATTTTTAATAGTAATACTAATGCCGGTAAAATCTTTAAGTGTAAGAAGATAAGTTGTAGTGAAAATATTTTTAAAAGTAAAAAACCTTGTAAATATGATGTATTTAAAAGCAAAATACAAGTTAGGCCTACTACTGAGGTAGAAGGAAATGCTAGACTCTGGCATAAAAGGTTTTGCTACATTAATTTTGATTATCTATATCATACATGTAAAATTTCTGTTATTAATAGATTACCAAAAATCAGTGAAAGAAAAATTGACTGTAAATGTTGCAAACTTGCTAAATCAAAATGGGTTTCATTCAAATTAATAGGAAGAATCTTATCTCAAAAACCACTTGAACTAATCCATATGGATGTGTGTGGTCCTATGCCAAAATCATCATGTAGAAGGGCTAAATATTTTTTGAGCATAACTGATGATTATTCGAGAAAAGTTATACTGTATTCCCAATTAAACAAAAATCGGAAGTTTTTGATAAGTTTAAACAGTTTCAGAACAGAGCAAAAAGATTTTTAAATCACAAAATTATTTGTGTACTCACTGACAATGGTATGGAATTTTGTAATAATGAATTTAACAAACTTTTAGAAAGTAAGGGAATAAAAGTAGAAAGAACAAATAGTTATACATTTGAACAAAATGGTGTATCAGAACATTTTAATTTGACTGCATTAGATTGCATTAAAGCTATGCTTAATGACAGCAATTTAGTTGATGATTTTTGGGCAAAAGCTCTTCTCTGTTTCACCTATGTCAAAAATCGCATTTGTCACAAATTCAAATACCAAACACCTGAAATTACATAGTGGCAGGAAACCATCGGTATCTCATCTCATGGTCTTTAGAAGCTAAGCTTTTGTTAAGAAACCAAAACAATTTAGGGGCAAGCTAGACATGAGGGCTCAGGATGGGATAATGGTTGGATATGCACTTAAGACAAGAGGGTACAGAATTTGGCTTTTAGTTGATTGCAAAATAATTAAAACCAGTAATGTGAAATTTAATGAGAGTAGCAAAACAGAGGAAGGCAGTTTGGAACCCAAAGAAGGTGAAAACACAAATATAATTAATTTTGAAAAGGTTAAATTTACACCTCAAAAATTGAGATATTTAGATTCGTCTGACGAGGAGTATTTTTTAAGAAATTTAGTAGAAAAGAAACTTTTTAAAATTAAATTTATTAACAGTAAAAGTAATAAAGCTGATGGTTTTACTAAACCAATAACCAAGGAAATGATTTTTAAATTCTGTGAAATTTTTATAAAATAAAAGGTTACTTAAAAATAAAATAAAATGAGTAAATTTTTAGGAATACAAACTTTTGAAATCCCTCATTTTGTAACTTCATTACAAATGAGTTTCTACTGTCTGGTGATGTCTAAAGTTTTAAAAATTTCTTTTATATACCAAATACATCTTTTTGCAAATCCCTCAATCAGTAGATTAGATACTATTGAGTTTCAACTGTGTGGTGATGTTTTTAAAGGTTGATAAAATATATAAATTTTTGAAAATTCCGCAATCAGTGGATTAGACACTATTGAGTTTCAACTGCATGGCGATGTTTATAAAGGGTTTAGAAATGATTCTCCTGCTACAAGCATAGAGATCTTTTAGATATATATTTCATGTAATTGTATCATTAATGTGCTTATACATCTTAGTTAACATTGTCTATAACTTGTTTATACACTAAAAATATTTTTGAAATTTCTAAACTCAATAAATTTGTATTCTTCACTATAAATTTAAATTACTTCTCTGTGTTTATTGGACACAATCTGCTGGAAGGGGGCTGAATGTTAACATGAAACACATGGTAAACAAACTCGCGTATCTGACTAAATATACGGTCAAAATCTAAAGGTTGAATTTCTCCCGGTTAACTGTCCGGAATTTGGATTGTTTGTTTTGTGTCACACCTCTTTTTCATTTGGGTTCCTGCAGATCATGAAGGAATTTGACCGGAATATGCTAATTTCCATTCAACAGGAAATTGGCATAATCCAAGAAAAAGAAACTTCAACTTTAAACTGATATAAATACACCCGGTGTAGAGATGTATCAGTAGGTCAGTAGATCAATATAGTCGGCCAGTTGTGGCCTTGAATCTATATTAGTCATGTTTATTTGACTTACAAGGAAGGTCTTCTGACCGACCCCCACCGATTTTAATGAAAAAATTACTGTGAATAGTAGTGGTCTGTCACAACACATTGTGCAAGTACCAGCGGCCCTATAGCAATAGAAACGACACAATAAATTATTGAAAATTGGTTCTGGGTTACCAGAATCTATACGTTATCCCGATTTGGCAATTATTCATTATGATTACTGTTTTGACAATCGTGAAAGCTGAAAACCTCTGAAGATATAATACTATAAAAATTTGGTTAATGCCTAGATTCTGGACATACGAGCATCGCATTTGTAAGTAAGACACCACTGGAAGATTTTGAGTTCTCGTGTTCGGTTGATCAGACAGCACAGAGTTTTGAGTGGTGTTCTCCACATATAATGTTAATGCAAAGCAAGATCTTTAGAAAGTCCCGCTTTACCCCCTCTTGGGCACTTCTCCCAGCAGGAGGAAAGCCCTTGTGCAGTTTTTAACAAAATCAATTGTAATGCTGAACAGTAAACACTAACAAGACAGTATGTACTAATACAACTCATCAGCTTTTGAAGTCTCACTTTTTATAAACTTGTCAGAAATTAATCTGTAGGACAAATCCAATCTGGTGCCACTACGACCTAAATTAATGTAACATTAACAGGCTTATTATTTTATGGATTAAATGTATTGCAGAGGTGAGGAATAGTAAAAAAATGTTCAAAACAGAAATATGTGTCACACCAACTACATTTTGCACACCTTTGGAAAGAATTATTGGTCAAAGAGCAATGAAAAGAATCTGATGTATAAAAAACAAAATCAACCGGATTTTGAAAATGTCCTGGGTGTGAATCTGTGTATCCACTGGAATACCAAGAATATTTCCACATATCAATAAAACGTGGAGAAGAAAACTGATTGTGCGTAATCACTTGCAATTTAAAAATATTGTCTCTTTTGTATAAATGAATGTTGATTTGTTTAATCATAACCACATCTGAAAATTTTCTCATGAAGTTCTTCCATAATCGAAACCCGTACTTATCTAGGGGTTGAATGAGAGCTGTAGTTTTAGGAGGAATGTTAAGTAAATGCATATCTTTATCAGATGGAATACAATTATTAATTAAATCTTGGTTTCTAAATGCAGACCAAGAATCTACCAAAAGTACTGTTTCCTGTGGAGTGATTTTGAAAAAAAATTCCGTCAACCACGTACGGAACTCTTGCGATCCCATTTTACCTGATTTGGTTGCAATTGTATAAATATTGCTTGCTTGAAACATGTTCCTTTCCACATTGATACCAAACTTTCCCGTTGATTCAGAGTATACAATGAGTAGTGGAGATAACAGATTGCCACTTTTACTAATTATGGGCATTATTGTGTAGGAATGGATTGTGAAATGTATAGATTGGACAACATTTTTAATTTGTTTTTCTCCTGAAAACTCGAGTGTTCGCCAGAATATATTTCCTTATTGAAGCCCGATTGATCGGCGTTGGAAACCTGATCATCCCTAAAATGTGAATGTTTGACAAAAGTAGTAACATCATTTACGAAAGCTTGTACAGAGTTTTTTTAAATCCATCTGTTCGGCTGTTTCCCGAGACGACATGATTTTTGTTATTTTCCTGCTGACAATACGGTACATTTTCTTAAATGTGGTTAGCTATTTTCGCGATGCCGAGAATTTCATTCCTAAATCAATGGCTTTAGAACAGGCCCAATGCTGTAAATCACAATCATGTACAACGATACATTTTTGTCTTGTTTCCTGGAATTGTTCGTATACAAAATCTTGAATGGTTTTTAATTTGTGTCAGTGATCACCCAAATTTCCAATTTGTTTTTCCCAATTTTTTAACTGTCACAGGATTTTTACTAATTAAAAGCGATATTGTACAGATCGTAGAGGGCGACATGATCGTTTACTTGTATTTCTCCAATACTTCACTGCAGCTTCCTTATATTCAAAACTTATCTTCGGTATCTGTACATCACCTTCATCAGAACCCAAATTAGCATCAGTACTAATATATTCAGGATTGCTTTCATCGTCAAGTTCATAATCAGAGGATTCTTCCTCAATCCCCGCACTTTGCATCGAAGTAACATATTCATGTGTGACTTCATCGATTCTGTTTTTCAGATCTCTTTCTTCTTGGGTGAAAGGAGTTATTTGAAAATCATTTTGAGTATATTCCAGACTAAGCATCCATATTACGATGCATACGTTTATGCTAGTCATTTCGAATTAACAGAGTTCAAAATTACGAACAAAAAAAAAACAACAATGCAAAATTGCAAATGTAAAAAATATTCAAATAGTTTAAACACACTGTTCTACCAGCCTTTGATAGAGTTGAAAACCCAGACTACACGACAGACCCGAAGGCTTACTGTTGCTAAGTGTGTGGCCGGAGCCTTTGATAGTGTAAATAAAGTCATGCAACAAACAGTAAAGAGAAATAAACTTTAAAAAATGTCGCTGGAAATACGAAATGTGCAGTACTAACGAATCGAAGAGTAAAGCAAACAAGCTGATGTACTGTTTCCGTACTTTATTCGGGGAATATGACGTATACTGTACGCCAACGTTGGTGCCGACTTCTAGAGTAGGGTTACATTTGGCGATGAAAACTATTTTTTTTCATATTTTATTGTGTCGTTTCTATTGCTATAGGGCCGCTAGTACTTACACAATGTGTTGTGATAGACCAATACTATTCACAGTAATTTTTTCCTTAAAATCGGTGGGGGTCGGTCAGGAGACCTTCCTTGTTAGATCCTATGACTGATGATGTAATATCAGTAGATTATCAGTTTAGACAATGTTCAATTATGCTGTATCCAGGGCCCGCGCTAGGAATTTCAAACTGTTAGCCAACAAATTAGCCAAATTGAAAAATCATTAGCCAAATTACATGATTATTAGTCAAAGTTATCGTCGCCATCGGTAAAATTTTTTTTACTTTTAAGCCATAATGCAGCTAATAATATTAATTTAATTCTAAACAAGATATAAAGATAGGTAGATTTCATATTTTTAATCATTAAACAGGCTATTAGTAAATTAAACTTGTATTTACCAATGAAAGATCACAATGAGTTACAAAAATGACAAATTTATTCTATAATTAACATAGTTTCATTATCATATAAACCAGGCAAGCATCGAATTTTGTACTATACACCAATTTACAAAAGCTGTCTTAAAGTTAAAATCTTTCATATCTGGCCCTTCACTATTTATAAGAATCAAGTCACTGAGATTTTTTAATCTGATGTTACTACTTAATGAAATTTATGTTCTGTTTACTAAAGCCTCTTTTAACGATGGTTATTGTCATAGGACATGTGAAACCAATTCCTGTTACATCCATAATATTTTTATATGCAGTATCATCATTATATTTCTTTAAAATTAGGCACCAAAACTATCTAAGGGATAAATTTTAATGTCGGTTTTAAAATTCAGGCAGGCGTAAGGATCGTATAAAAACCACAAAGATGATGATGAAGATGAAACGAAAACAAGCCAGGCAGGCTTAAAAATTCGTAACAAAAAGATAAACTACGATTCAACTTATGACAAAAACAGCAAACCGCAAATTGGCATCTGTGATAATAATCAGTAGTTGCCTTTTTTCTATTTTATTTTTAACTAAAATTAAATGCTTTTTTATTTACCGTAATATACTCGCGTAAGTCGAGAAATTTGTGACAAAAAAAAAAAAAAAAAACGCTTCAAAGTGGAGGAGGGGGGCGATTTATATGCGGAGTCTAAAAAAAAAAGAACATCGTAAGTCTAAAAGTTATTTTTTCCCGTAAGACAATCGATCCTAAAACGATGCGGTAGTAATTACGCAATCGCACACTCCTAATTTCTCTGCCCTCCAGATGCTCGGACTACCATTGTATACGCGTCATCAAAAAATATACATACATTTTCGTTCGATGTTTATCACTTGTTTCTCTGATTACGGCTGATCGTTTTCGACAAAAAATGGCTCTTTTCAGAAATAATTCTATAACGGATTGCTTAAAACTATAATGCAGAATTTTAAGTTGAAAGTGTTTTTTTGTTTTGTTTATTGGAGAGTATCTAATAACTGTGTTGGGGGTTAACGGTTGTGCGACTCGGGGTTAACGAAAAAAATCGGCTCCCATAACGGACGGAATCCAGATAATGTTTTGATTGCCGCGGTGAGTCAAGGACGCTTGAGAGACAGGAATGCGCGCTGTCTGCCGTCCGTTTTGAGGAGCAGCGTGCTGGGAATTAAAGAATACTTGGAGCTTGTCACACGAGAACGAGCGTCCCCAAAACAGACGGGAGACAACGCTCGTATAATAGGCCTACTTGTCTGGAATCGGACTTTTATTCCAAATTAAATTGGACTTTTATTCCATATTACTTTACAAAAAAATATTTACGAAATTTTCACAGTTTCCAAAAAATCATTCGCCATTTTTTTCGCCAAAGTATTTTTTTTATCGCCAGTTTTGCGATCTTTTCGCATTTGGCGCGTAGGCGAATGGCTAACGCGGACCCTGTGTATCTATTTGCCTGTTAAATGTATCGAAATTAACGATATAAGTTATTTATGTTCGTTATGCTTCAGTTTTTAAGTAATAAATGAGTTTATCATTTTGAACCTACTTTGTCATGCTTTGAGTATCTAAACACCACTCTTGTGATGTCGTAACTACTACTATTCAACTTCTGCTATTCTGATGTACTTCCTTAAATTTTAAGTACATCTATAGGCTTTGCAATTTTTCTACATCGATGCCTTTTCCTTCACAAACGTGCACCATAGAAGAAGCTCATCACCAATTAAAATCCGATTCATGGAGCATTTCTAAAGGAGAACTTGATGCATTTATGGTTTTGGTGTACGCAAGAGGCTTCATGTATTGTTCTTCCTTAGGCGTGAACGACATGTGGTCAAAACATTGGGAACCTCCAATATTCGCCGAAACAATGTCGTGCGACCGCTTCAAGGAGATTCTTTGATTTCTATGATTCGACCAGAAATCGATGCGCTCGACTCGACTTATCAACGACAAATTCATTCTTGCTTCTGAGCTATAGCAGGGTGGCCACTCTTTGGACATATTGAAATTCCCTGACTTTTCCAGGTTTTCCAGGTGAATTAAAAAGAAATTCCAGACCAGTAATTTTAACATAAAACGTGCACACTTACGTATTTGGTTACAAATTTGATTAAAGAATCTTAACAACTTAACTCCACTATCCAAAAAAGTTATATTAAATCAGGAGAAAAAAATACAGATATTTTTTTTGTTTTTACAAATAAATTTTGGCATTTTTAATAAAAAATTCATGTAAATGCAGTAAAATTGGACTACTGAAATATTTAAAAGAATTTAATGGTTTTCATGGAAGACAATAAAAAGAAATAGTCTAAACTGATGTCTATAAATATGAGCATTGCAAATTGCTCACAATGGCAGAGATCATTAAAGATATGCAATAACTACACTACAACAAGCCACAGCCATTGAATAAATGGCAATTCAGCAATGTCGAAAGAATGTCATTAAAATAGAAAAAAATATAGTAAAATGTATATAATATACAGAGATGCCAACCTCTGCAAGGGGTCATCGGTAGAAAAATCAGTAGTTTTCAGTAAAACCGCATTGACCATCAGTAAGATTTTACGTATATTGACAATATATATTTTAAAACCTTAGAATAAGTTCAAAATGTAGTTTTGCTAACTTAACTGAGTTAATTACAACTGAATGGCACTATGTGAAAATAATTAGGAAATTAACCTTTATAATTAACCAAAATATAAAATAAGCTAGTTTAGTCATGTTAATGTACAACAATAGGGAGATGGAGATCAATGGAAAAGGATAATTTTGCACTCTCGGCAACGCCCGAGGGGGGGGGGGGGGGGTACTGAATTTCACGGTCGTACGTACTATTTATATGAAAATAATTAAAATATTAGACTTTATAATCAACCAAAATATGAAAATATGTTAGTTTAGTCAAATTAATGTACAAAAATAGGGAGATGGAGATCGATGGAAAAGGATAATTGCGTACTCTCTGCAGCGCCCGCGAAAAAAAAAAAACTGAATTTCACGATCGTACTATTTATGTGAAAATAATTAAAAAATTAACCTTTATAATCAACCAAAATATGAAAATAATCTTATTTAGTCAAGTTAATGTGCTACAATAAGGAGATGGAGATCGATGGAAAAGGATAATTGCATACTCTCGGCAATGTCCGGGGGGAAAAAAAGTGAATTTCACGATCGTACTATTTATGTGAAAATAATTTAAAAATTTTATAATCAAGCAAAATATGAAATAAGCCAGTTTAGTCAAGTTAATGTACTACAATAGGGAGATGGAGATCGATGGAAAAGGATAATTGAGTACTCTCGGCAACGCCCGCAAAAAAAAAAAAAAAAACTGAATTTCGCGATCGTACTATTTATGTGAAAATAATTTAAAAATTAGCCTTTATAATCAACCAAAATATGAAAATAAGCTAGTTTAGTCAAGTTAACGTGCAATAATAAGGGGATGGAGATGGATGGAAAAAGACAATTGTGTACTCTCAGCAAAGCCCGAAAAGGACTGAATTGCGCAATCCTATAATTTAAGCGAAATATAATTTGTTTAGTAAAATATTTCTTTATTTTTACGGGCACTATAAAAATAAATTAGGTCTATTGTTCTGATATGAAATCATTAGAAGAAGAAAATGGATGCAAACTGATAATTTTGAACTCTTAGCACAGCAGGGAATATGAACTGAATGGTAGGATGCATGGATTTCACGGGATTTTCCGTAGTTTTGGGAGTAATGTCCGTAAAACCGTAAGATAAAGTAAAAATCCGTACAAACTACGGAAAATCCGTAAAAGTTGGCATCTCTGTACTTGGCGACATTTGTCCAAAATGGCGCACAAACTCTGCCTTTTTGCTTTTATACGGAATTAAATGGACACATGGCAACCTTTATTTAGCGGTTACGAGTACAGCGTAATACTTGGCGAAATTTTTCGAAAATGGCGTACAAACTGGGCAGTTCTGTTTTTATATGGACAACTAGTAAAAAAAATTCCAGAATTTTCACAAAATTCCCTGACTTTTCCCGGTTTTCCCTGACCATTCTAAAATTCCCTGACTTTTCCCGCTTCTCCCGGTTTCCAGGTTGAGTGGCCACCCTGTATAGTCTCCTTTCATTCAAAACTTCCAGCTCTGCTTTACAGCAAGTGAAAACATCACAATTGTTGAACAACTGCTTCCATGCAAATTACGTTGCAAGTTCATCCAATACAGTACGCAACCTCTTATCCGGCGTTCTAATATCCGGATTCGTCCGAACTTTGCCGATTCCGGATTTTCGATTTTTCCGGATTATAGAATTTGAATAAAATTCAGATTTAATATTAACTAAATACACTATAAAGCACTATTTTTAGTAAAAATAATGACAAAAGTTAAGTTAATCAATTAAAACATATTATTTAATCTAAAAAATAGGGCAAAAGAAATTTCTAAGAAAAAATATACACATGAATAATATAGAATATGTGAACGAAACGAAATGATAAAATTACATTTTATCATTTCGTTTAAATATTTGAATTAACATTTGTTATTTCATTAATTTTGGTTTATGGAAAAGCAGTTTTCTTTATCCTGTTGATGGACATTATTTCTGCTCAGTTATAAAGCTTCTTTGTTCAAGGCCTTTAATTGCATGATTGATTGTTTGCATACGATTATCAATGGGTATTTTTTCTTCTCCACATTTATCGTTGCTACTTTGATCTTTTTTTATTTAATATATCACGAATTTCGCCATCACCCAATTTATTTACTATTGGCGCATCATCATCACAGTGCAGAACTTCCGTTATATTGGCTTTGTCGAGATTTAATGCAGCGCCAGAAGATTTAATGAAGTGCCGAAATTTAATAAAGATCGAGGATTAGCACTTTTGACAATATATTTAAAGGTGTAAATGTGTTCAAACCGTTTTCGCTAATAACGAACGAAGAACAAAAAATAAGAACTGAAGTTTTATTTATTTTCTAGATATAATGTTATATCTAAAAAGGCTGATGACTCTGAAAAAAGTAAAAACTTTATTAGTAATAGTCAAATATGTAAAAAATATCGTAGTAGATAAAATAAATATATTTTCCAAAAAAAAAAAATCTCTCCTCTCAATGATTTTTCTAAATCACAATGAGTCATTACTAGGCTGCAGCTGCAGCTGCACCCGGACGTGGTGGGGCAGGGAAAGCGAAGAAGGGAATTGGAATTTGCTTATTTCGTAATCGTAAACGCAGCCGACCCCTTTGAGAAGTCTATGTGTTAATGACCTTCTTGCTGGTTCTGTGCGATACAATATTATTTAGATATTTATTTGCTATTTATAGAATGTAAATATGGCTTTCTAAACAAAAAAGACAAAATATACAGTCGATTTCAAGCTGACACGTCTGACAAGAACGAAAAACATCTCAGATATCGGGAGGGGGGGATTCTGGAGACAAAACAGAATACATTGAAGAATGGGATTCTTACTACAACGTGAACAAAAGAAATTTCCGTGAGTGTTAATATGAATTCTTGGGATTTTTAGATTTAATCAAACAATATGTGATAAAATGTTATGATAACGTTTTAAAGTGTTTAATATTAAAAATTACATTATTTCAGAAAAATGTATTTTCCAATAATGAGAAAAGGAAATTTTGATAATAAAAATTCAGTATTTAAATAACTGTATATTTTACACAAAATAATTAATCGGGAATTGGGACTTGAATAAGAGAGAGGAGGGATTAACGCTAACAACGTAATTCATGCTCCAATCACGAGCCAATCTACAGCTGTCCATCTAAACTTTCGTTTCATTTTGGGGGTCAGAAAATTGACCTGAAAATACGGTATTTGTTTATAAAATATGATTCCATATAAATAATCTTACCCTGTTGTTTTAAATCCGCGACTTTGTCAGTCTGGGAAAAAACAAAATTGAAAATTTGGAAAACGTCCAGAATTTGGAGGTTTCCAGATTTTGGATGTCCGGATTTTCGAGTTTGTACTGTATTATAAAATAATGCTGACTTCTTTGCCCTCTTTCCTTCTTGCATAAAAATACTCAAAACCATGCTGATTTCCATTTAACTGGAAATTAGCATAATCTGGAAATAACTTTAACTTCAAACTGGTATAAATGGGTGTAGGGGAATATTGGTGGAAACCACTAGGTGGTCATTAGACGAGATAAAACATGACATGAGTCTCTTTCGTGAATCTTCTACTTTGTAAAATGACGTATGATCGGCCAGTTGTGGTCTTGAATCTAGTTTTCTATGCTAGTCATGATATGTGACTTAGACTATGACTGATGTTAGAGTATCAATATATTGTCGGTTTAGACAATGTTGAATTCTCCTGTATCTGTTTTTCCTATGAACTGTATCAATGTTAATGATACAAGTTCTTTATATTCATGTTGTTGTTGCGTTGTTGCAAATCCCCTAAGATCAGCAGAACTAGATCAGCTTATATTCGTTATGTGCTTCAGTTTGTGATAAATAAATGATCTTTCATTATTTTTAACAAACCTTGTCATGGTGTGAGTATCTTCACACCATTCTTGTGCGGTGCGGGGCGCGGTAGCCCATTGGTTAGCGCGCTGGAGTTGCACTCGGTAGGCCCGGGTTCGATTCCAGCCACTGCCAAAACTGCCGCCGTGTTCATGCGGAGTACGATCACGTTAAACATGTGGGTCCGAAAGTCCTTCCGAGAGGTTGGTGGTAGGGGAAGGAGGGTACGGTCCCTGTGGATGCCTCCCCCACTGGGTTCCGGTCTAAATTGGGTGGCACTTCCCGACCGTCCAAACAGTTACCTTACACCTTTCTGGTAGGTCGGACGGTCTGGGTTTCAACAACAACACCATTCTTGTGATGTTTAACTCCTATCACACAACATCTTCTACTTTGACATGCTTCTTTAAATTTTAACATATCAATAAGCATCGCAAATTTCTACAGCGTTGCTTACCACCTCTATACAATGCAATCAGCATCAAGATACCTATCATCATACCTTGCATCAACATACCAAGATGGCCTATGTACATCTTCTACAATGTTCTGGATTTCGCAGCCATAAATGCCTGGATTTTATTTCACATATGCAATTCTTCACATGTGCAATTCTTCTCAACAGTGCTATATTTTGAATTTTGCAAGCGAACTGTGACCAAGCAGCATCCAGCAGTCCTCCCTTGCGGAAAGGTAGCGAAAAGTAACAAACGTCGTCAGTGCTCGTTTTCTGCCGTAATAAAACACAAGATTTGTGTTCATCATGCGATGAGCCCACCTGTGGGAAATGCTAAAATAGGTGCATCAAGAACACTTATTGCAAAAAATCTGTCGAAGAAACAACCTAAATGCTTTACTATGATGTTTTGGTTTTGAATTAAAGGTATATCTTATTTTCAAATTAGCCGCTGCCCATCGTTCTAGGTAGTTTAAAATATCCGTTGTTCTAGTGTTAAGTTCCTTGTTGCTTGCATGTGGCCAACTCACTTTGTTTTGACAAGGAATTTCATTTATATATCAAGAGTTAAAAGATTTCCATGCTATTCTAAAGATGAATAAATAACAGAAGGAGTGGGACCATCTATATAATAAAAGGCAATGTCTGTGTGTGTGTCTTATAATACACTATACGTTCAGCGACCGCGCATCGGAGAGCTATGAAATTTAGCAATCGGAGACCCGGGAAGGGGGGAGGGAGGGGACACGTGAAAACCGATTTTTAAAATTTTAATTATTTTTTTATTTATTTAATATTTTATGCGATTTTGACCGTTTTTTGCTCTTTTTTCACCATGATCCAGACGTCGTAGAAAAAAACAAACAAATCACACCACCAGAAAGAGCAGACAATTGTGAGTAAAAATATATCAACTTTAAATCTCAATTTCGATTTCTAATATTTTTTAAAGATTTTAAAACAAAAGTCACTTTCGGTTAAAAAAACAACTTTCATTTTTAAATCCTCCCATCATAAAAACTACTCATAATTTCAACTAATAATTTACATTTTTAGGAAGCTCAAAGATCTGGCATTCTTACAAGTACAATCTGTTCAAGAAATAATGGAAATTGCCCGCAGGATCGCAATTTTAAAGACGTCATGATTTTATATTTCTCGGCCAATTTTCGGTGAAGAACGGATTCTTCCCCGACATTCCCCCCTGCAGTAGTTTTTTCCCCATCTTCATGGAGACCACGCTTCTGGTTTTAAATTTTTTAATGAATTAAGAGCTTAGCATATGTATTGGATACATCGGGTGAAATTATTATATTTATATGATATTTTAAGTGGATATTTTAAATAATTTAAATGATTGAATTATGGTGGATTGAATTGTGGTGATGTATTTGAAATTATTATATTTATGGATTGGTGGAACGATATGAATGATTCATAGAATGATATGGATTTTTTAAATGGATATTTTAATTTATGGATATTTTAAATGGATGAATTTATGGATATTTTAAATGATGGAACGATGGATATTTTAATTTTATGGATATTTTAAATAGCATATGGTCACTATAAAATTTAAATTAGCTTGCGGGAAGTACACTCTGTAGGACCGGGTTCGATTTCCGCCACTGCCAAAACTGCTGCCGTGTTCACGCGAAGTACAATCACGTTAAACCTGTGGGTCCGTAAGTCCTTCCGAGAGGTTGGTGGTAGAGGAAGGAGGGTACAGTCCCTGTGGATGACTCTCCCACTGGGTTCCGGTCTAAATTAGGTGAATAAAAAGAAAGTTATGGAGATTGTCGCAGAGGGCATGGTAGCCCAGTGGTTAACACATGGGAATTGCACTCAGTAGGCCCTGGTTCGATTCCCTCCACTGTCAAAACTGCCGCCGTGTTCACACAGAGAACGATCACATTAAGCATGTGGGAATGTAAGTCCTTCCGAGAGGTTGGTGGTAGGAGAAGGAGGGTACGGTCCCTGTGGATGCCTCCCCCACTGGGTTCTGGTCTAAATTGGGTGGCACTTCCTGGCCGTCCAAACAGTTACCTTACACCTTACTGGTAGGTCGCGCCAGTGAGTTTGCCACTGTCAGAATTTTAAAGGGTAGCGAACAGGCTGGTCGCCAAAGGCGGCTATTTGACTATAAATGTTTGAGCATAGTGAAACTTTTGACTTTTGAGTTTCCCTTTCATGCAAATGTTCTGACAGACATTTTTCTAGCCTCCAGTGTCTACCTTTTAGGATAGTGAGGTATTTCTGTATTTTATCGTCTTTCTGCATTGTCCTGTTTCAGGATGAAAGGCAATTTAAGAAAATCCATTTCCTCAATGCTGAAGTATAAATGCAGAAGAAAAAAATATCAGATCTATCAGATCTATCAGTTGTCAAATATTGGTTTATCATTAGTAAAATATTCATTATTAGTTTCAGATATATTAGTATTTTCATGATACCAATGATAAATCGATATACAGGTCACACCGATAATTTGTATCTGATATCGGAACACCCCTATATTATAAGGATGTTAAATAAAAACCAGAATGCATATTATCTTAAAATTTGCATTAAAATTTGAAGCTATCATATTTGAATTTTCATCCTTTTTTTATAATACTATAACATTGTTTGAAAATGAAGAATTATACTGATTTTAGTACAGTATGTAATAGCAAATAACTTGATAAAAATCAATAATTGAGGAAGATAAAGTGAAAAAAAATGATAACTCATTTAATATTAAAGCTTGAAATTGCATGTAATAACAAATACAGTACAACCTCGAAAATCCAGACATCCAAAATCAGGAAACCTCCAAAATTCGGACATTTTTCAAATTTTCAGGTTTTTTATTTTATTTTATTTTTTTCCCCTGACTGACAAAGTCATGGATTTAAAACATCAGGGTAAGATTATTTATATGGAATTACATTTTATAAACAAATACCGTATTTTCCAGTCAACTTTCTGAACCCGGAAATGAAACGAAAATTTAGTAGATCGGCTTGTGGTTGGAGCGTGAATTACGTTGTTAGCGTTGATCCCTCCTCCCCCTTATTCAAGTCACAACTCCCGATGAATTATTTCGTGTAAAATATACATCGTTATTTAAATACGGAATTTTTATTATCAAAATTTCCTTTTCTCATTATTGAAAAAGACATTTTTCTGAAACAATGTAATTTTTAAGATTAAACACTTTAAACATTATCGTAACATTTTATCACAGATTGTTCAATTAAATCTAAAAATTCTGAGAATTCATATTAACGCTCACAGAAATTTATTTTGTTCACTTCATAGTACGAATTCCATTCTTCAATGTATTCTGTTTTGTCTTCAGAATCTCCTCCCCCTCCCGATATCTGATGATTTTTTCGTTCTCGTCGTACGTATCAGCTTGAAATCGACTGTATATTTTGCATTTTTTGTTTAGAAAGCCATATTTACATACTATAATATAAATAACAAATAAGTAACTAAATAATATCGTATCGCACAGAACCGAGCAACAAGGTCATTAACACACAGACCTCTCAAAGGGGTCGGCTGTATTTATGATTAGGAACTAAGCAAATTCCTTTCTTCGCTTTCCCTGCCCCACAACGTCCCGGTGCTGCTACAACCTAGTAATGACTCATCGTAATTTAGAAAAATCATTGAGAGGAGAGATATTTTTCTTTTTCGGAAAAGATATTTATTTTATCTACTGCGATATTTTTTACATATTTGACTATTACTAATAAAGTTTTTACTTTTTTTAGAGTCATCAGCCTTTTTAAACATAACATTATATAAATGCTAGAAATAAAACTTTTAAGTTCTTATTTTTTGTTTTTCGTTCATTAATAGCGAAAATGGTTTAAAACACATTTACACCTTTAAATATATCATTAAAAGTGATAATCCTCTATCTTTATTAAATTTTCTGGCGCTTCATTAAATCTCGACAAAGCCGATATAACGGAAGTTCTGCACTGTGATGATGATGCACCAATCGTAAATAAATTGAGTGATGGCGAAATTCGCGATATGATATTAAATAAAAAAAGATCAAAGTAGTGACGATAAATGTGGAGAAGAAAAAATACCCATTGATAATCTTATGCAAACAGTCGATCATGCAATTAAAGGTCTTGAGCAAAGAAGCTTTATAACCGAGCAGAAATAACGTCCATCTACAGGATAAAGAAAACTACTTTCCCATAAACCAAAATTAATGAAATAACAAATGTTAATTCAAATATTTAAACGAAATGATAAAATTTTATCATTTTGTAATTTATTATTTCATTTCGTTCACATATTCTAAATTATTAATGTGTATATTTTTTCTTAGAAATTTCTTTTGCCCTATTTTTTAGATTAAATAGTATGTTTTAATTGTTGGACTTTATTGTTTTGCCATTATTTTTACTAAAAAGAGTGCTTTACAGTGTATTTAGTTAATATTAAATCTGAATTTTATTCAAATTCTATAATCTGGAAAAATCGAAAATTCGGAATCGGCAAAGTCCGGATTTTCGAGGTTGTACTGTAGCAGGAAACTTTCAAAATTTATTAAACATTGTATTTTGTTAGCTATATAAATAGCATTTAAAATCTGTTTGTATGTGTGTTTGTCTCATCATGGAAGAATGGCTAAACAGAATTTCATGAAATTTTCATTTAAAATTTAGTCCATATTTCGACTTTATAACCAAGTGTTGTCAAGATAATTATAAACAAGAAAAATCAATCATGCATAAAGCATTGATTATGAAACACTTTCCAACTCTAATTTTATTTAAACATCTGTAAAATGTGATACATTCATCGGTAATATTTTTAAAATTATCACAATACTGCAATAATTAATTACATTTCAAAATTTGAAACTTCATGAAAAAAACCGAACTTGATTCAAATAACGTCATCGAAATATAAATCGCCTGGCTCTCTGTGTAAAAGCAGTAAATCATACATTTTTATTTCATTCATCACAGTACTATAATAATGCCGCCCAGGCGATGAAGTGGGTAGCGTCTCCGACTGCTGTCTAGTGGGCTTGGGTTCGAATCCCGAGTAAGGCATGGGCGTTTTCTTGAGGATGAAGTCAGTCTTCCGCCTTCTGGGTCCTCGCCAAATGTGAAGCTGCACCCCCCCCCCCCCCCCCCAGACCTTCGTCAGTGATGCTTGTTTGTGTTAATAAAAAACTTTGTGATCTCGTCTTATGTCATTCTTTGTCCTTCTTCTGGCATCACTGGTCCTGTTTGTGGTTCGACCGAAACAGGAGGTTATGAGCAACAGCAACACTATAATAATTTATTCTACTTAAAAACTTAAAACCATGAAGATAAAAGTAATTTAACTCTATGCATAAAACTTCATTGAAGAAATCTGTCATTAAATCATCTGCTTCTCTGTGTAAAATCAAATGAATGCTTCATTTATATCATCTATGTCGCAGACTCCTGAGCAAAATATTAGTAGAGTAAAATCCAATGAATGCTTCATTTATATCATCTATGTCGCAGACTCCTGAGCAAAATAATTTTGCATTAAAGAAATTCAGAAATTCTTATACAACTCATCTTACAGCCTAATCTGTTTACATTCTCCATAAGTGAAAATTAGGTTTCATTGTAGAATAATCAAAGTTTGATGATCATACTTAAATATATTGTAATTGTACTGTTTCAGAATACAGATGCACAGAAAATAAGTAAAATAAAGCGGTTTTAGGATGGATACGACACTAAATATAAATTTAAAAGAATTTTAAAAATTATGATTTTGACACAAGATGGATGCCATATTTTATTTTGAAGTGGGTCACGTGATCTCTCTATATAAAGGGTTTAATTATTATTTTAATTTTTATATAAAAAACTAGTGAATATATTTTGCTGAAATTTTTTTTATATATTTTATGCGGTAATTTTAATATTTCCTAAAACTTTCGAAGCAATTTCTGAATTTTAAATTCGCTTAAAAAATGTGTGAAAAATTAGGTCCCATGGAGTTCAATGTATTTCATTTTTTCAACCCGGGTTCAATCCAAAACTTATTGGGTGATATTATTTATTTATATTCCCATAGGTCCCACAGACCGTCTGAACAACATACTAAAATTTCATTTTGATAAAGTCATTTTTACGGCAGTTACCATGCTAACGAACAGACAGACAGGCAGACAGAATGAACAAAGTCTTAAACACTTTTTAACTATATTGTATAGTGTTAAAAACGAATGTCCCATAGTGATAGTATTATGGTAACAATATACAAATTTAATTTTAAAAAAATGATGTTGCTAAGCAATGGAATTATACACAATGAGTTTATACAGAAGAAATTTTTATTAAATCTTTTCTGATGTAAATAATTAAACAAGAAAGACCAATCATGCATAAAGCATTGATTATGAAACACTCTCCAACTTCAATGGAATTTTATTTAAACATCTCTAAAATGTGATACATGCCTCGGTAATATTTTTAAAATTATTACAATACTACAATAATTTATTATATTTGAAAACTTCATTGAAAACAAATGAACTTTATTCAAATTATGTCATCGAAATATAAATCACCTGTCTCTTTATATAAAAGCAGCATTTCATTCATTAACTTTTTTCCATTCCTTTCACAGAGACACCAATTTGCCATTGAAGAAGTTTTCAGTAGTACCAAAGGAAAAAATCAGTAGTTTTAAGAATTTTTCAGTAGTCAAGTAAAAATTTAACAAATCGGCTTACATAACACTCATATATCATTAATTCATAATTGTGTATGAAAGTATTATATATCACATTACTAAAAATTGAAAATTTTGTTCATAAAAAACATTTAATAATTAAATTTAAGCATTCTCTCCCATTTACAAAAAAAATATAATAATAATAATAAAAAAGAAGACATTTAACGAAAGAAACTTTGGAATCAAATTTTAACATATTAGATAAAACACATTGTCACATTTAAAGCAAAAATTTAAATTAAGATTTTCCAACTGCAAATGAGGTAGTAGCTTGCTTAAAGCATTTAAGTTCTTTGTTTGAAAATGTTTTAGCAAAGCAGTTCTTTTCGTGGACATTCATCTTAATATTTTCTATTAATAGTGCCTGGAGAGTTTTGACTTCTAAGTTTGGCCTGAAGTTATTCTGATTCTTGCGGACAATGCTAAAAATTCTTTCATTAGCAGCATTAGAATGAGGTACAATAAGAATATGGAACATTAGTCTGGGAAGAACTTCATATTTCAAACATCCATTGCAATCTTTCAACAGAGATATTCTTTTCCAAGCTAAATCAATACGCAGAATGATGTCTAAAACATCCTCAAAATTGTCACACTGATATCGGGCAAATTCTGTTTCCAGTTTTTCAATCTCATTTTTGTTGAATAATAAAGGGAAAAGCTGTACCATATAGAGCATTGAACTAAAAGAAATTTCAGTTCTTTTTTTAATATCACTTATTTCAGCATGCTTTAGAAATTAGTCTTTTAGTAGCAGCTTCACAAGGATATAAGAACAGGCCTCAACATAAAAACTTTGCAGTTATAAAATTTAAAAATCTCCTTTTCTGTCAAATTTGCAGAATTGAAAAATATTCTTGTCTTCACACAAATCACCAAATTTTCATCATCTTTCTGTGTTTCTCTACTCTTGAAATTTATATCCATAATATCCTGTTCAGCATTGTCACTGGAAATTGCTGTGTGAAGAACAAATCTCACTAGCAGATCCATAAAAAGTTGATGGATAACATTACATAATTTATGTATGTACGGAGCAGCTTGTTGCAAAATAGTGTTCACTTTAGTAAACAATGGAAGCACAGTATTTAAGAACAAAATGCACAACTTTGTGGTGTCACTCTTCAAACAAGTGCTAACATTTTTGAAGTGTATGTTTTGTGTATCTTCTGAGTTTTGATTTTCACAGAAAAATGATTTCAAAAGCTCCCATTGCTCCAAAATTTGTTCTAGGCATTCAGCTAAAGATAGCCACCTAGTGCTTGTGTATTTCAAAATTTTGTGTGTCTTTTCAGATAGACCACATGACTCTTGGCATATTTTAAACCGATTTTTTCTTTTACAACTTTTATCCAGGAAAAAATAGATATCTATAAATAGCATTTCCACATCAATGATATCACTGAATTTTGATGCAGCTTTTTTTGCAGCTATATGAATCAGATGGCAGAGGCACCTCCTGATTATAGTTGAAAGATTTTTCTTCAATATAAATGCAGACACACCTTTGTATTTCCCTATCATTGTACTGGCATTAACCGATGAAAATGCCACACAATTTTTCCACAATATGTCCTTCTCTTCAAATTTAGCAGAAATAGAATTAAAAATATCTTCACCAGTATTATCAGTGCATGACAATAATGCCAAAAGCATTGTAACAATCTCTCCTCTCGCTTTATCAAAATATATTGTAAGAAGTGGGTAGAGCTTGTAATCATTGGCATCATTGCTGCCGTCTATGCTTATTGCAAAAGGCTCTGTTAATGAAGATATGAAGATACAACATCTTCCGTTGAAATCTTTGCCATAGCTTTTATTATAGCTGTAGCTTTCATGCAGCCTCTAGGAAAATCTTGGAACTATTTTAGAGTCAGGAAACATAGATGGAAATAAAGATTTTGCATGGTCTGCAGCAGATATTGGTAGATTATGTTCAATAACAAATCTGGAAAAAAGACTCTCTACTGTTATGGCATTCATGGGTACATCTTCTTTAAAAAATGTATATAATTTTTCAGTCTTTTGTGCTGCTTCTGCATAGTTCACATGCTTCTTAGATAAAATATGACGACGGCAGTCATCGCGACCGCCATATGCAATATTAAAGTCCTTGGAGCATATACAGCAAAATGCCATATTTTCCAAAATTTTCGACGGCTTGATGCACGGAAATTCCTGAGAATATGCCTCCTTAAACTTTTGACAATTCTTCATTTTTTTAACAGGCGATTCTATACTTTCACTACTCATTATAACTAATTACCATAAAATTGTGTCAAGAAACTCAGCGATGGTAAGTAGCCACACCACCATGTGGAAATCAGACACAAGACTGCAGTCCCTGCCCTGCACCAAAGAAAGAAATATATTACGATTGAATCTCCTCTCGCGTGACCTTCGTTGAGACATCACCCTTTGTTAAGGCATTCAAATAAAGTACCCACAAATCATTTCTAAAAATAGAAATTGAGGCCAATTTTGGGGAGTCATTGGAGAACATTAAAAGGTCCCCCAACTGGTTTCTAAAAATAGAAACAGGGGGAGAGGACCAACAAACACTGGGGTGTCGGTTAAATTCTTGGGATTGGGTCATGGATGTATTAAGGTCAGGTTCATTGTTTATTCTCTTTCATATGATTACAGAGTTAACACGAGTTGCAAATTTTTCGAATGCATTTTGATCCGGAAAATTTCAGATTTGAGACTCTATATTGTATATATTGAAATAAAAATTGATGTGTTGTGAAAAATAAATAAAATTGAATTTTTCCATAGAAAAATTTATTGATTCTGTAATCTTGTAGTACCTGATTCACTTCATTAGAAACTACGGAGAATACGTAGTAGTTGGCATCTCTGCTTCCATTCACCATATTACAATAATTTATTTTATTTAAAAACTTAAAGCTATATTGCAGACTCCATGAGCTAAATAATTTTGCATTAAAGAAATGCAGCAATTCTTATACAACTAATTCTACATCTTTTGCTGTTTGCATTCTCTACAAGCTAAAATTAGGCTTCGTTGTAGAAATAATCAAAGTTTGATGATCATTTAAACTCAAATATATTGTAATTGCATTGTTTCAGAATGTAGATGCACAGAATTTAAGCAAAAATGAAGCTGTTTTAGGATGGATACAACACTAAATATAAATTAAAAAGAACTTTAAAAATCATGATTTTGACACAAAATGGATGCCATATTTTATTTTGAAGTGGGTCATGTGATCTGTTCATATAATGGTCACGTGATATCTTCATATAAAAGGTTTACACCTTTTATATGAATTATTTGAATTTTTATTTAAAAAACTACTGAATATATTATGCTGAAATTTTTTTTATATATTTTATGGGATAATTTGAATATTTTCTAAAACTTTCATGTATTTCATTTTTTCAACTCTGGTTCAATCCAAAACTAATTAGGTGATATTATTCATTTGCATTCCCATAGATTCCACAGACTATCTGAACAACATACTAAAATTTCATTTTGATAAAGTAATTTGTACGGCAGTTATCATGCTAATGGATAGACAGACAGACAGAGTGAATGAACAAAGTCATAGACACTTTTCAACTATGTTGTAAAATGTTAAACAGGTATATGAAAGTACATTTTATCGGAATTACATTTTTGCACCAATTACAGCTTTTAGGTTAAAAAATTACAGGAATTATTGATATTTTCAATTTCTTAAATCCTCTTTTATCTTAGCAAATATTTTTCAAACTCATATATTGAGTTTACCCAATTATTGAAAAAGAATAAAAATGATACAGATGTCTTCTACATTTTAGAACTTTCATTTCGACATATGTTGATCCAATTTCATAAGTTTTTCATTTTGACATATACAGTTGCTTCCACTTAATGAGGTAATGGATATCTGCATACCCCTGCTTATATGCATAGAATAGTGTGATACAAGAATGAACCCTATAGGGTTAATGCTAAACATACCTGATTTATCATAGTTAATTGTTGTTGATGTTGTTGTTGAAACCCAGACCGTCCGACCTACCAGAAAGGTGTAAGGTAACTGTTCTTTGGTTAATTGTGTAAAAGTTGAAACACCAATCTCGTAAATTTCAGTTTGTGTTGGAAGACATGAGTGGAAAAGTGATAAATCACCAAAATTGGTAACCTCTATTTTTTCTCTGTGTAGTTCTGTCATGCCATTTTCGACATGACAATCTAAAATTAAATTAAACTTTACTTTAAAACTACTATGATTTCTATACAAGGAATTAATTATTCTTGCAGAATTACCATAACTTTACCTTTACGCAATTTATAATTACATTTAAATGTTAAAACAGAACGAAGTTACTTTACATTAACTGCTTAATTAAATTTTACTTTCAACTTCATACATGTAATTATTAAACTTTAAATTTAAAATATTTAACCTTCCAAAAATAAAAGAATAAGAATGATTGTGAATGGCCATAAAAAAATGTGTTGTGTTACACACACACACACACACACACACACAAAAAAAAAAAAAAAAAAAAAACAATATCCTAAGTAAGCAGTTGATGTTAGACACTGAAATAAACACAGAGTTAAGTTTTAAAAGAAATATGTTTATTTAAAGTAAAAAGAAAACCCTACCCCATACAGTAAGCCCTACAACTGCAGGGGAATCCAAAGGGATTCCCTGAAATCTTATCAAACAATTCTAATGTAAGAATGGGATAAAAATGCATGTTAAATTTCAAAAAGTTCAGTGTGTTAGGCAGTGGTCGGTAGTAACGAAGTACAAGTAGTAAAACAATAGTCACTATTTTTTCTGGTGGTTTGTAGTGTAACACGCTACTTTTAAAAATAAGTAGTGTAGCGAATAGTGCAATACAATAAATCACTAGTTTGCATCGAGTTTTGATGCTACTTTTAACATTACTTTAATAAACAAACAAGGTGCAATTCTATATATCATGTGATCACCCTTTTTACTTTCCTTTTATACATAATATAATGTATAAAAAAAGTATTGTGACGGGATCGAAAATTTGAATACGAGTTTTCGACGGGAAAGCACATTTTAAGCATCCCTGAACACGAATCAGATGTTTTTGAGGTGATGTCTGTGGAGACAATATTTCATGAATGAATCAAGTGATACAAACAAAATTTGGTACAAAAATCACAATCACTGAATACTGGAAGCCTATTGTTTTTACATTTAATTAAATGTTCAGAACCCTCCAAAATTTTTAAATAAAATTTTAAAAAATCAAAAAATTAAAACATGCAATTAAGTTATGTAAATAAACATTTCTTATGTAATTTTTCATTGGAAGATGATTGACATAAACTTTAGAATGCTAGCATGAACTGTTCTCAAGATATTGCATATTTTTCAAATAAATTTATCAAGAAATCACATAAAATTAAAAAAAAGTATTAACTATTGTGAAATCTGTTCACTATATGCGATAATCTGTTATCATCGATCACTATATCTGTTCACATATTATGCGATAAATTTTTTATCATCATTTTCGTAGATTTAGCTTTTTCCATTTATGAGAGAAGACACTTTGGGTAATAGCTTTGTAATTTGATGCAATTAGGCATTTATCTACCATAAGACTAACCTATTTCTCCATAGCGAAATTTTAGCGGAATATCGCCAACTTTGCAAGTTTTTTAAATGTTGCCAAATTGATAAAAATGATGCTAAATCAATGAAAATATCCTCCAGTATCTTGGAAAGAATAAGAATCTACTATACGAGAAGATACTTTGGGTAATAGTTTTGTATACGAACGCCATTAGTCGTTTATCTACTATAAAAATAACCTATTTCTCTGACCATAAAGCTTGAAGAATTTGGCAGAATATCACCAACTTGGCGAGTTTTTGAAATGTCACCAAATTGATAAGAATAACGCTAAATCAATGAAAATGACAACTAATTGATTAAAATTCAGTATTTTGGAAAGAATATAATACTCTACCATAATACTCTGTAATGCTTGGCAAAATTCTAATGATGAATTTTGGCAGCATTTCGCCAACTTGGCAACTTTTTTAAATGTTGCCAAATTGATAAAAATGTTATCAAATTGATAAAAAAAGACACTAAATAGGATGCAATATTTTGCAAATTTTTAATTCCGTCATATGGTGGGCATACCTTTATATAAGAAATACTCTTCTAAATCAACTTGGTGACCCCACATTGATAAAAATATCATCAAAATTCCAAAAATAACACTAAGATGAAAATGACACCTAATTGATGAATTTATTATTAAAATATTTAAATATATGGACTATATTGCTTATTGAGAATGCTATCTCAATATTGATAATTGTTAATTTAGAGTTGCGTAAAATATAAATTAATTGGATAGGAAATAGATGTTGTCATCCAGATGTACAATTTAACGTTACAAACATTGTGCCATAGATTTTTTCATCACTTTTTCACCATTAGAAAAGTGGGCGCGGTAGCCCATTGGTTAGCGCGCTGGAGTTGCACTCGGTAGGCCCGGGTTCGATTCCAGCCACTGCCAAAACTGCCGTCGTGTTCATGCGGAGTTCGATCACGTTAAACATGTGGGTCCGAAAGTCCTTCCGAGAGGTTGGTTGGTGGTAGAGGAAGGAGGGTACGGTCCCTGTGGATGCCTCCCCCACTGGGTTCCGGTCTAAATTGGGTGGCACTTCCCGACCGTCCAAACAGTTACCTTACACCTTTCTGGTAGGTCGGACGGTCTGGGTTTCAACAACAACAACAACCATTAGAAAAGTAAATTTGTTTTATATAAAGAAAGTCATGTGCTGCTGCCTACATCAGAGTTTTTCATTTATATAAAATTTAGTGTTCTGTGCAACGATGTACAATTTACAAAGTGCCAAGTGCTTTGGAACAAATCAAAAATGTCGATTCATATAGTAATAAAAGAAATTATAAAAGTTTAGTGTACTAAATATAATCATGTGTATCTTTTATTACATACTTTTGCTTGAGAAGTAAAATACCATCCCAGTGTGCCATGTTTAGCATCTAGTAATATTTTAACAGATAAAAATAGTCAACTAGAGAAAAAAGTCATTGAATTTGACAGGTAGTATAATAAGATCAAAATTGGATGCTTTTGTAGACTGTATGTCATTATATAGCCATTCTATTCAGAAACAAACTTATTTTGTTCAAACATCAATAAAAGGTGCTATCTCACTTCACATATTTTTATCTGTATGTTGATGGCTTAATAGTAGTAATACTAGTAATATATCAACAGCTAGTCCCATTTTATTTCAACAATAAACTGAATTTTTGCAGGCAATTAATTTTTTTTTAAATAATGTATGAGTTAGTTTTTGCATATGGCAGTACTTGCAGAAATTATTGTTAGTTTAAATTTGAATGAACAAAATGTGTATAAACAAAAATTAAAAATTCACAAAAAAAAATTTAAACATTTTAATTATTAAAAAAAAAACTATGGTTCAATTAAATGATTCAAGTCATGTTCTAGATTATGTTTATAAGCTATAAAATTGCCAAGGCATAGAAGTAGAGGAACTGAAATGCATAATATATTTATTTAAAAATTCATTCTATTTCTAATAAATTAAAAATATTTCAGCCAAAAAAGTCACATCTCTCACTTCAAGTTGATGGATCCCGAATCCGAGCTTATTCTGTTGGTAGTCAAGCATCTACTCATAGAAAAGTCAATCATCCCATGGATAAAGACATAGGAAATCTGATGAAAATGGATCCCAGAACAGGTGTTAAGTCATCAAGTGCGCCTCTTCTAAACAATAGACCTCCCAGGATGCGTTCTTCAGCTAGTCGAGGTGATGTTGGAGAGGACCTCATGGAAATTGATTACAATAGAAGTAGATATTCTTCAGGTGGAATGGACTTATGTGACTCTTTTACTATAGAACCTGTAGGCCGCTCACGCTCTGGCAGTTACTCATCATCAACCAATAATGCACTTAAACTGTTACATGACAGAGATTCTATTGCAGATTATTTGACCATGTCACCACTAGGTGATCAGGGAAAGGCTCCTAGCCACACAAAGAATGAATCCCACTCCAAGAAAGGAGAACATCCTCCTGGAGACTATGTGAGCTTAGATCCTTCTTGCACTTACACTGTAGGAGATAAATATCTTACAAGTGCTGTTAGCAGTCATGAAAAAACAAACATTTATCCCAAAAGTCAGGAATCAAAAAATCATTCTCTTTCGGCCTTAACACTATCTAAGGTGAACGATCATGATAGTGCATCCAAATCTGTAATAACATATGAAGAAGCTTCTATCAATGGAATTGCTAACAATCCTAAAGAACTTGTAAAACAACCCTCATCTGACTACATGTGCATGAATTATGAACAGAACTTGAAAAAGGATTCTACCAAAATACTATCATTGTCTAACAGTCATTCCTTATCTTTTGCTTCCAATTCAGATGAAAAGGAATACGAACAGTGTTTTAACAACAAAAACATTTCTTTCACACATAAGGGCATAGAGTTAAAACCAGTTTCTCCCATATCTAAAAATGCAGCATTCACATCTAATGTTGGAAATGCTGTGCCTAAAACCCCCCCACCCTCACCCAGCTATGGCCCCCTATTGAGTCCTGTTTCAGGTTTGCCACTTGTAGATAGTGTTTTGCATCACCTCTCCCAGCCAAACAATAAAGCTGTTCTTCAACAAGCACCAGGCTCTCGTCCAAACTCTATTTATGGTGAAATTCGCTTGAACTATGCATCCCTTGATTTGCCTCCAGCTTCAGAAGAGGACAGTAAAGGAACAACATCAAAACTCAAGAAACCTGCTGAAGAAGACATGAAAGAAGCTTCCCTCACTTATGCACAGATTGACTTTTCTCCAGTGCGACAGAAAGCTTTTCAGGAAACTGAAAGTTTAAGTCATCTATGAACATATTAACAAAATTTTAGCTTGTGCCTGAATATGAGTGCAAAAAGAGAAGATTCAGAGTGATGTAGAATAACAGAGTTGTTATTTATTAAAAGGATATTAGACAAGCGTGCTGATCATAAAAGTCCATGATGGGTGAAGTTTCATCTAGGAAGACTTCTTTCAGAAGATTGGCTGGCACTCTTGACTAGCGTCTTTTTAACAAACAATTCAACTACTATGGGGAATATTTTTTCCTTGTGATGCACATTGTGAGATTGCTATAAATACTAGATATAATCAGAAAATATATATCTAAACTTTCATATAAATGGAGAGTAGTCACAGCATTATATTTTAAGTTAACATTGTGGTAAGTATACCTTGTTTCCAATGTCTTTACTCAACTTTATTTGCCCAGCCAAATATGGTGCCAAACATTTTGCCAAGACTATTTAGGAAATGAAGTTACTTAAATCACTTAAAATAATCAACACATTCAAACTCGCCTTTGTATTATTTACAGTATAAAGATTAAATATATGCTTATATTTTAAACACTCAAAAGCTGCCTTTTTGATTATTTGTAATATCCAATATTGCATCATCAAATTTAGTTATGCTTTTCTTGAAATTGTTAACAGTAAGTTTTAAAATTATGGAAAAAAGGATATGCAGTGCAGTCTTGTTTTTGTCTGGATGTGAAGGCAATTTCTCCTCGTCTTGGTCCACGTGAAGAAGACAAGTGTGCCGCAATAAACTATATCACTAAGTAAAATGCTGTGTAAATAAGATTTAGAAAGCAAAAGTTCATTTCAGAATTTCTTTCTTCAGTGTGAACAAGCTTGGACCTAAACGCTCAAGTAAGAGCTAAATTAAACCACTCAAACAAATAAAAAAAAATAGTTACATGTTGGAACCCAATATGGTAGCACCACATAATGTGATGAAAGAGAGGTAAAGTGAGAAAAAATAAAAATGCAGAGTATAATAACTTAAAATGCAGAAAAAGATTGAGAAAGGAAAACAAATAGCCATACCTCTGAGAAATATGATGTCATTGAGAAATCATTAACCAAATTACTAGAATTTTTATTAATATGAAAAGATTCAAAGATATCCAAATTAAAAACTGAAGAGCATTTTTGAATGATGGAGGCAGAAGAAATATTAAAAAGGTGACTAGTCCATACAGCAGTGATTAGCAATTGAAAATTTATTAATTTCTTAGTTTTTGATGCAATTTTGATATTCTTTCATATTACTTTAAGACACATTTAGTTTTCCCAATGTATGATAGTTCACATTAATACGATATTTGATAAATGATCAAATTTTTAAAATTTTCAATAGGGAGAAAAGCTATTTTAATGATAGGGGAGTTTGAAGTAAAACTTATTGAGAATTCTAGCAATTTTATGATTATGTTTAAGATAGAATGGAAGGCAAACAATATTGCTAAATGTTTCTATATTACAAAATTTTCTGAGTCACCACAAAGCAAAGAAGATCCAGTTGTCCTCCATTCTATCCTATAATTAATTATAAAACTGCTATAATTCTCAATAAGTTTGAAGTGGTTTCTCTCTTATCATTAAAATTTTTGTTTTTGTCTTAAGAACCCTATTGAGAAGTTTAATAATTAGGGCATTTATTAAATTTCTTTCGAACAATTGTGCTTTCATATTTGAAAGAATATCAAAATTGTGCCAAAAACAAAGAAATTAATAAATCTTCAATCATTAATTATGCCTGGATGGGTAGTCACTGGTTTGATTTTTCTTCTGCAACCATTAATCAAAAGTGCTCTTCAATTTTCATTTTGAATTTATTTAAAGCTTTTCATAATAATAAAAGTTCTAATAATTTGGTCAATGACACCATATTTTTCTGGTGTGTGGCATGACCACATCCTATTATTTTTCTGTCTTGCTTTTTTTTCTGCATCACACTTTGAGTTCATTTACACTGCATTTTATTTACTTTTTCTTGCTTTACTATCTTTTATCACACTCAATGGTGCTACTATATTGGGTTCTATTGTTTAGCCATTTTGCTTTGTTATTTTACTGGGATGATCTAGCTCTCATTTGGGTGTTCAGGTCCAGACTTGCTGAAGAAGGACATCCAAAGATTTTTAAAATGCAAATTTGCTTTCTAAACCTTATTTGCTCAGCATTTTACGATATGATCTAGTTTATCATGTCATATTCTATACATAAGTGTGCTCTATAATCCTGTTCTAATCATTGATCATTCCTACTTATTGTAACTTGATTTTCTTTTTTTTATTATGAAATAGACATTCAAAAAAGATTGATTATTATGAAAGGGATTAATGAACTCTATTTTGAATCCCCTATTTGTAAACACTAGCTTTAAGTCGGGAGCTAGCGGTCACTTTTTAAAAAGTCATGGCAAACAATAGACACCTAGACTGCTGAAGTTGGACTGATAGGACTGAAAATATAGATACACTTGCCACATATTTTGTCTCTGTACATACATGCATGTTACATAGGTGCATCATGTCATGGCTAAGGATAGACCCCATGATTGCTCAACTTGCAAGTGATATAATCGACTGTAGCCCAGTTCAATTAACTTGTCATTTAATTAATTTGCTTTTAAAAAAATAGTTATGCAACAGAAGCATATTTCCTTTGAAGCAAACCCTTTGGCCTATTGATAGGGCAAATTTGTTTAAAACTCCAGCTAAGTCAATTATTTTTTGCAAACTATGATTTTTGGACACATTTATTAATGGTAATAAAATATGCTTCAATTTTAAATTTCAAAAATATAAGTAAGAATAAGTTTTTATTATATTCTGCCACTCAACTAATTTTATTCTACTCCCAAGCAGGAACTAGAAACTTGTAAACTTCTTGCCTAAACCTGTCTGGGTTCTTTCACTAATAAGATATAATTTAAATTAGGAACTACTTCAAAGCTGGTGTGGAGAAATCATGTTGGATAATTGCAATAAACTAAAAATTATCTTTTTTAATAATTTTTTTATAATTCCAGATATTTAGCTCCCAATTAATAAAAGTTAATCATTTTAGGAGGAACGTTCTTAAGTTATTGAATGATAATAAAACAAAGTAGATCAATTTTGCTCAATATATCTAGATTGTTTAAAATTGTGAAAATGCAAAATTATTAAATAGAGATCACTAATGATTTTTACTTTCCTTACTAAAGAAAATAGAAATAGTTTTCTTGTCAAATGCTTTCCAGCTTGACACACTTCCAAGTTGAAAATTTTAATTATTTTAAAAGGCTGCTAATTACAAAAAAAAAAAAAAAAAAAAAAAAAAAAAAAAAAAAAAAAAAAAAAACACCATTGTCAGTTGGTTTGTCAATAAAACTTTTTATAACCAGTATTCTACACAACTAAATTTATTGAAACCAAATATTTATTACAAAAGTAGGTTATTAAAGGAATGTAAAAACTACACCAAAAACTGTACCTCTATATATTCTCATTAAGGCAGAGGATGGTAATATTTAAAGGTACCTTTTTGGAACAGGGAAATGTATATATAAACAATTCAATGTATACATAAACAAATATTCAATGTATATATAATCAAATATTCAATGTATATATAAACAAATATTTTTTTTAAAGAATCAAATAATTTCTGTAAATGAAAAAAATATGAGTGAACTGAAGAAAAACATGACAAAGAATTGAGAAATCAATGAATGTAGAGATAAATAAAAGTATAAATTTATTTCATAACATTTACTATAATTAGTATTTTAGTGAAAATTATAAATTACTGCAAAATTATTAGGTCTTACTCTTATTAGGTCACTACAAATAACTCAGCAATTATATGTATAAAACATTACCTATGACTTTTTTTCATTTGTTTACAGGGCTTGAATTATTGGAACTCTGTACTGTTAGCATGCTTTGCAAACTCCCTGGCAAGTTGATGCAAAACAATTAGAAATGGCAGCGATGTTTTTTATAAATGTTTGAGATCCTAGGTATTAAATTAACTGGGGTATTATTAAATATGGATACTAGATGCATTAAAGTAGCAAAACTTAACCAATACTATTGAAAAATGTTGAATTTCACATGTGGTATGACATATATATACAATAACAAGATCAAAATTTAGAGCTTTTGTTATTTGGTATCCAAATGTCATTACATGTTCACTATGTCTAAAATAAACTTTATTTTCTAGATGTCACTAGATAGTGGCTATCTGATTTTAAATATATTTTTTTAATCTTTATATGGATGTGGCATAACAATGGCTTGATTTATCTTAGCAATAGACAATGCTTATTTGCCTGTTATTAATTCGTTTTTAATGTAAAAGCTCATTTTTATATATGGTAACACATTTAAAAATGATTATGTAAATCCTATCAAAACGTTGCCATTAAAAGGTAAAATGTTGTAAAACCTCACAAAAACAACTCACCGGCCGTCCAAATAGGTGCTCTTAGTCCCCTGGACGAGTCGGACGGTCTGGGTCTTCTACAAAAACAACTCATTTAAAACATATATACTGCCCAAATGTACAGGCCCCTTATTTTAATGCATCCTTCAAATTTGATATGTACTTTAAATACAGTCGAATATTAGCTTCAATTTCAGACATACAGAATACAGACAACATAATTATGTAAACAGTATAAAGGTATTCAAAGAAAATATTCGAAATATATGTCTGTCACTAAAAAACTGCAAACAATTGCACTAGCATGTTGACTAAAAAATTATACAAATTGCATGTTTTACAAAAAATAAATCATTTGACATATAAGTTATGTTTGTTGAGCACAATTTGAGGATTGATCAAATGATTAGAACATGGGCTATGATTAAAGCCATGATATAAATTCAAATTTGAAATTGCATTGGCTCAATATATTCTTTAAACTTGTTTCTAGACTTTTCTTTAGGCAAAAGCCAAGCACTTTTTGCATATTAAACCGATCTGCACATTAATGGACTCCATTGTTTCTATTTTGAAACTTTAGTTTTGTTCTATGTACACCATGCACAGTTATTATCAATGTATTTATGTGAATCTAGATAATAATTGAAAGTTATAGATTTGTGAATTTGAAACTGCCATTGCACCATAAGATGGCACTTGCTAAGTATTTTCTCCTTATGGAATTGTGTTGTAAAGTATAACCCTCTTAAAATTATATTTAAATAGAATGAGTCTTAATTTCAATTTATTGTACGTAAAAAAAGATAACTGATTTTTATACTCTTCACAAAAGATTAAAAGAAATTATCTTTATATAAAAATGTTTTAGAATAATTCATTCACTGTTGAAACATTGTTTTAGTATGGAGTATAGGATAATTTTTCAGAAATGTTGAATTGTGTGTTGTATGTAATAGTTGCTAGATCTATACAGATAGTTGTTATTTACAAGAAATTTTGCGTAAGCTAAAATTTTTAATTTTTATATAAATTTGTTATTACAGATATAATGTTATTTGTATAGTGGCTTGTTTAAAAGTTCCATTATTGTACAATTCACTACAAATGCCTGTCACAGGGTTACAATTCCTGTTTTTAAATTTAGCATAGTTAAAAATGCTGTATTAATTTCATTTAATACAAAATTCATTCAAATGAAAATTGCTTGACATTTGATAAAATTCAGATGTCATCAATTCTCCAGATTTTGAAATTAAGAAATTTTTATGTAAATTGATCCCATCTTTTTTGCTTATTCTGCCATAAATAAAGCTTTGGTTAAAAGATTTCAGTTTGTTATTGTAGGAATTTTAAACATATTAAGAAATTGACACCCATTTTTCAAATGATTTAAGGTATAAAAATATGTAGATAATTGTGTACCAAATGAAGGTATCCTTCTGAGTTTTCTAAAAATAAATCTTTGGTTAAAAGCTTAAATAAAGCATAAATAAAGCTTTGGTTAAAAGATTTCAGTTTGTTATTGTAGGAATTTTAAACATATTAAGAAATTGACACCCATTTTTCAAATGATTTAAGGTATAAAAATATGTAGATAATTGTGTACCAAATGAAGGTATCCTTCTGAGTTTTCTAAAAATAAATCTTAATAGTTTGTATTATTTAAAGTTAAATTCACTTATTAATTTAATTTCCACATATGATTATGAGTTTATAGTTTTATTGGTTTGTACAACCTGATAAAGAATATTAGAAGATGGGAATCCAAAACTTTTCTGTTTTTAAATCAAAAGTGTTGACCCTCTACAAATGGAGTGAGTAGAGATAACATGAAACTTTTAAAACTTTCCCCATTTTCTCTTCTTTTGACTGCAATACCTATATTTATCAAAACTCTCAAAAGACAATTCTTCCTTTTATTTTTACAATCCAATAGCAAAGCAAGAAATTTACTTATCGTTATTACTCTAGAGTTAAAGAGAGTATTACTAACAATTTCAAGAGTAAAATTTAATAATAAGTTTTTATATACAGGTGTTGTGTGTATAAAGCCTCATAAATAAAATCTATTGGTTTTGAAAAATGTAGAAAAGGGTTAAGTTAGTATTATGGTTCTAAATAGTAGTAAGCAACGTATTGAAAAATGGCATGGGCCCAGCTACTTTATTTACAAGTGACTATTGTTACTATAGAAGCTGAGAAAAGAATCATATTACACAAATTATGCACCGATTATGAAAATTTCTTTTTAGCATTTCATCTGTCTACCCTCAAATTTATGCATTGGTTTTCTCCAAAACTAGTCAACTAATTGAAATCAAATTTGGTAGAAAGATAGCAAATGTGAGAAAACAATGTCCCAATGCATTCAAATAGTTCAAACAATTTGAAATTTGTTTAATTTTGCTCATATATGTAATACACACATTTTGCACTACACTGTACTACTTTCAAAACTACTTTGCTGATTTAAACCAAATTTGGTACAAATGTAGGCTGATATAAGATGTGAAATTGTTGTAATTTCTTTTTATTTTGCCTATGTCGTGCACAATATATACATGAACATTTTGCACCATATTGTCTGTTAGTGAACACCCAACAATTTATTTTCAAAACTACCAGAAAAAGCTAATTAAATACTACTTCGAACTTAGAAATTAAATTGATGAAAGGTTTAAACCGGAGAATAGGTCACCTTGGTTGAATCGGAGAATAAGCCAGCCACACACCTTACGAGCACTTTATGATGTAATCTGGTAACCTCTTGTATCGGATGTTTTCGGCGAAAATTGTGTAATATCCAATAAGAACATGTTTAAGAATACTTTTCTGTGGTTGCTACAGTTTTCTAATGTAAAAGTACATTCTATCAACATTTTGTGGTGACTTATTCTCCGGATTTAACCGATTGGAAACAGTTTTGCTAGGACATTTGTATGAGTGTTTTTTTTTTTAATGAAAGGATTAATATTGGTGATAATGGTGCGGTTGTTGAAATAGATAAAGGAAGTTTGGTAAAAATAAGTGACATGTTTGGAGGAATTGAAAGAGGGACGAATAAATTATTTTTTGCTAAGGTGCCTAATAGGTCGAGTGAATGTTTGTTGAAAGGTATATCCAGAAGGGGATCTTAATAATTTCGGACTTTTGGAAGGTGTATGTGGATTGTCTTAAACGTAAAGGCTTCATGCACCTTCAAATGAATAGCAGTTACGAATTTAAGGATCCCGAGACAAGCACGCATACCAATTCGATTGAGGGAACATGGTCGGCGATTAAAAAAAAAAACAAATCCCGCAAAGTTAAAAGTCATTTTAATTCTTATTTGTTGGAATATATGTTTAAAAGAACGCTTGGCCATTCAGTTGGGGGGACGGGGGGAAGCATGGAATGAATTTTTGAAAGTTATTATTACTATCTTCTTATTACTATCTTCTCTCCCCATAAAAGTAATGAAGATGAACTGAAACAGAGGACAGAAGACAAGTTTCAATACTGTTCCGACTCTTAAGTCGGAAGATGAGTTCTGGAGGTTAGTGTTTTTTTGTTTAACTTTTAGGTCGAACCCCTGCCCCTACATGGACCACTGGTACATTCGTTCCACAGATTTCGACCTTTAGAACCCCTGCCCCTACATGGACCACTGGTACATTCTTTCCACAAATTTCAGCCTTTTGGTTGAACCCCTGCTCCTGTACGGATCCTCAGTTGAATGGAGAAAGTGATCTTGCTATGTGTGACATGCACAAATAAAATTGTAGCATATTCTGTGTCTGGGCGCCGCAGGTGACCGTTCCTAATAAACCGGAGATCACTGGGGGCCCCGTCCTGGTGTAGAATGATCTTTAGGTTGAACCCCCTGCTCTTGCATGGACCACTGATACATATGGACTACTGGTACATTCATTCCACGGATTTCGACCTTTAGAACCCCTGCCTTTACATGGACCACTGGTACATTTGTTCCATAGATTTCAACCTTTTGGTCGAACCCCTGCTACTGTAAGGATCCTCAGTTGCATGGAGAAAGTGATCTTGCTATGTGCGACATACACAGATAAAATTAGCATATTCTGTGTCTGGGCGCCGCAGGCGACCATTCCTAATAAACCGGAGATCACTGGGGGCCCTGTCCCAGTGTAGAATGACCTTTAGGTCTAACCCCTGCCCCTACATAGACCACTGGTATATTCGTTCCACAGATTTTAACCTTTAGGTCAAACCCCTGGCCCTACAAGGACCATTGGTACATTCGTTCCACAGGTTTTGACCTTTAGCTTGAACCCCTGCCCCCACACGGACCACTGGTACATACGGCCTTCTGGTACATTTGTTCCACAGATTTTGACCTTTAGGTTGAACCCCTGCCCCTGTACGGATCCTCGGTTGTATGGAGAAAGTGATCTTGCTACGTGCAACATGCACAGATAAAATTGTAGCATGAACATTTTAAAATTCACAAAAATCTTATTTTGCAATATTTTTGTGAGTATTATTCACTGTTGTTCAAATTAAATTGCACTATTATTTACATGAGAAACTCATTTTTAGAATACAGTAGCAAAAATCATTTTGGTGGGAGGAGCCTATTTCTAAACACGGAAGAATATGTCACTTAGGATGGGTGGTGACCACCTGGGAACACTATTGGTACATTTCGGGTGCGGTAGCCCGGTGGTTTGCGTGCTGGATTTGCACGCTGCCACAACTGCCGCCATGTTCATGCGGAGTACGATCACGTTAAACATGTGGGTCCGTAAGTCCTTCCGAGAGGTTGATGGTAGGGGAAAGAGGGTACAGTCCCTGTGGATGCCCCCCCCACTAGGTTCCGGTCTAAAGTGGATGGCACTTCCCGGCTGTCCAAATGGTTACCTTACACCTTTCTGGTAGATCGGACAGTCTGAGTCTCAACAACTTCGGATGGGTGAGGCCAATTTCAAAATACGGGAGAATGCGCCAACTTGACGCGATTCGTACTAGAAAAAATACATGCGGTGACCTATTCTCTGTATTTGCCTTGATGAAGAAACTACATACTGCAGGATATATAATCACTTTTTATTATTCAGTGAGTATAAGCCTCAAACTCTCAATGTGTTGCAATTTCTGTACCAAATTTTTTCTTTGCACATTTTTTTTTCAATAGATAAAAGCATTTTTTGAATGACTGAATTTTTTTTTTTTTTTTTTTTTAAGTTCAAACTTTATCAAGAAATAAATGGCTTTTATTGATTAAAAAAAGAAATTCCATAATAATATGCAATTTTGCATCCAGCTGTACAATTCAACATGTTTATTTTTTTAGGGGGGGGGGACTAAAACTGACTAATCACATTATTAAATTTATTATTAGGAAATTAGGCATTTTACATTTAAAAAAAAAGTATTTATACGTGTAATATTCTGACTATCTGTTGTTCAGTGTGACAGTGGTATTGCTTGCTCCACGTCCTTGTCTGATGACAATAGCTGGAGTATTGCTAGGAGCATTGTTACTCTTGATAGGGTTAAATGGGCAATTAATTCCCATAAACCCTATAAAACTCCGGGAACTGATGGCATCATTCCAATTCTTCTCCAGGAGGGAATAGTGATGCTTGCTCCCATTCTCTGCAATATCTACAGAGCCTGTATTGCCCTTGGTCATATACCAAATGCGTGGAGGCATACTAAGGTAATCTTCATTCCGAAAATTGGAAAGGACAATTATTATGAGGCCAAATCAAGACGGGCTACCCCGATAAGCTTCAAAATCGAAAGAACTGAAATGTACCACAAGAAAAAACATCATACCGAATTTCACGTTACTGTGATGAATGAACTTGATTATTTTGGATCTCAAATGTTTGAACGACCACAGATAAAGTTAAATAAAACTTAAAAATACGAATATATCCCTAGCTCAATCTCTCTCAAAATCAAATGACTTTTTGTGTATACCACTTCCAATAATTACTCCGAATTTCACACAAATTCATCAATTATTTTCAAAGATATCGGTCATTTCATTTACATTAAATTCCTATTAGTTTCAATGTTAACTCCTTCGCTTTTAACCGCTTATTTGAAATCAACGCCATCTGGCAGAGGCGTTTTTTAGGGAATCTGTTTTTCACCTCGGTCGGCACACTATTCCTTCTAGACACTGTAATGAAGGTCTTAAATTTAAAATTTGCATCAATATTATGATATATGCTTGGTGGCTCTACTGTCAAACCACAAATTTGAGTCGTCACTTTTTAGATTGTTTACTGCTAATGCATGATGAATTTCTTCATTTATGACAATCTTCGCTGTATTTTGATTTCTTTTCTTACCTTCTTCACAAAATTTTGAAATATGAGCCCATTCTTCGCAAGAGAAACAATGGGAATGCTCCTTATTATTTTCATGCATTTCAAAATTACTTTGAGTTTTTATTAAGAATCCACTTCTTAGAATGTTTGTTTGATATTCTTTGAATTCTTCGAAGTTAAAGCATTTTCCTCAGAGATTTCAGCTGAAGCTTCTGTTTTAGGGGATATTCTTCTTTCTTCTACAATTAATTTAACTTTTACAGTCATCATAGTCAAATTCTTTTTTGTCATAGTCAAGTTATCTTCATCTTTTTCAAGGTTTAGAATCAGAGGTTCATATGCTTTTGGTAAATGTATGAGCATCACGAGTGCAACTTCTCTGTCGGCAAATGCATACCCTCCACTCGTAAGTTGCCTGTGAATAATTTAATGTAAGTTATTCTAAATAATTTATTTGCCAAATTTCACATAAATATTTAAAAAGTCCCGCATCAACTGCAATATATGGAGAAGTTCATAGTGCATGTGCAAATTTCTCACGTATGCAATCTCCAATATCATCTAAAAATGTGTCTTCAACAATTAATAATAGTATCATAATTGCTTTTCACTTCTTCTTCTTTCATCCGCGGTCATTCCTGCATCAAAACCAAACTCAATTGCTTCCCAACAGCATGTTTGAACTAATTCTGTCCAAGTGCAAATGTTCCAAATATGATAATTATCTCCATTCAATTTTGGGATTTTAAAATATTCAACTAATTCTGTCCAAGTGCAAATGTTCCAAATATGATAATTATCCCCATTCAATTTTGGGATTTTAAAATAGTCATGAGCTATATTCAAATTAATAAATATTATGAGTTTTACTTCTTTAACAAACAAAACAAAACTTAACTTTAAATGCAATTACTTCTTCAAAAAAAGAAAGTTTCGATTTTACCTTCAAAAAGTCGTACGTTAACTTCTTCGAATTAGGCTTACAAGTGCTGCATCACTTCATGACATTATTGCATATATCTGTTCAATTCTCATTAGAAAAGAGACATTTGTACTGATAACTGGTTAATTTCAGTGAATAAAATGAGAAATATGCACGAATATACATATTTATAACATCACAAACAAGCATAGACACAGACATCCACATAATAAGCACCGTTATATGTTTTAGGAACATGTAACCATCACTGCTGTTGTCACATCCACAAAGGTAATATTTGAACTGATGTAGTGTGGCTCATGCATCAGCACCTATAGCGTTGATAAAATAAGTATGCTCTATGCATAACTTTTTTTTTTTTTGCCGACATGGATGTTGAGTGGTCAAAGGCAAGCGTTTCCGTAGCAATCGCTCAACCGCCACGTTGTGGGTTCGAGCCCCACGTAAGACATGGATGTTTTTGTTGTGGGCGCAATGTGATCCGCCCCCCTCTGGTGCGCCTGGGGCACCGTCAATGGATGGCTAAATGGTTCACACTCTGGCCGCTGTAATAAAGGCGAATGATGAAGGTCAAAAGTGCCTGGCCATTTGGAAAAAAAAAAAACTTTGTTATATGCATTAACAAGATATATTATTTTTAAAACTTCATATTTATAATAATTAAATGTGTGTTGGAAATGATTGGTAATAAATATAATCCTCAAAAAAGAATAAATTGTGTTTTTCCCTTACCTGCTAATAGCAAAGTTCCAAAACTTCAAACAGATGTGGAACAAAACTCTAAATAAACTTCTTCAACTGACCTAAAATTACTGCTGTATCACCATCTGGTGTGTGAAAAGGAAGATTTTTCATATAATGTAATGTCACAAATTCTCGGTGACAAACATGCATCAGCAATTTTTCAGAATAATATTGTTAAATTTTTATAAGAATTTTGTTTTTACCAGTTAAAATCATAATTTCTTAAGTTTTACCCATTTATTTGCAATATTTATGTCTGTTACTGATGATGTAATTAGGAGATGGAAATGAAACTCATCACTGAGGGAATAGTGACAGAAATGATAAATTTATATTTCCATAAAGGGGTCATTCCATATAGAATCACCCAGAGGCGACTGCATTACCATTTTTGACAAATTTTATATTTTGCACAAATGTTCCTACATATTTCAACAGATGTAAAGCGATTTTTAAAACTTTTTTTATTTAGCTTGTTTATTTGGTACAGCCATTTTTTCAACTCGGCAGACTCCACATTTCATGAATTTTGATGTTCAAGCAAATTTAAATATCTCGGAACTCAAAAGAGTTAGATACTTGAAATAAAAACTATTTTAATGGCCTTAAAGTAGTCTACATTTCATGCTATTGTAAAGTTTGTGTAACTGCAACCTGATTAGATGAAATTTAGCATTGAAATTCAGCATTAGTTTAGCTAAAAATGCAGTTTTGGGGCTTTTTAAAAATAATAAAGGGAACAATTTTAAATCTTTAAATTTTCACCATATCTTACCCTACTCCCAATGTCTTAGCTGGAGAAATTTCAAGACTGAGAACTTTCACCTTTTAATTTTATTATGTCCCAAACATGGCGACTTTTTCAAATTTATAAATACTTAAGCCTTAATATCTCTGGTGAGGGAACCGGGGAAAATCTGAAACTTGCAGAGAATGAAACTTTTCTGGTTTTATAGATATGGAGTTATGAGCAAGTCCTAAAATCTTGCTTTTTTATTTATCAAACATGCATATGTTACAAATTTTCTATTTATTCTTATTATTAATCTTACAACTCATGAAAATTTATATAACATTTTAGCTTTTAAATTCAAAGTTAAAAAAAATGAACCAATCATGATCAAAAATAGCCAAATTGGCTAAAAGTAGCCAAACCTGATAATGCTAGTTTGTATTTAGAAGGAAAAGATAACCATTTTCAGACTGTTACTACTACTTGTTGCAGAATGTTATGACAATTCTGAACTGAGAAGCATGAATCAGTTCATATCATTTCTCCCAGTTCTACACAGTTTCTAGTGGTGAATAGATGTATTCGATGTTTTATGCTGTTTAATTATATAAAAAATTAATATTTAAAGTTCATAAAAATGGAATGTTCTATTAGCAAATTTATTAAAGAAGATTGCCATAAACATTACTTATGGTAAAGTCATCAAGGATTTTACTAATTTTAAGAATTTCAGTAAAGTTGATAAAACACTACTGAAGTTAAGATTAGGTATAGATCACTTGAAAACAGTTTGTAAGTATCACTAGAAAAATCATTAATAAGTATATTTATCTTTTTGGGAAGATGTGTTGTGATCCTTTTAGCTATCACATTGGATCAAAGTAAAAGGGCTGCAAAGTTTGTTGTGAAATTACGTTGGAACATTTAAAGAAAAACAAGACAGCATTATGTACACCTTGTTCCAGAAAAATCTTTATGCCCTATGTTATAAAAATACATTTTTGGCTAACAAAGATATAAACATTCATGAAAAATCTGAAGAAGTGTTTGTTCCAGAAGGGGTTAGTTTAAGTGAAGTTGATTCAGTTTACTCTGTACTGGATATTTCACCAGTATCAAAAATTAAACAATTAAGTTCAGAAAAAAAAAATCAAGAGCTTTAATATGCAAAACAAAGAAAATTTCAAAGGTGCTTGCTGTGTAAGAAATTAGAGCATTCATTTACAGAAGACCAAGTAGATAATGAAGAAGGTTCATCTATTTTGTGTAATGAATATACTAATTTAATTGACAAACTAAAAGAAATATTGCAAGGTAGCCAGTAATGAACAAAAAGTAAAGATTATTAATTTAATACCTAATTGTCGGTCTAAATCAAAAATATGTGAAGAGCTGCAGGTTTCTGAATACTTAGTTAGGATCAAAGGAATCTTACTTAACCTTATATCAAAGGAATATCCTACATTTTTGTTTCAACAGAGGAAGTGAAATTAAATGAGAACATGTTGAAACTTAGATTTGGAAAATGTAAATCTGTACCTCAAACGAGAGGAAAGCACAGATTTTTACTTCTCAGAAAATCCGCCATAAGATGTTACCAAACATCTATATCTTTGGAATATGTAGATATCCCAATAGTAACTTATATTTATGATAAACAGTAGTAAATAGCATATTGAAATTTTAAACATGTGTTTTGGGAATGAAGACCTATATCTGCAATCTTCAAGCCATCAGATCCAAGAATTTCTTTCTAAAAAGCATCCAATGCATAATGGGTTCCTCCATCAAAAGTACTGAGAATACACATGCCTTTGGAACTTCATACATCTACAGAACAAAGCTACCAGATTACTGACATACTCTGTAATGAAATATCATGACTGTACAATTACTATTTTTAATAAAAGGTATTAAACTTTATGGATAAATGAAAATTAAGATTTGTTACTCTTAGGACTTACTCATCGCTCCATATCAATAAAACCAGAAAAGTCTTAAACTCTAAATTTTTACTACAATTAGTTATTATGTAGTATTTGATTCTCTGAAAGTTTCAGATTTCCCCATTCCCCCACCAGAGATATTAAGGCTTAAATATTTGTAAATTTGAAAAAATCACCATGTTTGGGACTTAAATAAAAAGGAGAAAGTTCTCAGTCTTGAAATTTCTCCAGCTAAGACGTTGGGAGTAGGGTACGATATGGTGAAAATTTGAAGATTGAAAATTGTTCCTTTCATTATTTTTAAGGAGCCTAAAAACTACATTTTTAGCTAAACTGATGCTGAATTTTAACACTAAATTTCAGTCACCCAGGTTGCAGTTACACAAACTTTACAATAGAATGAGATGTAGACCACTTTAAGACCAGTAAAACAGTTTTTATTCCAAGTAAATAAGTCTTTTGAGTTCCAAGATATTTAAATTTGCTTAAACATCAAAATTCATCATATTTAGAGTCCGCCCTGTTGAAAAAATGTACCAAATAAACGAGCTAGATGAAAATTTTTTAAAAAAATCATTTTTCACCTGCTGAAATATGTAGGAACATTTGTGGAAAATATAAAAATTTTTTAAAATGGTCATTCAACCAAATATTATTTTTGGGGGTGATTTTTTCCCAAAGTTAAAAGTTTATTACAGCCAAACCTGTCTATAACGATACCCTAGGGACCGAGAAAAAATATCGTTATAGACAAATTATCGTTATAGACAGGGCTGAACATGCTACACTCTATAATGAAATTTATTTAACATGGGTGTGACGTTATTATAATATTATATGCTGAACTTGCATTACTGAATAATACTACAGTATTATGTTGAACTTACATTTTAAATTAATGTATTACAGATAAGGAAAAAAATATGAAACATGTGTAGTATCTTATGAACTTAAATCATCTATATATACTAATTGTCAAGTGTCCATCTGTCTGTCTGTCACGCCTTTTTTAGGTACTTCCCGAATAGATAAGAAACTTGCAATTTGGTACACGGGTCGATCGTTCGATAAAACCCCCTAGAAAAATCGAATTTTTCGGAAACGCTCTCTAGAGGGGGTGCTCCACCCCAAAATGTTCGGAAGGTGAAATGATAGGAAAGCATACTTTGTCATAAGATAGAAACTTCAAATTTGGTATATGCGTAAATCGTTCGAAAGGAAGAAAGTGTGCAATTTCAGATTTCCAATATTTTCTACTTAATGTGGTGCCGCACACCAAAATGTTCGATTTACCGAATAAATGAGAAATGGCTCCTTTAAAATTTGTTAGAGGCTTGAAATTAGGTATATGGACTAATCATTTGATGAAAACACCTGATATATAGTTTTTCAAAAATGTTCGTTTAAGGGGGGGGGGGGGGGGGGCTCTAGAGGAAAACGTTCAAAAGGTGAATTGATAAGAAAACATACTTCGGGATGAGATAGAGATTTGAAATTTGGTTTATGGGTAAATAGTGTGGAAGGAAGAAAGTGTTCAATTTCAGTTTTCCAATATTTTCTACTTTAGGCGGTGTCGTACACAAAAATGTTCGATTTTGGGAATGAAGTAGAAATACCCCTTTTAAAACGTGATAGAGGCTTGATATTTGGGATATGGGCGAATTATTTAATAGAAAATCCAAGAAGAATAAGGTTTTTCAAAAATGTATATTTAAGGGGGGGGGGGGGGGGGGGTACTCCACAGAAAAACATTCGAAGGGTAAAATGGTAGAAAAAGCATGCTTCGCGATGAGTTAGAGACTTCAAATTTGGTATACGGATAGATAGTTGGAAAGGAAGAAAGTGTGCAATTTCAGTTTTCCAACATTTGCTAAGGTAGTTGGTACCGCACACTAAAATATTCGATTTCACGAACAACTGAAAAACGCCTCCTTTAGAGTGTCATAGAAGCTTGAAATTTAGTATATGGGCTAATCAGTTGATAAAAAAACCCAAGATTATTACGGTTTTTAAAAAATGATCATTTAAGGGGGTGCAACACAGAAAATGTTCATAATATGAAGTAATAAAAAAACATGCTCCACAATAGGATAGAGACATCAAATTTGGTGTACTGGTATATAGTCTGAAAGAAAGAAAGTGTGCAAATTTCAAATTTCCAATATTTGCTATTTTAGGTGGTGATGAAGGCCAATATGTTCGATTTAATAAGTGAGACATGCTTCCTTTTAAATCTGATAGAGGCTTAATATTTGATATATGGGCCAATAATCTGATAAAAAAACCCAATACGAACAGAGTTTTTCAAAAATGTTCATTTATGGGTGTGTTCCAAAGGAAAACGTTCGAAAGGGGAGATGATAAAATAGTATGCTTCGGGGTGAGATAGAGACTTTAATATGGTGTAATGGTAGATATTTTGAAAGGAAGACGTGCACAATTTAAATTTTCCATTATTTTCTTCTTTAGGTGGTTCTGCATAGTAAAATATTCGATTTGCCGAATAAATGTGAAACGCGAATTATTAAAAAAATGACAATATTCAGGAGTGCTTATTGCGAGACCGTTGATTTTCAACCGGTATTCGGCTAGTAAGATTCAAATTTCAGTTCGAAAATGTAACACGGCGTATATATTAACTACATTTCTATTATGCAATTTAAAAATGGATAATTATAGTGATAAAAATTAAATTGGAGTTATATTTCTAATTCAAAAATCAAGAATACATCGAAACAGAAATGAAATACGTACCATACAAAATTCGAATTCTTAAATAGGACGAAAAAAATTTAGCAAGCGAAGTAATCCGATATTTTCGTTTGCTTGGACTTTGCTGAGAATGCAGCCGTCTCATACACATATTTTCTAAACCTTCTAGCGAATTCAGATGTACATCTGGAACATTTGATAAAGTTTCGATCATTTTAACAGCATCTTCAGCTGTTTGTTGGACTCCGTTCCACACTCCTCATCTTCCACTTTTCTAACATCATCATCTTCTTTCAGTTTTGCAATTATGTCCTCATCATTGCTCCCACTGAAAACTAATAAACCTTCATCCAAATTCAAATAGGCTTCTGGATTTATTGAAGAGTGCATATTCGTGGAAACTTTGAATGCATTCAAAGAATTACTTAGGTACAGCACGCAATTTTCTTCTTCAGGAAGATTCTATTGAGAATTCTCATCGCTGTCAGACTCTTCTTCATCACTGTACTAGTTGAAATGAAAACCTGCATTCCGCTAACAATTTCGTATGGTAGATGACTGCACAGAACTCCAACTGCCAGAGATCATGTCACATGCTTGTTTAACATTTATGCCAAAGGGTTTGGCAATCTTGTTTTCCAATTTAAAAATTCCATTTTCAATCATACGTTTTCTGTAGTATCCTTCCACACATTTAATGATACCTAAATCCAGCGGCTGCAAAACTAATGTGCAATTGGGTGGGAAGTAATAGAGTTTAACATTTTTCATTTCTGGTGGATTATCGTTGGAGAGTACAGTTATCTACAATTAATGCAATTTGTTTCTTTTTCTTTAGCATAGCGTTGTCAATATGTAGTAGCCATTGTTTGAATATTTTTTTCGTTATCCACGCTCCTTTGTTTGCCGTATAATCAACTGGTAAGCTTTTTGCATTTTTAAAGCATCTTGGTTTCATAGATTTTCCTATTCACTAGGGGGCTTCAACTTATCTGTTCCGATACCATTTGTACACAACAACACCGTTAGTCTCTCTTTTGATTTCTTCCCCCTTTTGCAATTTTCTCCCTTATACGCCAACGTCTTCTCTGGCATGAGTTGATAAAACAATCCTGTTTCGTCTGCATTATAGACGTTGTCAGTAGAATACTTTCTCTCAATTTTTCTCAATCCACACTGCTTCCATGATTCGACGTCATCTATGTACACAGACTTCTCTTCGCCATTAATTACTTGAAAAGATATTCCGTGACGGTAACGAAACGAAGCGAGCCATCCATTGCTTGCTTTAAAAATCTCGTTTCCTAGCATAGTTGCAAATATTTTTGCTTTTTCACATATCAGTGGTCCATTTATTGGGATATTTTGGACTCGCAATTACTGGAACCTCCTAATGGTTGTTGTGTCAACATCTTCATTCAAAGCACATTTCATTTGTTTACGATTCAAATCTATCTTTCCATTTTTTTCAGCCTCCTCAATATCCTTTCGTTTCCTTAAAAAGGTTGCAATTGTTGACTGAGGGATGCCATATTTTTTAGAAACTTCCACTTGTTTTAACCCACTGTCGATATCTCTGATTACTTTTAGTTTCTCCTGAAAAGAAATCATTTTTCTTGGGGCCATTTTCGACACTACATACTATTGTGCTAACACTACGTACATACAAGAACTTTTAACACGAAAAGTCACACATGCCCTGTCGCTTTACCATAAACCCCTGGGTTGGTCGTGTGGTCTGGGTCTTCTACATGCCCTGTCGCTGGGCGCAGTAGCCCGGTAGTTAGCGCGCGGGCATTGCACTCGGTACGCCCGGGTTCGATTCCAGCCACTGCCAAAACTGCCGCCGTGTTCACGTGGAGTACAATCACGTTAAATATGTGGGTCCGTAAGTCCTTCCGAGAGGTTGGTGGCAGGGGAAGGAGGGTACGGTCCCTGTGGATGCCTCCCCCACTGGGTTCCGGTCTAAATTGGGTGGCACATCCCGACCTTCCAAACAGTTACCTTACACCTTTCTGGTAGGTCGGATGGTCTGGGTCTCAACAACAACAATATGTCCTGTCGCTGTGAAAGAATTTATCGAGCAAACAAGTTTGGATGGGTCGATTTTATGCAGCTGATACTGTATGTACAGAAAAGATGGGCATAAATCACGTGACAAACAGGTGGCTAAGTTGGAACAATGACCATCCACTAAAAGCGAACTGATCACAATTTCTTAAAAGGTGATCCCTATCACATCCCCCCTCCACCCATTGCCGTGTCAATCTCCGAGGAAAAGTAATGGGAATCACTTTTGTTATTCGGAAAGTCGGTACATAGAACATTATTCCCCTTTAAGATGAACTGCCTTTATGTCAAGTCTGCCATTGTACAAGTCTTGGTTCAAAGCTCAAAAAGTATTGGACACAACACAGGGAAAAAAGTTTGAAATACGCAAAATTATCGTTATATACAGGTTCACTCAAAAACAAATTATTGTTATAGACAAGTTCGATATACACTAAAACTATAGGAAATCAGCGGGGACCATGAAAAATATCATTATAAACAGGTTTATCGTTATAGACAATATCGTTATAGACAGGTTTCACTGTATTATTAAAAATATATAGAACAAATTGTATTTTAAACAAATGGTGCAAAAATTTATTTATAAATCTCAAGAGACACAAAATTGACAATTATTAGATATTCAGTCATATGCACAATTTTAGCAATTTTTTTTATAGAATCTCAGGAAAGCTGATGAATAAAGCTTTCAAACTCACTGCCAATGTAGAATATTTCTGATATTTCATCTTTCTTTTTTTTTTTAATGCTAATAATTTAACACTAGACCTACAGCAATAGATACTCAAAGTTTCCTCTAATATAGCTAATTCCCTTGCTGCTTCAAAACTTTTCGGATTCTGCACTAAAACTAGTTTTCTAATGTCATTATTTAGTCCTCTAATACAAAAAATTTTCTGCAGATCTCTTCTCATTGAATTTTTTCATCCTTCTCTAGCTCCTCTGGTACTGCTACATAAGATTCTGCCTCTATTCTGGCAGAACTTTTTTTGAGTTTCTTTTATTTTCTGTTCAGTGTTTACTAAATTTGCTATTTTCTTGTACATATCCTCTTTGGTTTCATAGTTGTCTCTGAGAACAGAAACTAATTCAGCAAAATTGTTGGAGCTTTGGAATTCCACTGATTATGCGGCTTGCTGGACCAGAAATTTTCATTTTCAAGTAAAACTCTTTCTTTGTAGAAGTCCAGTCAGTCCATATTCAATACTAACAAATTCAGTCTATCTAAAAATGTTTGTAGAGAGTTTCCTCCAGCTCTTGAAAATTCAGGAACAGAGTTCCAAAATTGGGATTTGTCCATATTTGATTTGTTTACATCACTGGCACAAACCGAAACAGAACTTTGTATATGTGGAGATAAATGATGTGGAAAATTTGAAGGTGTCCTGACATTATATACAGTTTGAGAATTGTTCCCAATAGTTTTCTTCTTAGAACTACGTCTTCCTGGCATGGCCAAATTTGTAATTTGCGCAGTCTATTTGTGAAAAAAAAAAAAATTCAAGTTAAATATTTGTTTGCTTTTCCTATCTACCGTCCTTCCAGTTCTATGGATACCTTAAAGTTTGTAAAGAAAATCATTTAACTAGAGAAAATTTTTTTTATCAGAAACACCATAAATGATCTTACCCTCATTTTAGGAATTATTACTTAAAGTATTCAACTGTTACCCCTAAAAAAGGGAACACATCAGAAAACAAAAATTTTCGGTAAAAAGCTTTTTTAACGATGTCTTCAAAATTCTTTTAAATTGTACTAATGCATCAGCATTACTCATACAACTAAATAAAGGCAATTTATTCTTTCAAAACATATATATAGAACTCAAATTTAAGTGAAAATTCAAAGGAAAATAAATTTTACTAGCTCTATATATCATTCAAGGATTTATGACCCCAGTCAAGATTAATGATTTCTCTTAACTCAAAGTTATTTGTGAGTGCACAGGTTTCTTAAATTTTTTTATGGAGGACTTGTAATAGAATATGCGGCATCTCAATAGAATACATAACATCAAAAAAAGTAAATTGTTTTTTATGAAGATAGTTGTTTCAGTTGATAACTCTGTGTCATTTTCTTTTAATTATTATATTACATTATAACAAATTAAATTAATTTCCTTGGAATGTGTTAGCATTCCCTCACCTAACCAAAAAATTAATCAAAACTTATAAATTAAGATTGCAGGAGAGGAAATGATCTTTAGAAAAATGAATTATAGAATGAGTTAAAATGCTGTCATTCAATAACTAGAAGCTTATTAAGAGTTATAAATTAAGATTTCGAGAAGTTAAAAATTTACCTTTTGAAGGTGCTCATTCTGAGACAAATATTTGTGAGGTAGCTGGTTTAATAACAACATAAACGATTCAGCAAGCAGCACAGCTCAAAGTCATTGACCTCAAAATTCTTTAAAAAAAAAGTGTCTCAGATATTTCAAAATTTTAACTGTGGCAAGACATGTATGACATACCACGAGAGTACCAGGTTTTTTACATTTTAAGTACTTGGTGATCTTTTTACCACTTCACATAAACAACCCCTAATGTTGTCACACAAAAACACAATGTTTAAAAATTCACACTTTATAAAACAAATATTTAACCTTGCGAGCTACCACAACTGTTATTTCCACCTTTAAAAACCTTATATCCAGCATGCCTTTGAAAACAAAATATCTGCCATGAACAATAAATTTTTAACTTCCAAAAATTTCAAACTTTAAACTTTCTAAATTCTTAAAATTTGAAAGAATTCCAGCACTTGAGGAAGAAAGGGAACCACTTGTAAAGATGGTAACATTGTCACTTGTAAAGCATGCGTGGGAAAACAGGCGTAGATGAATTGTAATATTAAAATTTTGCACATACACCATTAAATGCACATCATCATGGGAAAGAGGTACATACTGCCAAATCAAAAGTCATTAGGCAGCACATGTAATGTACAGTGGAGTATATCATTAAACATATCTACTTTTCAATACTCAAACAAATAACTATACAAACTAGGATCAAAGTCTTCCTTGTCTCAGGGGTCAATTCCCCAAAGATGACTGAAAAAAAAAAAAAAAAAACTGGAAACATGGCAGGAAAATTAGGCAGGAGAAAAAAATAGCTCTAAATTAATAAATTGACATAAGGCAGGTGGTAACCAATAACTTTGATTATATTTGAATGACATATTTTATTTAAACAAGTTTTTACTTTGCAGTCACTATTTTAATATATTAGTAAATATCAATTATCAGTACTAGCATCATGAGACAAATTCTCAAATAAATTCAATAGAATTCACTTTAATTTTGAGAGTTAAATGCATGCAGTTCCACATTTAGCTATGTGATGATTATTTACACCTTTGTTGCTGGGCCTGGAAGTCAAAGTCACCTGTATCACTTTGTTTTTAAGTACTATCCATCATCAGTACATCTTAAGGCGAGCCTTCACAAAATACAGAAAAAATCAATTTACGTTATTTTGAAATTCAGATAGAATTAATCTTTATAAATGAGATTTCACCTTTTAGGACCACACTTGGAGAAATTATTTTCAAGTGAGGATTTTCCCATGATATTCTCACCGCTTAGAGGGAGCTAATTACATAATTTGCACACTTCTTTGTATCGTTAATTTTTCTGGGGAGCCACTCCAAATCTTGGAGTGGCTCTCCAGAAAAATTGGGCTTCTCATCGTAGATGTGATTATACGTTCCTTTTGAAACCAAAATTGTCTTTCTTAGACATTTTAAAAACAAGGATCCTTTTAGCCTCAAAACCACTCTTATTTGTGCATCTGCTAGTGTCCCTCAGACAAGAGTCTTTCGAGGCATGCCAGTGATGTCAAATTCATCACACATTTCAAAATTGGGCAATCAGATTTTTCTAAAGTTTATGGTGAAATCAATCCATTTCTTATGGCTATGAGCGAACAGGCATTGGAGATCCTCAAATATCAAAACATGAATTCAGCTTTTCCTATGACCCAGCAGGTTTCAAGGAGAAATCTCTCAAAACTGAAACTCCGCAAACAGAAATGGAAGAAAAGATACTTTTACATTATTCACAAATATGAAACTTTCACATTACAGAGGAATATCCACTGCATAAAACTGTAGTTCTTATACACACAAAAAGAATTTAGAATTAGAATACATGTGAAATAAATAAAAATTTAAATCAAAATTTGTTGAAAATTCCGTCCTTACACCTGAAAAGTTCTATGAAAAACATGGGTATGATTTTAAATAAGGTAAGAAAGTAATTAGCAGCTATAAAAGTTTAGAATATTCAGAAAATGAACTGAAAATAAATAAATTAATAATGAATCTGTAAATTTGAAAAACTTTAAAGAAATGGAAAAATTGGGAAAACTAACAGTTAAATTAGAAAAAGTTAAGAAAAACATTAAAAATTAGTTATAAAAATTTAATAATTACCAAAAATAAGAAAATAGCAAAAAAAAAATTTAATAATGCTGTACAAAGAATGCAAATATTTCTGCAAATTTTTGCTTGTATTAATTTCAGAGCCTCTAATTGGAATCATTTGACAAGATTTCAACCAATAATAATTTCTGAAAGTGTCGCCATATGCAAAAAATACATTTTACATTATTCAAGATAGTTATGGGCAAACAAATCATTATACAATATCTAATAGATTAATTCATTGCCACATCAATACTATTGGTGAACCAATACAAAGATAAAGGAAGCATCTTAGCTTCCACCAAGGTGTGGAAGCATCTTGCATTGATCTCTACAGAAAAAATATATATATATTGATTTCTCATAATGGTGGCCACATAATGACAATAGAAAATAACTTAAGTTAACCAGTTTTGATTTTGCCATTATATTATATGACAATTATTTACCATAATTATAGGAACATATTATAGGATGTAACAAAAAATTAAAGAAAAGATTTACTCTCCTACGTGTGTGTTTAACATGTATGTATATGATTATGATCTACATATAATTATAGGAAAAAAAATTCCTTATAAATTATTTTCATGTGTACAAAAGAAACTTATTTTCTTTTCAGCAGTAGCTGCATTGGAAAGTATTTGTTATGAAACAGTATAAACTAGTCCATCCATAGCAAAAATTAAGCACACATCCACAACAGAAGGTCTTTATTTTACTTCCTATAAGACGTACAAAATATTTTTAAAAAAGGACCAGAGCACTTTCGAGCATAAGTACGCTCTTCATCAGTAGCTACATGGAAATAAAATTTGAATCGTTCATATATAGACCAGATATAGCGACAAAATTTGCATAAATACAGTTTACAAAAGAATCTACATTTAGGCAAGGATAATCTGAAAACTATAAAACAATTTTAGAAACAATGCATCCCATTGTTTCTAAATGTTGCAGACCTACTTATTTTTTAGAAAAATCCCTTGCCTTTTTTAAAACCTTTTTTTAATAACCGTAAATTTTTTATCAGTTCAACTGAAAATTTCATTAATATTTTATACAAAACTAAATTTAAATTTAATAGTACCTTGCATAATTTTGATGTTGTTTCTTTATTTCCTAGTATACCCGTTGACAATGCTATTAAAATTATTATCAAAAAAATTCATAATCATAATTTTAAAACTCCTACTATCGAAGCAATCACTTCTACTTTGAATATTGTTGCGGAGACAAATTATTTTGGTTTCCATGATGCTATTTATTTACAAACCTGTGGTGCCCCTATAGGTAGCCCTTTATCTGGTATTTTAGCCGAGGCGGTTTTGCAGGAACTCGAGAATGAGATTTTGCCTTTTTTTATCCAACCCCCCTCTCTTTGGTGCCGTTTTGTGGATGATGTGTTTATTGTTTGGGATAGTGATTTAGAAGATCTTTCTTTTCTTTTGTCTAAAGTTAATGATTTTTACCCTTCTATCAATTTTACTGTCTAACATGAAACTAATGGTTCTTTGCCTTTTCTTGATGTACTGGTCACCCGTTCTGCTATTGGTTTTCAAACCTCGGTTTTCCGTAAACCTTCTTTTACTAATTCTTGTATTCCTGCTAATTCTTACCATCATCTTTCCTCTAAAAAAGCTTTTTTTTATGCTTATTTTAATCGCGCTTTTAATGTTTGTTCATCTATTTCTGCTTTAAGTGATGAAATTGATTTTATTTTTGGCCTTGGCCGTGTGGCTGCCTACTCCTTTGAGTTTATTTATAAGGTTTTCTTCCATGTTCACCATAAATATACACTTTTTGATACTAAACTTATTGCCTTAAAAGATCGTTTGACTTATAGGTCTAGTTTTCCACACAATCCTCGGATTTTCTGCCCCTTTATCCATTTTTGTTCCGAGTTTGGTTTCAGACCTGCACATTCTAATATTTCTTCTTTATTTAACCGTATTCGGTATAACAAACTGGATGATAATGATGACTTTAAAAGCTTTGCTGGGGTGTATGTTGTTCCTCTGTTGTCCACTGATGGTAATTTTAAATTTTATATTGGAAGTACTAAACGCACTGTTGGCATCCGTTTAGCAGAACATGCTCGGGATGTCAGGGATAGTAAACTTTCTACGGCTCTTACTCAATTTGTTGTTAAAGATAATTTTCAGCCTCTTTTTGAAAAGACTTTCCTTTTGATGCGTTGTAATAACCCTCGTGATATTCTCCTTTTTGATCCCTTTTTATTTATATCTACCTTGAGTCCGTTTGTAATTTTGACCCTGTTATGAATTTGAGTTACGCTTGGCGACTCATTCTCGACTCCATGCAATTCAAGTCTCTGCAAAGTTATCTTTGACATCTTCATCTTTGGGATTATGCTTGGTTGCTACCCCCCTCCTTTTTTCGATTTCTGTAATTAAATTGAAATTTAATATGCTGTTCTTTTGTTGTTGGAATTTTTGAAACTCTAAAAAAATTGTTTTATAGTTTTCGGTTTATCCTTGCCTAAACATAGATTCTTTTGTAAATTGTATTTATGCAAATTTTGTCGCTATATCTGGTCTATATATGAACGATTCAAATTTTATTTCCATGTAGCCACTGATGAAGAGCGTACTTATGCTCGAAAGCGCTCTGGCCCTTTTTAATAAAATTTTTGTACGTCTTATAGGAAGTAAAATAAAGACCTTCTGTTGTGGATGTGTACTTAATTTTTGCTATTATAACATCAGACGTGATACCAAATTATTTATTTGTCTTTCCATCTTTATATATATATAAAGTCAAGATATGGTTTTAATAGTTTGATAAAATATATTATGTATAATATTTTTCTTAGAATATTGTCAGATTGTCAAGCATCATTCCCCACATGTTTTACTGCTTGAAAATCAATATTGCCAAGATTTTATATAAATTGTTAATCAATTTACAAAATATTAAATAACCCACAAAAAAAATCAATGCATTGTTTTATTTTCAATATAAATTCTTATATGCAATATGAATTATGAAATTGATATCTTAAATAATAAAAGGCAATGTCTGTGTGTCTGTCTGTCTTATACACTATACGTTTCGTGACCGCGCGTCGGAGAGCTATGAAATTTGGCAATCGGAGACCCTGGGGGGTGGGAAGGGGACACGTGAAAACCGATTTTTAAAATTTTAATTATTTTTTTTGTTATTTAATGTTTTATGAGATTTCGACCGTTTTTTGACCTTTTTGCTATTTTTTCTCCACGATCCAGACATCGTAGAAAAAAACAAATCACACCATCGGAAAGAGCAGAGAATTTCGAGTAAAAATATATCAATTTCAAATCTCAGGGACAAATTCTAATATTTTTTTATGATTTTAAAGCAAAAGTCACTTTTGACTCAAAAAAACGATTTTTGGTTTTTAAATTCTCGCATAGTAAAAAGTACTCATAATTTCGACTAATAATTTACATTTTTAGAAAGCTGAAATATCTGGCATTCTTACAAGTCCAATCTGGTCAAGAAATAGTGAAAATTGCCTGTAGGATCGCAATTTTAAAGACGTCATGATTTTATATTTCTTGCCCAATACTCGGCGAAGAACCGATTCTCCCCGACATTTCCCACCGCAGTAGTTTTTCCCCCGTCTCCATGGAGACCACCACGCTTCGGGTTTTAAATGTATTAAGAGCTTAGCATATGTATTGGATACATCGAGTGAAATAATTATATTTATGTGATATTTTAAATGGTTATTTTAATTTATGGATGTTTTAAATAATTTAAATGATTATATTATGGTGGATTGAATTCTGGTGATGTATTTGAAATTATTATATTTATGGATTGGTGGAACGATATGGATGATTCATAGAATGATATGGATTTTATAAATGGATATTTGAATTTATGGATATTTTAAATGGAAGGAGGGTACGGTCTCTGTGGATGCCTCCCCCACTGGGTTCCGGTCCAAACTGGGTGAATAAAAAGAAAGTTATGGAGATTATCGCGGAGGGCGTGGTAGCCCAGTGGTTAGCGTGTGGGAATTTCACTCGGAAGGCCCGGGTTCGATTCCTTCCATTGCCAAAACTGCTGCCGTGTTCACGCGGAGTACGATCACGTTAAACATGTGGGTACGTAAGTCCTTCCGAGAAGTTGTTGGTAGAGGAAGGAGGGTAGGTCCCTGTGGATGCCTCCCCCACTGGGTTCCGGTCTAAATTGGGTGAATAAAAGAAAGTTATGAAGATTATCGCGGAGGGCGCGGTAGCCCAGTGGTTAGCGCGCGGGAATTGCACTCGGTAGGCTCGGGTTCAATTACCGCCACTGCCAAAACTGCCGTGTTCACGCGGAGTACGATCACGCTAAACATGTGGGTACGTAAGTCCTTCCGGGAGGTTGGTGGTAGAGGAAGGAGGGTACGGTCCCTGTGGATGACCCTCCCACTGGGTTCCGGTCTAAATTGGGTGAATAAAAAGAAGGTTATGGAGATTGTCGTGGAGGGCGCGGTAGCCCAGTGGTTAGCGCGCGGGAATTGCACTCGGTAGGTCCGGGTTCGATTTCCGCCACTACTAAAACTACCGCTGTGTTCAGGCGGAGTACGATCACGTTAAACATGTGGGACCGTAAGTCCTTCCGAGAGGTTGGTGGTAGGGGAAGGAGGGTACGGTCCCTGTGGATGCCTCCCCCACTGAGTTCCGGTCTAAATTGGGTGGCACTTCCTGGCCGTCCAAACAGTTACCTTACACTTTTCTGGTAGGTCGCGCCAGCGAGTGTGCCATGGTTAGAATTTGCCACGGTCAGAATTTTCAAGGATAGCGAACAGGCTGGTCGCCAAAGCTTTTATAAGGTTTTTGGCCTAAGGACAATTAAAAACCGAGTAAGTGTTTGCTTTTTACACGGTTTTTGGCCTAGGCACAATTAAAAACCGAATTAATCTTTGCTTTTTATAAGGTTTCTGCCTCATTATGCTGGATTGAATTGTGGCGATGTATTGTTTACATCGGGTGGTGGTTGGGACCACAATGCAAAAACTTAAACACTGAAGAAATAAAAAAATAAATAAAAATAAAGTTAAGGAGATTGTCGCGGTGCATTTATGCATCGGGTGGTGGTGGGGACAATCTTAAAAAAAAAAAAAAATTTAAAACCGAATTAGTGTTTACTTTTTATAAGGTTTCTGGCTCATTATGATGGATTGAATTGTGGCGATGTATTGTTTACATCGGGTGGTGGTTGGGACTACAATGAAAAAACTTAATTGTGGCGACGTATTGTTGTGGCGTACTCTGTTGTTGTATTGTAAAAACTTAATTGTGGCGATGTATTATTTACATCGGGTGCTGGTTGGAACCACAATGAAAAAACTTAATCATTGATTGCTTTTTATACGGTTTTTGGCCTAAGGACAATTAAAACCCGAATAAGTGTTTGCTTTTTACACGCTTTTTAGCCTAGGCACAATTAAAAACTGAATTAGTGTTTGCTTTTTAAAGGTTTCTGGCTCATTATGCTGGATTGAATTGTGGCGATGTATTGTTTACATCGGGTGGTGGTTGGGACCACAATGAAAAAACTTAAACACTGAATAAATAAATAAATAAATAAAAAGAAAGTTATGGAGATTGTCGCGGTGCATTTATGCATCGGGTGGTGGTGGGGACAATCTTAAAAAAAAAAAAACTTTTTCGCTAAGCAGCATCGTTAAAAAGCGAGCTTGCCACTGTCAGGATTTTCAAGGGTAGCGAACAGGCTGGTCGCCAAAGGCGGCTAGTTAAAAAATATGAATTGGGACTTTGGTATTTGGAAATTGTCATCATAATCTTGAGATCTGGTTTCGGATTTTTCTAGAGAGGGGTGATGGAAAGACATTTGGCTTTATTGCTGTGGAATGTTATCAAAAATGCAGCTGTGCATAACTGTTGGCGGATTTCAAAATGGTAGTGTAGCATGGGAAAAGTGTTGAAACAAGTAAAAAATGTGGGTTATTAATTAAGTAAAAATATTTAAATTTTTACTTAAATATATCGCATAAATTTAATTTACTGTGACACATAGAAAAGTATTCCGGCCACACAGAAAGCTACCATTAGCCTTTGGGTTGGTTGTGTGGTCTGGGTTTTCTACATAGAAAAGTATTGTAATCAATTTTAAACTCTGTCAGTCTTAAAACCAAAATAAATAAAAAAATTCTGCGAAAATAACACTTTATAAAAATATAAAATGAAATTATAACGTGTTACATATATAAACGTACAAGATTACCGAAATGAATTTCAAATGAAATGATAAAATCAGTGATGTGCAGCAATATTTTGATTAGACAAGCACAATATTTAATTCTGGAATATAAAAACAAGAGGGAAAATGTATTGTTATAAAACATTAAATGCTACTGTGGAACCTATTTATACATAAATTCCAATCTTCTACTTTTCTTTGTAAACACATTAATGACATTTTTGTGGAAATTAAAGGGTTTTCCTCATATTTGCAAAGAAGTTCTTATTTCTCATATTTGAAGAAAACATTTTAAAATACAACAAAAGTGTGTATCTGAGCTACAGATTGCTTCGCTAATCAGAATTTTGTGCTAATTAGACTTTTTTGCTGGGACTGACATAAGCACGCTAAACAACATTGAGATCGGGAAGGGTAATTTGAGCTTGGCGACCAATGATCTATCATTAATCGCCATTTCACAAATACAAATTCTGCTGACATTTTATATAAAAAAAAATTAATATTTGAAATATTTCATTTTTTTTTTAACTAATGTTAGGTAAGCAATGTTTGCATTGCTTCTATGGGCCGGACGCCACTGAACAAAATCTAATTAAAACTGATAATATTTCTGGTTACATGATACACAGAATACTTGTTTTGCTGGAAATGCTGTCTAGAACCATGCAGGATAACCAGGTTGTGTTTTTTCTCTGGTGAGTAACCAGATAACAGATAAACTGTTAACTGGATGACCAGTCAGTTAACTTTTCAAACAAGCCCTTAATGTATGCAAAAGTCATACAATAAAATTAATGTGCAACTCGTTAAATGTTTCAAAGCAAAATCAAAGCTTGTTTACTAGAAAATGAAAATTACAACAAAATTACTTACTTCTATAATTGGGAAGTAAATAAGGTTTCTTAAGACTTATAAACAGCTTCTTCAGATTTTATTATAGATATATTTGGACAATTTCAGTAAGCCGAAATAAAATTTTACTGCAAACTTTTGAGTGTGCGAAAACAAGAAAGGAATTAAAAGAAAACTTGTTGAATGAACGGTTGTTCAAAAGTACATATAAAATTAGTTAAAATTTATAAAGTATCTACATGTGTGTACACCTACATTCTATAACTATTACCAGGTATGGGGTGATTTGTGCAAAAAACTGCTGGTATGCATTGCTATAAAGAATGGCAAATAAATGAAAAAAACACTAGAAGAGCTTGCTGAGATTTCATAAACAGCAAAAACTTATTAGTGTTCATCTAGCCTTTCTATGACATTTAACAAAATATACACTGTTTTAGCCTGTACATTTATACCTGATTGATAAGAATTTGATATTTTTGGAAATAATACTATAAATTGATATAAAACAATCTTGATATGATGTTAGACTACTGTTTTAAGTAATATATACCGGGTGGTCAGAATTAAAACACCCCTACTCTGAGCTCTCTATACATAGAACTACTCAGTGTAAAGGCTCCAAAATTGTTGAACCTACTATTCAAGACATGGGGAAAGGGATTACGTGAAAAAAAAAAATTAGTTCCAGGAACACCGATAAGTGGCGCTGTACAACAGAAAATATGCTGAAAAGATACAAAATAATCACAAAAAAACAAACACATGCGATATGGAATTTTTCCTTTTTAATTTCTTTTGCTGATATGAAAAAAAAAGAAGATAAAAAAAGTGAAGAAACTTAAACTGTCATTGTAACTGCAATTTTGCACTCTAAGCACAAAAATTTGCATAAACCCTTGGTTAGCAGCTACTATGTTCTGAGCATAAAAGTGGAAAAAACTGGGACATTTTCATTCTTATCAGCGATGGCTGTCACACTGCCAGAACGCACTTTGCTTGTGAAGCTGTTTTATGAAAACAAAGGACATGCTGTAGCTGCACTTCGAGAATTTCGTCGACTTAAGAATTTGAGCAAAGGACCATTACTTCCACAAGCTGTCAGGAGAATGACTGCTTGATTTGAGAAAACTAGACGTCTTGGAGTTCAGCCGGATCGAGGACACAAATCGACTCGTTCAGATGTCGTTGACGATGTTGCCACCGCTATTGTTGAACAATCAATGGATAACGTTATAGGCTGTAGTAGTGTATGTGGAGTGTCACGATACTTGGGTGTTCCCTACAGCACAGTGCGGAACGAACTGAGAAACATAGTGCATTTTTTCCCGTACAAAATTAGTCACAATCACCACTTGCTGACCATCGACAGGGAGAAGCGACTGACCTTTGTATTGACATTTCTGGCTAGAGTTGAAGTAGATGCATCGTGGCCATGGCAGATTCTATGGAGTGATGAAGCGCATTTCCATCTAAGTAGAACAGTCAGCACCCATAACTGTCGCATTTGGGACACGAAAAACCCTCGTACCTTCCAAGAGATTCCACTTCACTCACCGAAAGTTAGTCTGGTGTGGATTCACAACCACATTCATTCTTGGACCTTTCTTTTCCGAAGAGGCTACTCCCAATGGCCCTGTGACATGCACCGTGATGGCCAGGAGGTACAAAAACATGCTCGAAAATTTTGTTGTACCCCAACTGCAACAGCACCAATGTCTTGATTCAATTACCTTTATGCAAGATGAAGCGCCTCCACTCTGTACAGCAGTTTCTTCGGCAACATTTTACTAATGGTAGAGTAATTAGTCATGAGTTTCCGACAAAATGGCCATCTCATTCTCCAGATCTTAACCCCTGTGATTTTTGGCTGTAGGGATACTTAAAAAGTCTTGTTTATCAAGGACGTCTGATAATCTTGGCAGATTTGAAAGACAATATCACTCTGCATGTGAGAAGCATCTCAATCAACCAATTACGATCCGCAGTTGAACAAGCTCTCAACAGACTGCAGATTTTACATCTTGAAGAAGGGAGCCATATTGAGCAGCATTCCCTGCATCGATAAGGTCCTTGTGATATGAATGTTTGGTATGTTCGAATAAAATGTGTTACAAATGTGTATTTTGTGTCTTTCCAGCATATTTTATGTTGTACAGTGTCACCTATCGGTGTTTCTGGAACTTTTTTTTTTTTTCGCGTAATCCCTTTCCCCATGTCTTGAATAGTAGGTTCAACAATTTTGGAGTCTTTACACTGAGTAGTTCGATGTATAGAGAGCTCAGAGTAGGGGTGTTTTAATTCTGACCACCCGGTATAATTAAAAGATAACACTTATTTGATACTTTGTGAAAAAATTATATCCAGCATAATAACATTGTAGCATATAGTAGAGAAAGAAAAGTGGATGTAGTGTAAAGGAAGTGATATATAGGTGTTATGTTTCACATTGGCCATGCCCTGCCACTCCCATGCTGGCTGGTAGAATCCCATTTCAGTATGTGCATCAGGTACTGTAAAACAGAAATTAAATGCTCCACTAATTTCATAAAACAGAAGATACCATTCTTAAAGCATATTTATTTCACAATTTAATGTAGCTTGTATCACATCAACTGCTCTCTAACTGAGCAATGACTTTTATATACTCTCTGTAGAAACTTCCAAAAGGGGCTCATATATCCCCGAATATTCCTTGTTTCGAGCAAGCTCTTGAACCTTCGAAAAGTTTCCAAATAGTTGTTAAATCACCAAATCTGGCAACTCTGGTTGCCTGCAAAAGTGTTTTTCTCTTAAAAGAGTATCATCCAGTGAATGCATTTTACATGTTCCTAACAATATATATTAAAAATTCCATTGATGAGTACTAAATCTGAATTTAATCACAATCTGTTGCAAAAAGAGTAATTATACCAATTCACCCGAATAGCACTAAATTATTGATAATGAATGTATAATACTAGATTCAAATTAATAATTTCACATTTGTAGATATAGTTTTTATTTATGATTCGATTGATTAAATATACTTGAAATAGATTCAAACTCATATGCAATCGATTTTACGGTATAGATATCCATGCTCTAAATCTTGGTAATTTGTAAATCTGATTAATGAACTATTGTCTAATTTTATTCACCATCTGCTTTCATTAAAGATAGTATAGCACATATTTTTATACAGTATTCATTTCATCAGATATAAATTTTCACAAAGAAAATAGCAAATGACCATCTCATATCCATGGATCATAGGTCAGTCTTTAACAGATAATTACACAAATCACATAAGGTTATACTTCCAATTCAATAAATAAAAATAATATATAAAATGGCAAGCAACTTACCCCCAGCCAAAGGGCTGGGCACTCTTAGAATCACAACTTCTTTAAAAAATATAGCATCATTAGCACTAATGAAAGAAGTGACAAAAAGAATTGGGTGCGAAAGTGTAGCAAAATTTCATTGGCTGAAAGCGGCTGCTATGGATTCCCCAGGACAACATCGAAGGACTCAGTGTACCATATATAGTATTGAAAATGAGAAAAGTATGTGATCTCAACTCAAGATTTGTCCTAGAAGGAGTCATGAGCCCTTAGTAAAATAAAACTACCTAAAAAACTTTTACAAGAGAATGTTTATGAGCAAATTCTTGTTAACAAAATGGCCACTATTGAAGGAAACAGAGTTATTTGAATTTCATGTATTATTTTATTAAAGGGCAAAATATTCTAATTTGGAAAATTATTTTAATGAAGAATGATTGATTTATATTGATATTGTTATTTAAATGAATAATTTTGAATAAAGGAATAATTAGAAATAAATAAAAATAATTTAAAATGGTTAAATTTTAATGACAATTTTTAATTTTATAAATTTAGAATTAATTTTGATGATGTTCATCACAACAGAAACATATGTGAAAATCATGTGGTATTAGGTAAATACATTAAAAGAACTTTGGAAAAAATTTGTAATTTGATGAATTAGTTTTGTAATTTGATTTTTCAGTAAATTGTGTATTAAAATTACATGAAGAATTTCAGACAATGCATTTTGAAGTGTTAAAACAGTAAATATGTCTACACACAGAAATATTACATTTCGAACAAGATAAAAAATTTATGCCTTTGTACTGTTACTGAAAATCTTGATCATCAGGTCCATGCAGTTTGTGCACATCTGCCTGCATTATTCAAAACTGATAAGAAAAACATTGTATGCATTAAAACATTTCATTTTATTTTACAAATGGGTCAACTGCCCAGTATGTCTCTGCAGACATAAGTTATTACTTATTAAATTTATGTAATAATTTCAGTGGCATTTTCTAAGTGACTCATCATTTGAATGATACCAAATCATTTCACATTTCAGCGACACTTCAAAAATCGGTCTCAACATTTTTGTTTTGTAAATTAATAACCTATTCTTTTTCAGGATAAATGAGGAATACAAGCAAAGATGTTGCAAATTTAAAAAATATATATATTTAAAACTCGATCTAAATTATTTTTCCAGTTTTGATCAAAGACAATATATATATATATATATATATATATATATATATATATATATAATTGAGGAATTTTTATTTTACTTGTACAGTACACAACCTCTTATCCGGCACCCCAATTTCCGGACTCTCCCAAAACCGGAATGCAGCAAAATAATGCCAAATTCTGCGCCAAAACTCAATTATTTGCCAAAAATTGGGCCAAATAACTGTTTTTTTGTTTAAAATCCCACCAAATGATTTTTTGCCTTAATTAGCAATATTAATATTATAAAATAATGCGTTGAAATCTACATCTTTCTCACTTCAACTATTTGCGATCCTGACATAAACAAAGGTCTGGCTGAATCCACAACTTACCACACCGGAAATGTTGCTAAAAATATTTCCGGAAGAAGAGGAAAACTACAAGTATCATGGAGGTAAAAGTGAACTTTACCTCCATGGTGGATATATTTGTTCCATGTCAGATAAACATACTTTCGACAAATGAGAAAACAGTTTGTTTGTGAAACAATATAAAAAACTTATATTTTTAGAAAAAAAAAAATATTTTCTTTTTTAGATTGGGTGAGCGTTCATTTGATGCCTCGATGACTTCGTAGTGGTAAAGTGACGTCATAACGTTTTTCACTGCAAAGTGACTGGGGCTTTTGGAAAAAGCTATGGAATCTAAAGAAATTTGCAGAGATTTTTAATTTTTTTTCTCGTGTACTAGTAAGTTTATAATTTTCAATTTATGGATTTCATTTTCACATATTTTTGAAATTCTTAACATAAAAATTAACTTTTGGCATTTCCAGTTAACCATCTTATTAACTGTACGCTGTTTAGAAAACTGTTTTACTGTTTTAGAAAGTGTTTCGAATTACGGAAAAACCCCTTATCCAGAATGCCTGAAGTCCCAAGCATTCCGGATAATAGATCCTGTACTGTATTATATATACCTGAGATTGATCATTAATAGAAAATGTTCTATAGCATAAGTGAAAGGAAGATGGACTGAAATGTAAATGTTCTGTATAGCATAAGTGAAACGAAGATGGGCTGAAATGTAAATAAATGTGACATAAAAATACTATACGACAAGCTGTTGAATATTTAAAAAAAACATGGTTATACAGTAGGTGCCACTTAATGTGATCGCGGATAATGTTATCATTCGTTTAATGTTATCAGAATCGCGAAGTCCCGAACGCTTGTATATTAACACATGTTAAAAAAATCGGTTTTTGTAATTAGCGCCTTCGTTTATTGTTATCACTTCACTTTTGTCGTTCGTGCACCATTTTCGAATATTTTTTTCATTCTCTCAACAAAAAATCCAAACTGCATATACATAAAAGCAAAGGAAGAAGCCCCAAAACCCCAAAGAGAGCCCCTTTTGTTGGCACGTGCAGGAATTTGCGGCAAGGCCGTCCCTCAGGCGCGGCGCCCGGCGCTGGCTCTGCCAGTGGTGATTTCTCTACCCTTCCCCCCCCCCCTTTGAGAATGATGGGGGCGTAGGAAAAGCGTTGAGTTCTTTTCTTATCAGTAAGCAATGTGCTTGGACTGTTATAAGCTGTAGAATTTTTTCTCTCTGTCAAGTCGCATTTCAAACTTTATTGCAGACGGTCAAGCATTTTATCAATGGAAAAAAAAACCGCAATGATTTAACTGTTAAGGACAAAATTGACATTTTGAAACGTTTTTATAATTTACCCAAGGCAAAATGCAAGGTAGACAACTTTGGAAGACTTTTTCACTTGACCTATTTTAACGATTTGTTTAATATAGTGTTTGAGTGAATCGTTGTCTTTTAAATTTGTAGTAGCTGCAAAAATACAGTAAATATTAACTTTTAAAATCAAAATTTTATGTTTCTGATATTTTTGTTTAATGTTATCAATCGGTTATTGTTCTCAAATAGCATCTGTCCCAAAGCGATCACATTAAGCGGCACCTACTGTATATATATATATATATATTATATATTTTTAAAAAATGAAGTAAATAAACAAGTTAAAACACCTATATGTTTGATATGCCATAGAAATTATTATTTTTGCTGCCTTATAACACAAACTTGATTTAAACTAAATGAAAATGTGTTAGATAATTCTTAAATAATTTTGGACAATAAGATGGTCTAATCTTGCATTGAAAATAAATTGAATTGAATAAACAACTTCAAAAAATATTTTTCAAAATAATGACAATGAAACATTTTGAACCATATAAAACCTAAGTTTTATTAAACCTTGATTTGATTTCACATCTAAGAGTTTGTACATTTTTAGTCTTACACACTTCAGTTGAATTACTTGCCCATAAAGCTTTAGTAAATTGAACCCACCTAGGTAAAGACACAAAATCTAGAATTCAATTATCTGATGGGATTCAAATATCTTTCTGTATAACTAGAAAAATGAAATATCAAATAAAGGGAAACAGACAGGACATAAAATGTAAAAATATTTACACAAGTTTATTTAAATTTTTTACATAGTTTTTTTTCATTTTTATATACAAATGTTACATATCTGTGTCAACAACAGTTATTTGATTTTCAATTCAGTTCATATAGACTCAGTACCATACAAAAATGTATGATTAAAGAATTTTATAACAGATCCATTTTAATCTTTTATACGGATGGAATAATCAAATGGATCTAAAATTTACAAATGACAGAAATATGTTTATCAAAAATTATCCAAAGTAAAAGTTGAACAAGATATCCTTAGCTTATTTACTTAACCAGAAATGTAAATAAATACATAAAAATTTTACATTCTCTACATAAAATGAATTCAACTGATACTAATTTTATAAAACCTGGAAGGAGCAACATAGAAAACTTAAGATCAATAAGAGGCAAATTATTTTTCTCAAAGCATATAAAAAATGCCAGGTACACACAAAAGTCACAAACCTGTAGAATATGTTTAAATAAAATTTATTTTATCTGAACAAAAAAGCTTCATTATGCTAATTTGTAAAAACAAACAATAAATTAGCTGGGCAAACCAAGGAGTTATTTAAAGCAGAGACAGGAAAATGCTTAACTAAAGGGTCACTCAGAAAGAACTGAATTGAAAAACCCCTTCAATAAATTTAGAATTGCATTAATGTCTGTTTTAGCACAAGAGGATGCAACAGCATTTTGATAAGGGTTTCATTTTATCTTTCAATATTGGAAGTTGGCGTTTTTTTTCAACATCACTTTTCCCATTCAGTTACAATGCTATTGAAGAACCCAGGCCATCAAACTCACCCGAAGGTGTTGAACAGACAGCTAGAGTTACAATGCTATTGTATTCAGGGGTGAACATAACTGCTTTTTGCATGTATTAGAAAAAATAATCAATTTTGCATCACCCATTACAAAATCTGTGGCCATTGAAAAAGCACCCTTTCACTAATAGCAACAATTAAGCAGCTATTAAATCAAAGACAACCAACATAGGTTTAAAAAGTCATTTAATAAAACCACCTTTCTTGACGTATGTAAGTTTACAAAGTCAAAGTGCTTTCAGGCATCACCATGCCCTTCATTAGTGGCATCTCGCCACTGTTGAAGGGCATGGTGATGCCTGAAAGCACTTTGGCTTTGTAAACTTACGTACGTCAAGAAAGGTGGTTTTATTAAATGACTTTTTAAACCTATGCTGGTTGTCTTTGATTTAATAGTTTATAAAAATAAAAACTGTAACTTTAAAAGCAACCTATGTAGCTATGTAAAAAGTCACACTCATGATAGCATGAGCATCAAGACATTGAACAGTGCAATATATTTTTAAATGTCCCACAAGTGCCGAGCTTTTAATTTTTATATTTATTTCACATAGATAAAAAGAATCAATGGGTATGAAAATGTCAAAGTTTTTAAGGAGGAAAACAATAAGTCAAAGAAAAATAGTTTGATGCATCCACTTTGGCTAAAATTTCATTTTGGGCATGGTGATTCATTCTAATTTACCTCAAAATGTAGAAATTGTGGCAGCTCAGACATCTCTGAAAATGTTTTTTTTAACAATTATCAATTAATGGGTTATTAAAAATAAAGAAAACTAGGATATTACATAGGTAAGAGCCACAAATGTGATCATGCTTTGTTTGATCAACCTACCAGAAAGTGTAAGGTATCAGTTCAGAAGAGAGATGACTGCATCTTATGCAGGACTTTTAAAACCAAACTGTTTGCTATGTTAGTTATATGTTAGTAAGATGTAAAAGATGCTACCCTGTGAGTAGAGTACCAAAAACTGAAGTCATTTGTTTTGACACAAGATTCAGTTTGAACCCATTCAAATTGAAACATTTGTTTTATAATATCTACATAAGAAAGGAAATGAAACCTCCATACTTCAGGCAAAGTTAAGTTGATAGGAAAGAGGAAAAAGTGTAAGCAATCTATTAAACATTATTAAATAAATAAAAACAAAAATTACGATGTATTAAAGTAATTATGGCTGAGTTCAAATCAATTGATTACTAAAATTGTAACATGAAAACAAAACTGAGTTAATAATAAGCAGTCACAGCTTTCATAGTACTGTTAGGTTAACTTGCCTGGAAGTGTAACTAGTATAATTTCATAATCTTCGTCTAAGATTATATTTATCGATGACTAATGTCCTGCAAATAGTCTGGATGAACTTTTAATATCACTGCTAAGTTTCTTCTCTAAATAAGTTCTTCTCTAATTTATTTAAATTATCAGGCAGATAAGAACATCGAACAATTTTTTTTTTTCACAGAAAGAAAAGAAACATCTTCCATATTTTCTTTAATCAATATTAATGTTGAATGAATGAATGACATGAAGGTGGGTGGCTCCAAGAGAGCCCAGCACAACGACCAGAGGTCTATTGTACTATCCCCTGAAATGAAAAAGTCCCTAAGAAAAGAAACCAGTAGCAAAAGCAAAAATCAGCAGGCATTTGACAGTATATTAATGTTTATCTCACGTATAATTTGTATTGATTTAAAAGTTAGAGATAATTCCCTATTAAGAGGCTTATGTTCAAGATTTAGGAAATGGTTAAAATTAACTCCTTAGAAAAATCCATTACACTAAATGCAATTAGGTTAAACTTCAAAACACTATGTAAATTTTAAGCTTAAATTTATTATCTGTAAGAATGGGTATGTTTAAAGAAAGTATTGGTAGCCTGTGCTAATGATTATATATAAAAAGAACATTTATACAAAGGAACACAGATCAATTTATGTCAAAGTTGCTGTCAAAAAGAAAAGCTGAATAGAATTTTAAAAAAAGAAAAAATGCCTTAGAAGGATAGTGTGTTAGATCTAGAGTGTCAAAAACCCAGACCACTCGACTCGCCCTGATGAGCTCACTGAGTAGCCAGGAAGATCTAGAGTGTGTAGTGCTAAAGACTTATTTAATTCTGAGTCTGTTAAGTGTATTTACATTATTTGTTTGGGGACTACATTTTCTAAACACAGAATTATGTAGCATCTAGGAAATTATTTCTGAATCAGGAAACATGTTAATCACATTATTTTTATTCAATTTATGGGAGGAAAAAAATCGGGTGATGGTTTAAAAGCCTGAGTGAAAATCTTGGCAATTATATCTGATAATATTTAAATGAAAAATTATAAATTTTCATGAATATCAAAACTCTTTTTTTAAATATTTTCTTACATAACACTGAGGATATATAAAATAATCCTAATTTAAATTAATATTAATTTGTTACAAACACTAAAGGGTTATTTTTCTCTCTTAAGTTTTAAAGTCCCTAAAATTTGAAAATTCATAAAATAAATAAATAAATAAAATAAATTAGCTGGAGAGTGAAAATAAAATTGACTGCATGTGATAAAAAGAAATAAAAATCTAAGTGTTTCTGAAATGCTTTAAACATTTGCATATCCTTTAGTAATGTTTTCCTTAAAGTTCCAATAACTTCAATTGCCTATTTCCCCTTGCAACATTTGCACATCAGTATTATACTTTGTTCAGACAAATTAATTGAGCAGAGCTGAGACTCTATCCATGAGTATACAGGGATAACACAAAAATAAATTACAGTTTCAGAAGCAAATTGAGATTCTTTTTCAAGGAAAATAAAACCAAACAAACTTATATAAAAATGAATTTGAAAACTGAAAATACAAATTAAGAATGTGTTTTCAAAACAAAAATGTTCTCTATATCAATCACAGTTTCAAATGGTGGGGAGTATTGAACAATTTTTAACCTGTACTGGACAAATTTGAAATATATATAAATCTATGCAATCAGGGGCTAAATTTAATTTTGCATAAAAAATCTTGGAAGCAAAAGCACATTGAATTAATAATATAAGATTCTTAACATAGGGGAAAGTCAAACATTACTCTTTCAACATTCAGATTTATGCAATCAAGACATGATGTTCAATGTCTACTACACTTCCATCTGTTGTATGCTGTTAGGGAGTTGCAAAGTATACCCAGAGAAATTAGAATTTAAGTATTGTAAGCTAAAGCACAAATTGAATACATGCACACACAAAATAAATAAAAATAAATAAATAAAACTTGCAACAAAGGTTGTTTTGAAGTTTTAAAATAACTTATCCTGCATTATATACAGAACAAGATTTTATCTCATGCATGTTTCATCAGTATAAAATGAGCAGAAATAAGAGTAACAGCATGAAATCAGATATATGACTTCCACAGCTTAGTATATTCCGAGTGCTTAAACAAAATGTTGATTCAAGTTTAGATATGTAAAAATACAAAATACCAAAATATACAGTCATTTATATAACTAAAAATAAATATAAGAACAGTTATTACATTACTTAAACCACATGCTTAAATATATTTGTAGATATTTTTAAATTGGAATTGAATGTATTATTTATTTGTAGTTAAATTAACATTTTAATCTTTATCAGTTTGAAAAGTACATCTTTCTATCATATTAAATATATATAAAATATAGTGTTGAATCAATCAAGAATTCAGTTCAAGAATAGCAAACATTAAAATACAAACATTTACGTAGCTATAAAAGTTACAATTGAAATGCTGTTCACAGCTCAGCAATCCTACTGCACTAGATAACTTAGGAAATTGATGGAAATACAATGAACATGACACAAAGATCCAATCAAATCTGTTCTAGCCCACCTATCAATTACCCTCTAGACTTTGTCTTATCACAACTGACACCATTAAGCTCTCAAAATTGAAAGTCTAATTGGCTAGTCACTTTGTTAAAGTAGCATGGCTTTAAATTGCAACTTTTAAAGCTTCGTGCATGATTTAGGTCTTATCATTTAATGAAGAATGAAAGGAATGTGCAAGTATTATAGAATAGTGCTGTTCCATTTATGCCTTTAACAGACAATAGGCTGCTTATTTTACAGGGAAATCAAGACAGTAGGGTGGAGAATTTTTGCAGAGATGTTACTATACATGTGATTGCATGTTTTAGTTGGAGAGTTTAATCTAATTGCAACTAATAAACTGACCATATCTACAAACCGTATAATTACAAGTATTATCTAGTGACTTGTCACTTTTCATATACTCTACCAAGCTGTGTTGAATACTCAGATTCAATAGGAGTCTGACCAACTATGGACCAAAAACAACTTATCAACTCCTGATTATCCATGCTAATCAATGCATGCAAATGCACAGAGAATTAAATAATAATAATTAAGTACATTTAATTAAAGTAATAAAATTTACATAGATATTCAATTTTTCTTCTGGAAAAAGTCAGTATATTCTTTCGTATTGTAAGAATCCAACATATTCTCATACACAGTATCCTCATGGTGGTTTATTGAAGAGGGAAAAAATAATTAGAAAAAAAGTAAAATCATGCCTCATTAGCGCAACAAGTTATGAGTCTGGGATTAAATTTTAACATTACTGCACATACTTTATAATTCTTTTTGGCAATGCATGAATAATTCGCAAAATGGGTAAGCCGTTCATGGATAATAAAGAGCTGAATGCACTACTTATTTAAATTTATATTCTTGCAAAAGGTATTAATGCATAATTTTCTATAATTTAAAATACTTCACATCTATTCTGGATTTTTAAAATATAACAAAGAGTAAAGTTTAAATGCCAAAAAACAATTTAGTTTGCAATATTTTTGGTTCATAATAATGAACTTTGATAGTAGCCTTGTATGCAATATTTATGCTTATTAATATTTATAAAAAATAAAATTTTGAAAGAAACATGTCTTTCTGATTTTATGCCTTAAAATAAAAACACCATATTTCATAATATGTAAAATGCTTGTGATACAAAAACTGACTTTTTGAAAACATTCAGAACTTAGTCATTAAGTGTTGCAATTTACTTTTCTTATTCTATTGATTTCTAGTCAGTGGATCTAACTCCTCATTTACCAACAACTTTTCCGTTTAAAGCATAAACACTCTAAAAAAAATTTTGTCATAGAATTCATAATGTTTGCATAGAAGTTAAATCTCATAATTCCCAAATGAATACAATGTTGTTTTAAAACACATAGTATTCTAAATCAAAAGGTATCCCATAAAAAACAGTCCTCACTCATATCCTTCCATTGAATGTGATTTGCAAGATAGAATTTATTGCAATCTTGGAATCATTAGGAAATTGTTCCTCACCTTCTAAATTTTATTTATCCACAAGTACAGTGCAGCCAACACATGCCCAATCAAATAATAATGATGTAAAACAAATCTATTTCTTTACATTTTATGCTGGAACATAATTCTTAATGTTTCTTGAAACATCTAGAAAGCTTGAGACACTCTCTTTAATTAGATACCGGGACTCCATCACAAAACTTGTACGAAAATAATTGAAAGTGACCAGGAAGTTTATAAGAAGTTATATGCATCTTAAAAATGTGTTAAATTTCCCTACAATGCATGGTAATGTATTGGAATAGGGTCAAAAATCGAAACTACTTTTTGTTGAATCTATTCTTTTGAATACTCTAGAACACGAAATGTACTGATTCTTTTATAAGCAACTGTTGGTGATGAGAATAATGTCAACCCAATTACTTTAAGATGAACTGTGAGATATTTCAGTTTTTTGCTATTTTTGCCACACCACTATTTAAAAATATGTGATGTCAGCAAATGAAAATGAAAATTTAATTTAAACTGCAAATTTGGTGTTATTCCAAAAAAGTATACATATTATTTTGTGAAATTAAACTTAATTTAATCCATTATGAAAGAAAAAATAATAAAATTAATTTGAGTCTGAAAGGAAAGTCATCTGCTTACATCTGATTTTCTTCCATTTTTAATTGTAACATGAGATATTTGAGAAATAACTTTAAATCATATTAGATTTAAAACAATACTTCTAGTGAACAATCCAATCTCATATAAAAATAAGAACATGACATTAGAGAAATACCATATATGCCTGTGTATAAATCGAGAAATTTGTGACAAAAAAAAGTTTCAAAGTGGGTTGATTTATATGCGGAGTCTAAAAAAAATCGTAAGTCTAAAAGTTCTATCTGCAAGGCACTCCATCATAAGATAATGCTGTAGTAATTACGCAATTACATACTCCGAATTTCTATGCACTTCAAAACTCTCCTGTGAGTCACTGCCCTCCCAACTATCAGCGCATCGAGTCATGACTGGATTAAATGCAGACATGCCCACACTACAGCCAATGTAACAACTTGTTTGTTTTCGTTCAATGCATATCTCTCGCTTCTTCGATTATGGCTGATCGTCTTCGGCAAAAAATTGGCAATCTGTGTTACAGTGTATATCTATTTTCAGAGATACACACTGTGTAACACAGATTGTGTAAAACTATAATGTAGGATTTTAAGTGGAAAGTGGGTTTTTTTGCAGAGAATACCAACAATTGTGTTGACATTAGAAGTTAATGAAAAAGATCGACTCAAATAACGGGCGGAAACTTGAATGAGCCAGATATTGTTTAACGGTGGGTCAAGGATGCTTGAGACACGGATACTATACTTGTGGGGAATTGTCTTGTCGTGAAATAGTTCAAGAAATGTTGCTTTTGTAATGAACTTGATGGCATAGATGATGATGGGGGTTTTATAAATGATGATGACAGTGATTTTTATGACATGGGCATAGATGGGATTGCTGATATTTAAATGATGTGCTAATGGCAGAGAAATATTTTTTTAATTATCTGTTTGGCAAGTTTGACTCAGACTATATGTATAGTACAAAATCGTTTATCTGGCATCCCGATATCTGGAATTGGGCAGAATGATGGAAAATTTTGCGCTAACAAACATATTTTCGCAAAAAATTGGTCAAAATAGCATTTTTTTTTTTAATTTTGCCAAGTAATTAGAAGTGTTATTTTCCACCGATTTTATCGTAGTTTCTATGGAAAAATGACAAATACATATTACGGTTTTTCTATGTTTTCCTATGAAACACTGCCATAAATTCAGCCACTGAAGAATTTACAGTTACGTGTGCTGTCAATCCACACAAGAATGGAAATTTACGTCCGCGTAATTCATTATTATCTTGTTTTTCTTGGACATATATAATATGCTTCATAAAAAGTTGCTAAATTTGCATAAATTGCTAAACGGGCCATTGAGATTGTTACCTCCATGTAGTCCCTCTTAAATTACAGTGGGTTTGCTCTTTTCTGATTAGATCTGAGAGATGTGTCCAATGTTTTTTTTCGCCAAAAGAAAATCGCAAAAGATTATTATTGTCTAAAAATGTATTACGACAAACTTTATGTCTCTGCATTACAGTGCATAGTTTATTGAGATTTCTAAGTATAACACTCCCACATTTGTACAATGCAATTTTGGTCCGGTTTTTATTGCCGAGAAACGTAACAAAATGCAGAAAAACGTAATTTAAAATCAATCTCCTTTTGACTTCTTCAGACAATGCTGTTTTCTCATGAGATCCTGATTTGTACATTTTTTGCCACTTTCTGGGCAAATATGCAAATCTCTTGGTGTTTGAAGTATTTAAGGAAAATCAAATAGCTCACTCGGCATCCACAGCTCACCCACGTTTGGCCCAAAATTTTAAATTCGTATGTTGATAAGTTTTTAAAGTGTTTTATTTATTTGTTGGCAATTTGGAAAAGAATTTTTGGCAATATCACAAAAATCAGCATTTGTATACAATCGTCATTATAATTCGTTTTACTGTAAAGACATTTTCAATTTCGACTAAGAAATCAGCTACTAAGATTTTATTAAAAATTTTATGTTTTATGTGGGACAATTACTTTTCAAACATGTAGTTAATAAAATGAAGGGTTATTTTCTAGAAAAATGTATTAAAATTTAAGCACTTGAAATACAGCCATTTTAACAGGATACATTAAAATTTGATGTATTCAAATCTATACATATATGGTTATAATTTTATAAAAAATAGATAAATGTTATTATCTTTAGTGTAAACTTGTGTTCTATCAAGTCTCAATAATAAATTTTTTTCATGTTTTGATCCTTTTTTACAATGTTTTTTAGCAAGTAGATCTGATTCTAATTTAATTGCATATATATTTTTAAAAGATTTTATTTAATTAATTATACTTTTCATTACAAAATAAAGCTTTATGTACTACATTAATGCTTAAAAATTGAATTATAATTTTCTACAACAACATTGTAGAACATTCCAATAGATTTTAGAAAAGCGCTCTTAATTACGGAAAAACCTCTTATCCAGAAAGTCCAAAGTCCCAAGCATTCCGGATAATAGATCTCATACTGTATTAAACTTGTTTGGAATCGGACTTTAAAGGGTTTTGATAAAGTTTTTGCAAATTAAATTTTATTATTATATATATATATATAATTTTTTTTTAAAATTGTTTTTGAATAAATGTATTGATTTTTTTTTTTTTTTGCTTTGGGATTGACTAATAATGCGAGTTTTAGATTTTTTTCCCCCTTTAACCCTTTTGCGACGGTTGTCACGCCCACGTGTCAGCTGCGAACTTGCATTCAAGGACGGGCGAAACGCACTTGTGACGGAGAAAACTTTACCCTAAACGGCGAGTAGGCGTGTTTCTATGTAAAACATTTTTATTTGAATTTATTTGTCTACTAGATGGCGCTAAATGTCCGTGGAAACAACTTCAATGTATTTTGCAGATACTTGACCTTGGCATAGGGAGGATTAATCATTTCTCCATTTGGGGTGGTGAAACATGATTTTGTAATATAAACAAATAGAACACTTCTCGTAGCATCAGCTATTTTATAATTGAGTTCCAGTTCTGGTTTGATTTCAGCTTAATGATTTCGTTGGTGAATCAGGGGAATATAAGAGAGTTTTTTTTTTGTTTAGGTTTCAGAGGCAACGAAATCATTCATTTATTTCGGATAAAAGAATGGGAGCAACTAACGAGTATTTTGTATTCAGATTTGTATGAAAAATATACATCAAATAGAAAATAAATATTTCTTTTATTCCTGAAAAAAGCAGATTTCTGTGTTGAATAGGTGATTTTTAGTGAATTCTTTTTCAGAGTTAGGCTTAGCGCAAAAAATTTGCTGTCCAAAATTTTCTGGGAACAGTTCGGAAGCGAAGCACTCCGTCCTTTGGGCCGCAGCAGTTCCAGAATGCTGCTGTCGCGAAAGGGTTACAAGTGTGTGTGTGTGTGGGGGGGGGGGGGGGGGGAAAGAGTCAAGTTATATGCAATTATATATGGTAAATAATAATTACCTTTTTTTCTGGCTAAAATCATGGCTGAAATTTGTTGACATTGTACAGAATGAAAAAACAAACAAGTTTCAACTTTAATCCTGGTTGGTTTAGGGCCATTTTTTTACCTTCTTTTACAAATATTATGAAACACTAAAAATATACTGGTTATATAAAGTAAACTCATTTGTACATTAAGAGATGAAGCAATATCATATAAACTATAGTACTAATTTTGAAAATGTTTCTTTTTATAGTGACTTACTTCCAAAAATTAGTGATGAAGAAGAGATCAGCTAAAAAAAAATGATCAATAGTTGAAATATTGACTAGGTGGTGTCCCTCTAGATACTGTTTAAAAGCCACAAATACTTCTGAATAATACCTCTGGATCCACGGACTCTTGCTCTTCACCCCATTAACCAAACAGCATTCAAAACAGTCCAGTATTGAGAGAACATACAGGGATCTAATATGAAATTCAGAGACATATATGAAGCTTCTCTATTTTTTTGTTTTTTAATTTTTGTTTTGTACGAACAACATAGAGCAACCTAATGAAGTATTTTTTATTTCAGAAGGTCTTCTAGAAAAGACCCATTAAAAGCATCTAATGGAGAGATGAAATGCAATACTTTAACAAAGTTGTAACAGTTTGCATAGATACATTTTATTTGACCTAAAACACAAAGAGCCAATGATATTTTAAATTGCACCTGTATATTACACTTCATTGACATTTTAAATTTGTGTTAACTTTGCAACTACATTAAAAGGCCCCAAAGAAACTTCCGTCCTAAAATGTTTAACATTATTTAATTGGCTGTCCTATTCCTACTCTATTTCAGATTAAAAAAAAACTAGGCTAAGAGGTTGTTAAGGACAATATTTCCAAAATTCTAAATAATGTAAAGAAAAAGCAATTTTAAAATCGAGCAGCATGTTTTCTCCCCCCCCCCCCCACGGAAAAAAAACCCCCCTCAGATATTAATGGATTGAAGTTTTGAAATAATTTTTAAAGTACGAAAGTTAGCGAAAGTTTTGCTAGAATTTCAAACTATGAGTTACAAAATGGAAGTGACAGCTCTATACAGATAAGATTAATTCAGTATTGAAAAAATATTTTCCTCTGCTTAGAACTAACAGTTTAGCATAGATATATATGTATATAGCGTATATACAGTCCATGAAGGTTATTCATACACATTACTATGGAATAGTCTTAATTACAACAGTATAGCTTAAGAGAGAAGTCTATTGCAATTAGAGTCACCATTTTCAGTAAAATGGTCGAACTTAAAGTATGCCATTTGTAAGGTATTGAAATCCATCATATAACTTGGTGGTGAGAGAGTGCATACTAGACTCAACCATTGTGTCTACTAACAGCTGCAACTGTTCCTCTGTGAGTCCCATGTGAAAGCGATCCCGTAAAGAACGAATGGCACTGGCCCCATTCTTGAAGCAAGGCAGCTGGCACGAAGCCTGCATGATCTCCACCAAAGTAATGATGCGCTCATGGTGTTTCCGGGCAGCAATCAGCCCCTGGAGCATCAGAATTTTGAAATATTCAAACATATCATTGCCAGGGCCACCCATAACCTGAAACCAAGCTATCGTTATCATTAAATGCATTCAGAGGCATGGCATTTATAAATGTGTTTGTTCTAAACTATTAAGGTTTATTATGAATGCAATCTAACGATTTTATTGCAAATGAATAATGTATTTATATAACTCAATTTCCTTCTATTATAAACTTTAACTCTCCTTTTAATTGATTTAATAAGGTGATACAAATAATAAATTTAAAATATAAATACTTACATCTACAAATTCTTCTGTTAGCTTAAATGGAGAATTTTCAAATCCCAAATTTTTGGGCGAAGAAGATAGAATAAAACCAAAATCAATGTGTATAATGTGACCTTCACCATCCAGAAGTATATTGCCATTGTGCCTAGGACATATGAAAAATTACTTACAGAAATGGAATGTAAAATATCATATCAAGAATTTTATTCTTAACGTTATGGGTTCTGTATGATGCTAGCTGCCATCTGAACAAAGGCAGAATAATTAAAATAAATGCATTGATAAATCATAGTAAAATTACTTCTGCCCAATAGTAACTTGAGCATTTAGAAATTTGTTATAGTTGGGAGGAGTTAATGCCCTGCATCGTTACTGGTTTAATTTAAATACTTGTAAAATGTTTTAAGGAGTTTTTTGTGTTAACTTAGGTGGTCATTTCATTACTTCTCTTGTTCTGACATGTGGCAATAGTTACAAAATCATGGTCTGTAAGTTTTGAAGGAAGCATTCTCTTGATTAAAAAGTGTGAATTACAAGACTTGGCAGCAATGAGAAAGTGATTTACAGCAATTAAGAATATTAGATACTTACTGATGCAGGATTGAATGAAAGAGGTATTGAATTATTTCTGAACTTTGTATAGATTTATGTGGCAATTTGCACAAAAATATGTCTTTTATGCATTTACCAATAAAACTATTTTAGAGCGAGTTTAATATGTAAACAACACAATTTGGATAGGTTATTCTGTGATTGGACTGGTGAACTTACTTTAGTTTAAACACTATGGCCAAAGTATGACATTAAACTTAACTGGGCATATGGGATGCACTACTCCTCATAAAATACACTGCCCTTCGCTTAATTTAAAGACAGATTTCATAATCCTAAAAACCACTTATGTGGCTGCTCTCAAAATAAAATCACAAAATTAAGCCTTATAGCAAGTTTTCTTACTGTTATTGCAGATATCAACTATTCAATGCTAAGGAGTGCCGAAAGCCCAGACCATTCGGCTCGTCCAAGGACTTAGAGCAACAGTTTGAATGGCCGGATGCTAAGGAGTGCATAATACCTCAAATAATTTCGTTAAAATCAACATACAACAAACATTTTAATTTTGTATTATATATTGCTTTTAACAAATGAGTTTTATTACATTATCAGCAATTTAAGTAGTATGTAAGCATATTTACACTATTTTAGAACATAAAATTTAGAAAAGTTTACCTGTCTTTTACTTGAACCAGATAAGAGACGAGGCAGTAAGCTGCACAACTTTGAACAAAATTCCGCTGTGCAGTGAGAAAATCTTCACTAGTAGAAGAACCAAACTCTTGCAAAAAATACTTGAGCAAAGACATTTTGCTGTGTTTCTTCACCTGATGCAAGGATACTGTGTTTAATATGGGCTCAATCATTCCACTATCCTCAGAAGTGACAAGAATACGATATGGACGAACCCAGAGAGGCACACGTTCAGTTTCCCATATTTTCTTCAAAGAGAAATAAAAGTGCATAAAACATAAAAGACAATTAAAAGACAAACACAACAAAGCAATACATAATTGCAGGAAAAACTATATGCAAATAAACATAAAACAACAATGTTTAAAACATATCATGATGCATAATAAAACCATTAATAGCACATTTTTTGGTAGTAAGAATTTTTGTTAAAGTATACATTAGTAAGCCTTAAGGGGAAACTTCCCCGCCTCAAGCTAATCCGAGAATTCCATGTTAATCAATGGGGGAATGAAAATAGCTAAATATAGCATTGGATTTTGAGATTTTTTCCTGGAATTTTTTGCAAAACGTAGAATTGGACTATAAGCAATTGAGATGGTTTTAAAATTATTTTTAAATTCATTAAAAGTATTTTTAAAATTCACGCGAAGTGCAAAAATAAGTGCAAAAAATTGTTTTTTCCAACTTTGCTCATCGATAGAAAACGTTTGAATCAAGTTAAATAAAATTTCGAAACCTCCGCAGAAAGATTGAAGATTTTACTCTTTTATGCAAAAAGAAAATCTGAGCCATATTGAACCCAAATTTTATAATTGGTCAAGCATTGAATAGAGGCAAACTAATAATATCCAATCTCTGCATGATAGCACCATCTCAAAGTTTGACATTGATAGATCGATACCAGGTTCTCGCAAGAGTTTAGCTCCACCTTGATGGGGACCGTGGAGGTTGATGGGGGGACTCGTTTGTGTCATCCCTTTCCCACGAAAGTGACGGGCAACGGGGGGGGGGGGGGGAGGTTATTGTGGTCACAATTTCTTAGATTTCGAGTTTTTGTTCTGAAAGCAGGTCTCCCAGTGAAAAATCCTGCTATGTTGCAGACGTGAATGGTTGGTCATTTTAAATTCCACTACAATGAATAATATATGTAAAGGGCAAGTATGATGAATCAAAAATCCGATTCTTAAATTTTGGTGGATCTGAATGAATGTTTGAGCATTCTTCAAACGTATCAACTTCTTTTTCAATGAGAGGGGGAGAGGTTATTGTGGTCACAATTTCTTAGATTTCGAGTTTTTGTTCTGAAAGCAGGTCTCCCAGTGAAAAATCCTGCTATGTTGCAGACGTGAATGGTTGGTCATTTTAAATTCCACTACAATGAATAATATATGCAAAGGGCAAGTATGATGAATCAAAAATCCGATTCTTAAATTTTGGTGGATCTGAATGAATGTTTGAGCATTCTTCAAACGTATCAACTTCTTTTTCAATGAGAGGGGGAGAGGTTATTGTGGTCACAATTTCTTAGATTTCGAGTTTTTGTTCTGAAAGCAGGTCTCCCAGTGAAAAATCCTGCTATGTTGCAGACGTGAATGGTTGGTCATTTTAAATTCCACTACAATGAATAATATATGTAAAGGGCAAATATGATGAATCAAAAATCCGATTCTTAAATTTTGGTGGATCTGAATGAATGTTTGAGCATTCTTCAAACGTATCAACTTCTTTTTCAATGAGAGGGGGAGAGGTTATTGTGGTCACAATTTCTTAGATTTCGAGTTTTTGTTCTGAAAGCAGGTCTCCCAGTGAAAAATCCTGCTATGTTGCAGACGTGAATGGTTGGTCATTTTAAATTCCACTACAATGAATAATATATGTAAAGGGCAAGTATGATGAATCAAAAATCCGATTCTTAAATTTTGGTGGATCTGAATGAATGTTTGAGCATTCTTCAAACGTATCAACTTCTTTTTCAATGAGAGGGGGAGAGGTTATTGTGGTCACAATTTCTTAGATTTCGAGTTTTTGTTCTGAAAGCAGGTCTCCCAGTGAAAAATCCTGCTATGTTGCAGACGTGAATGGTTGGTCATTTTAAATTCCACTACAATGAATAATATATGTAAAGGGCAAGTATGATGAATCAAAAATCCGATTCTTAAATTTTGGTGGATCTGAATAAATGTTTGAGCATTCTTCAAACGTATCAACTTCTTTTTCAATGATATCTGTGGGTGTGATGACTCTCAAACAAGTTATGAAAATCAAATGAAATTTTCTTTGATTATTTCAATCGATGAATGTAATAGGCATATTTATTTTCGTTGAGGACGGCCTAAGAGGAAACCTTCAAATTTTCTAACTTTTTTTCAAAAATAAAATTAAACATAATAAAAGATAAGTATATAAAAGTGTTACGAATATAGCTAATGTGTAATATTTTAAATATGTAATCATTTAAAAACGTGATTCTTGAAATATTTCATGTTTCTAATTTAAAATGAAAAAATTTATAAGAAACAAGAAATTAATCAAGAAGTCTTTATAAGGTAGCAAATGATGTGCATACTTTATTTTTGATGGAACTATTAATTTTATTATCTTTTACATATTTCGTACAGTCATGCCAATGTTTGGAAAACTGGGCATGATATCTCTAAAAGTGTAAATGCAAATCCTTCCTTCATGAATTCTCAAACCCCAGCCAGAATATTATGCTGAAGCCATATCAGTCATCATCTAAGTTCTATAGATAGCTAATTTTGAGAAACAAATGTTTCAAAGAATGTTATAATCTGAAGTGGAAAAAGGACTGGAAAAAGTAATCTTTAGTGAACCCCTACCCTTTCCTGCACTTGATACTGAATCCATATTAGTCATCATCTATGCTACCTATATCTATAACAGATTCCGAGAAGTTAATGTTTCAAGTAAAATTTTTGAAAACAAATTAGAGAAGAAACCGTAAGTGAAAATCCTTATTAAACTACTATATACCTCTTCTAGAATTTGATGCTGAATCCTTATCATTTATCATCTAAGCTATCATTTATTATCTGAGTTTTTAAAAGAGATCGAACCTTTTTGAAAAGGATCAGCTTTTTTAAATAAAAAATATTTAAAATATAATTATACTGGAATTGATACAAAAATAACTGGTTTAGATGCAAGACGTGGATATCGGCACATGTCATTGTTTTAGAAATTATATCATTAGCTTTTAAATAATAAATTACATATAATAACTATTTATGTATTGCACTTTAAAGCATAATTATTTTTTTTAATGCTTTTCCAATAAAAAAATTGTGAAAATTTTAGAGGCTTCCATAAGTAATTTATCGTACTAAATTTCATTCGATTTATTTAATGTATATAGGGATATAATGTTCCATCGTGAAAAGTGAAATGTGTGTTCAAAAAAGTGTTTTCAATATCTCGAGAACCGCTCTTGATAATAATTGTTTTATTCCGAATTATACCTAAATCTAATCAGCACCAAGGTAACCACAAGTGACTTATCTATAAAATTTTATAGACATTATGTCAATTAGTTTTGAATTAGAGTGGATATATACATTGCACGGAAGTCAAATAATAGTTTTTTCATTTACTAGAGGTACCAAATCTAAATCGTGTAGATCCGTTGAAAACTGAAGTTACTATTTTTTATACGATTCCAATACTTTCCCTATACATTAGCATGTATTGTAGGGAAAGTAAAATTGTCTCCTAAATGTACATTATCTGAATATATGTTAGCACACTACCGATAAATTGTCAAAAGCTTGAGAAAACATGTGGTCGCAATAAATTTAAATATTTGGGGAATGAACTATTGTAAAAACTGTTTTATATTACTTCTATCTGCAGCAGCAGCCGACTCTGCTCCTGCCAAAACATCGATTGAAAATGTTAGGAATCAGTATCCGAATTATAAACATCAATTTCTACATATCTCACGATAATTTGAATACATTTGACTTTTAGATTAAACAGTTGCTTATTCATATACAGTAAAAGCATGTTATGATGAAATCAAAGGTGCCTTGAAATTCCTTCTTTAGACGGTATTTTCAACGAAAGTATGTTATATAGATTCTCAGAAAATTTCACTATCAGAACTATTATAATGTTACGTAACTAATTATTTCTTATGTAATTTTTCATTAGAAAACAAATACAAATTTTAGAGCGCTAGCATGAAACATTCTCGAGATATTGTATTTTATTACATTAAATTTATATAAAAAAATCACAAAATAATAAAAAGTATTATTATTGTGAAATATATTCATTTTTCATATGTAATGTTATGCGATAAATTTGTTAATATCGTTCTCGTGAATTTAGTTCATTCTATTCACAAGAGAAGATACTTTGCATAATAGTTTTGTATTTTGACATCCTACAATTCACCAATCAAGGGCGGAATGGGTCGGCGGGACACTAGACAAATGCCCCTTGGGCTGCTATGATTTGGGCCGATATCTGAGGATTACATTGATTAAAAATGATGTTTTAAAGTGACTAAAATCAAAAGTCATATAACCTGTATTAGGTAATATCACGGCGTAATATTGTATTGTAGAACCTTTTTTAAATAGAAGTCTCAATGTAATGTAAATGTAAAAAGTAAAAATAACAGTGTGTTTAAAAATGGAAAACCAGTTAAAAAGGTCATAGGACCATGTTATTTTTGTAAAAAAGCAGATCACTTAAAAAGAAATTGCCCTAAGTTAAGTCTAGCTCGAATAATATAGTAGAATTGTATTCTTCTGCTAGAATTGAAGCAAATACAGTGCAGGATCCTAGCGATCCTAGTGCAGGATCCCTTACCTACAGCTTCAATGGGAGGAAACAGATACTTTTTGACGATAACTGACGTCTTCAGCCGGAAGGTGTTTGTGTATATCATGAAACAAAAATCAGAGGTAATTAAAATCTTTAAGGAATTCCAAGTTAAGGAAGAAAGGCAGCTAGGCAAAAAGGTTTTGTGTATCCGTACGGACAATGGTATGGAGCTCTGTCACAACCAATTCAAAGCATATTTAAATAAATTGGGGATTAAATCAGAAAGGTCAAATGTACATATACCCGAACACAACGGGGTTTCTGAGAGATTTAATCTAACAGCACTAGATTGTGTAAAAGCTATGCTTGATCAAAGTAAGGTTGGTGACAGGATGTGGGCAGAGGCGATTTTGTGTTTTGCACATACAAAAAACCAGGATAGGTCATAAGTTTAAAACCAAAACTCCACACGAGTTATATTATGGTAGGAAGCCAGCCGTTGCTCACCTCAAAGTTTTCGGGTGCAAAGCCTATGTTGGCACAGCCAAACAACTTAGGAACAAGTTGGACATGAGAGCGCAAGTAGGAATCATGGTCGGTTATGCCGAGAGCACCAAAGGCTATAGGATATATATAGCAAATAAAAAGAAAGTTGAAGAAACTAGTAATGTAAGATTTGAGGAAGAAGCAGTGGAAGGCGTCCTGGGCCCTAATTACCCTTAAGTGATCACCTTGAGGAAATCGAAAATTACTCGATTGACTCGGAATCAGAATGCTTGGGAGGAGTGTCAGAGGAAGAAGCAGGTGAGAGCCATGGCACTAGCAAGTCTAATGAGGATGAGGACTCTCCTGCTGATTCTGATCTGACACCCTGCTCAGATATTAGCTGGGTACGGAAAGCAGTACCTAGGCCTGATGGGAGTAGGACGGACGTTTACTACTCAGTAAAAGGTGACAGTAAAAAGCTGAGATCTCATAATGATATCAGAAAATTTTGTGAGAAATCCAATATTCATTATGATCAGCAAATGTTTCATTTTAGAGAGAAAAAAAGAGGTAAGTGATATCAAAAGAAAACCGGAAGCAAGCAATGTCGAGATCTTGATAACCAAAAGCTATAGATCGGCAATTGAATCTCCCCAGTCCAATAAATGGCATGAGGCCATGAATGATGAAATAGCTACAATGCAGAAGAGGGGTGTCTGGGACTTAGTGCCTGCACCCATCTCACAACAAAAAATAATCGGTAGTAGATGGGTTTATACAATTAAGAAGGATAAAAGGGGAAATGTCAAAAGATTCAAAGCTCGCCTAGTAGCTTAAGGATATACCCAGATAAAAGGGGACTCATATGCCCTGTGATTAATTTTAGTTTGATCAGAGCCTTCTTCTCCATATTCGTTTGCATGCTTAAAGGGAAACATTTTCAACTGGACATTAAGTCCGCATATCTTTATGCAAAGTTGAATGATAAAATTTTTTTGAAACAACCACATGGATATGTCGATCCTAACCAGCCTCAATATGTATGTTTGCTTAAGAAAGCAATATATGGCCTTCATCAAAAAGGGAGTGGTATACAGAGCTTGACACCACTTTGAAAAAATTAAACTTTTTTTAATTCAAATGGTGCAACGGTGCTTATATATACCAGAATAAAATATTAATGCTGGTTTACGTAGACGACATAATTTTGTTTGCTAAACAACAAAAGGATATAGACCATACTGTTTTACTTTTGAGTAAAGAATTTGATATCAAAGAATTAGGAAAAGTCAAAAAACTTTTGGGTGTGGAATTTAAAGAGATAGAAAACAAATTTCATATACATCAAGGTGATTACATTGACAAAGTTTGTCAGATGTTTAAAAAGTTCAAATATCCAGTTTCATCACAACCTATTGCAAAGGGAAGCATTTTAAGCAAGATTGATTGCCCAATGTATGATAGTGAATTAACACAAATGCATGGTTTCCCATACAGAAGCTTGATTGGATGTCTAGCCTATCTGTCCAGTAGAACTAGACCAGACATATGCTATGCAGTTAATATTCTGGCTCTGTTTCAAGAGAATCCAGGGATAAAGCATTGGGATGCATTATTAAAATTGTTGGGATATGTTGAAAAGACCAGAGAGTATATATTAAATCTGTCAAATATTTGTGATTTAAGGCTAAACTGCTACTCAGACTCAGATTTTGCAGCCAATAGAGATGACAGAGTGTCACTTGGTGGTATGTTGTTCTAGAATGACATAGTACCAATTTCTTGGCGAACGTTTAAGCACAAGATTGTTAGTTTGTCAACGATGGAAGCTGAATATGTTTCGTTGGCAGAGGCCGCTAAAGAAATGATATGGATGCAAAACGTTATTGAGGTATGTAAAAAACTAGGTTTAAAATTTAACAAAAATAATTGTATAATATTTTGTGACAACCAGGCAGCAATAAATTTTTCAAATTCCCCAATTGAGAATAGTAGAACTAAGCAAATAGATATAAAGTATCACTTTTTAAGGAACTTAGTTGTAAATGAGTCTTTTAAAATTAACTTTGTCAATACTAAATATAACGTAGCAGATTACTTCACAAAACCAATGACTAAAAATAGAGTTTTAAAATTTAGTAATGATATCTTTGAAATGTAAAATTTAACTGTTTAAATAGAAATTTTTCTTTAAAATTTTTACACAGTTTCCAAAGTATAAATGGTTAGGGTATCTTATGATTTATTCCTCTCTCATTGATACAAATGAAATGTATCTTAAGTATATATTGTTATGTGACAATGAACTGTTACTTTTCTCACATTACATTTGAAAAATATATATCCATTTTTACTACACGCATAATGCATTTTTGCTTATGTGAATAAAATGTGTCTGATCTCAAGAATGTACATCATTGATATAATTCACGTGAATCATAAAATTTTTAATCTGTGCTTATCTCATATGTATGTTTACCTTCTGTATCTTCTTTTATTATCACTGCCATTGTATTTGGTATTTATAGTGTATATTAGTCATGGGCTAATATAATAAAACTTAAATTTTCTACAACTTGAATTTGATGTTTGAACTTAAATTTTTAATCTTAAATGTTAAGTTTAATAGTTATACATGACATTTTCTACAACTTGAATTTGATGTTTGGACTTAAATTTTTAATCTTAAATTTAATACTTATACATAAAATTTTCTACAACTTGAATTTGATGTTTGGACTTAAATTTTTTTAATCTTAAATGTTAAATTTAATAGTTAAACACTAAATTTTCTACATCTTGAATTTGATATGTATAATAAATTTTTTAATCTTAAATATTAAATTTAATAATTATACCTAAATTTTCTAGAGCTTAAATTTTTATATCTTTAAATTTTTAAATTTTAATCTTAATGTTTCTATACATTTTCAATGTAGTAAAGAAATAGTTCTCTTTAGTATGAGCTAGTACTTAAGAAGGGCAATAGTATGGTTATACTCAGTTTCTTTTACTATGTTATCCTTAAACATGTAATTTAAAGAATGCTGTCCCAAGGCAAATTTGGGACATTGCAAATTATGGAGGAGTGTAACCTACAAAGACGGTCCCTGTACTTCTCCCGTAATGCATATACACTTCCCTAAGAAAACACCTGCAAAAGGATGAGCAAGCCATGTTTCTGGGAAATATGGACAACGATCGCCCAGTTACAAAGGGGCGCAGCAGGGCGCTCTTGGGGAGAGCTGACCCTTGTCCGGTTCGGCTGCACGTGCACGCAAGGTCGTGAGAACCCTCGGTCCACCTGCCAGATATTAATTCTGGGGTGACCGCCACCCTCCTGTCAGCACAGCACCCAATAGCTGGACATTTTGTGGAAATATCCAATGAAGATACCAGGGGCTTTGATTGGGGGGCCAGTAAAAAACCTGGGGCTGAATTGTGTAGGAGGAGACATTTTTCCGATGATCGAGAGAGTGGGAGTTTTTTTTTCGAAAAGGAACGGAGAATTGGTTTGTGTGCTCTAGAGAGAAGAGTCTATCAAAAATTAGGTCTGCAGCGATGTCCGGCGATTCCTCCACCGAAGTGCCCCGTATCCAGTGGCGCATCCAACGATATTCGAAGGTATGAAATGCATGTATCACATACTTAGTCTGTTGACACAGTTTTAATTAATGTCGCACTCTCTCGACATCTTGTCAAATCCACACTTGAGTAAATAGTAGGGACGAATTTAATTGCAAACATAAATGGAGATTTTAATTACATACATTCTTTAAATATTCATTTTTTGAAAATGTCAATGGAGAGTCATTGTAATTTGTTAAGAATGTTAATTGAACCAATCAAATATGTTTTTATTATTATTATTTTTTAATTTCATTTTTATCAATAAACACATTGTTATTGTTTTATATCATGTCCGTTGTCCTCATTTGCCACTAATTTAATTCTATGTATTTTTATTCGACACGGCCAATGTCGGAGATGAGAAACTATGCTAATTTATACGTTCTAACAGGACGTGTGGTTAAAACCCACATAACAAAAATCGTTCCGATGACCAGGATTCGAAGTAAAAATAATTGTTAAAATAACTGAAAATTTTTTTTGTGAATAAATTAAAATTAATGTGCGCGATAGGAAAATTTAAAATAAAATGAACTTAAAATAAAATAAAATTAACTTAAAATAAAATTTAAAATAAAATTAACTTGAATTAAAATAAAATTATCTTGAAATAAATTTAAAAAAAAAAAAAAAAACTTAAACTTTAAAAGTAAACGTAACGTAAGGAAATGAGGACATTTAAGAAAATAGATGTTGTCACAAGTGTTATGCCATATGTATATGATGTGTGTATTTAAGAAATATTGTGTATATTTAAGAAAAAGAATTATAGGATTTAAATATATTGAGTTAGGGGAGAAAAATTGGAGAAAATTAATAATATTCTTTTGGGAGCTAAATTTTTGGGAGATAAGAATTGCGTAGGAGTATGATTTTATGTTTAAGATTTTTGAGTATCAATAATTGTATTTTATGTTGCATGAAAAGTGTTGTATTTATGTAAACGCGCATTGCTCGTAGGGATAGAAATTTTGGATTAGAAAATTAAGGGAAAACTTAACAATTTTTTAAAGATGACAGAAAGGGGTGATATGACGGTAACGCCTACAAGTAGGATTCCGGGGATTATTTCCTTGTTAGGAGAACTGAGTGGAAGCGACGAAAATGAGACCGCCATATTTTTCGAACAGATGGAATCTTTAAGTGAACTAACAAATTGGAACGATTTAGAGAAGCTAGCAATTGTTAAATCCCGTCTGCGTGGAAACGCAAGAAAATTTTACATCAGCTCAAAGGATCTGCGTAGCGAAACATCTTTCGACATTTTCAAGCAAAAATTCCTAGATTTTTTCACATCCGAACCTAATGTCACTACAAATCAAATTCTTTTTTCAACTGCTAAACAAACTAAGGGAGAAAATATTAAAGAATTAGCACATAGAATTACAACATTAACTTTAAACTACGTGGGTGAAACACAACTTAATGAACACACACACGCAATTATGGACAAACTCAGCCTAAGTAAATTTTTGGAAGCAGTTGAGCCCGAATATCGAAAAGAAATTATGAAAAATGACCCAAAAAGCTTTAAGGATGCTGTAAAAATTGCCCAAAACTTAGAAGCGGCCAATCTGACAACAACGGTTGAATTAAATAACATATCTCAGTACAGTGATATTCAAACATTTAAAAAGGAACAACAACAGTTTAATTCTAATTTACTGGAAAAAATAACAGAAGAAATAAATCATCTTAAAATTAGAGAAAACAAAAATGATTATCAGATAACGAACACATATTCATGCGATTTTTGTGGTAAATTTGGACACTTTATGCAGGATTGCTGGCATTATATTAGAGAGAGAAATAATCAAGCGCACATATCATTACAGACCAGGCATAATTCTTCGCGCAGACCAACACAACATTATGCACGGAGAATATCCCCCACTCGTCACCAACAAGATTATGCGGAGAGGCTTCCCAATACGTCATACAATGTACCCCCAGATAGATTTTACCCCTCACGTACTCAAGACTATAGGGAGGAAAAGCGAACTTATGGAAACGGATATGTTAATGAAGGAAGAATGGGTAGCCAGAAATATACACATAGGAATGGCGAACGGAATTTTGAGGACCCGCGTAACAAAAATGATTTTCAGAGGCAAAACCAAGGTAAATTTAAATATATGGATAGCTCGGACAGATACGCCAATGACAGGAATGATTTTAGACAGAAAACAAATTTTAACAGAACTGATTTTAGACGAAACGCAAATTTTAACAGAAATTTAAACTAGAAGGGGAGATTGAGAATGATCGTCAACAAAGGCGTAGAATTAGGGTTCAGTCTCCTTTAAATAAAAATTATAAAATCCCTGTTACAAATACAGATTACACAGAGAATAATTCAGAAAAGGATCGATACATTGATACAAATTTCACAGAAAAAAATTTAGAAGAGGTTCAGTACATAGATAGGAACAATTCCAGAGAAGATAAAAATTTAAGGAATGTTACACAAATAAATATTGAGAACGAGAGACAGAATGTTGAAAAATATGAAATTCAAATTGATAGAGAAAATATTGATAATAACAGAACCCAAAATAATAGAGAAAGAGAGGACTTTAAGGACAGGAAGGACAAAGTTGAACTTATCGCGTCAGGTGGAGATGAATTAAATACGGAATTACCCACGGTAGAAATTAAATTTCAAAACACTGAGACGAAAATTCTCTTAGACTCCGGCGCATCTATTTCAGTTTTGGCGAATGATATTTTCGAGAAAATTAAGGAAAATACTGCTGTAAAATATGTTTCAAGAGCGGTAACAATCACGACTCTTTCAGGACACAACATCGATTATACCAAGACGGTAGAAATTGGTTTCAAGATTAATAACCAAAAATTTAAGCATATATTTTTTATAACTAGGTCACTTTTCCCTCACACATATAAAGGAATTCTGGGATACGATTTTATTCAAAAACATGCAGGGGTCCTAGACACACAGAGTAACGTATTAAAAATTGGTAATACAGAAATCCCCCTAAATACCCACAGTCAAAAATCACAGGAGGATCAAATTTACAATACTGTACTAAAACCTAACGTGACTAAGACAAACAGAAAAGTTAAGTTAATGCCAAACCAGACTAAATCCATTTTTGTGGTGCCAGAAATTGAAATTCAGGAAGGCACAGAAGTATTATTTGAGCCGGCGGAGAAATCATACGTAAATATGGAATATGGGGTTTACAAAATGGCAGAAACAGGCATTTGGATCAATGTAAAAAATACCACTCAATCAGATATAACGTTAAATAAAAACATGATTTTAGGGTCGCTATCTGAACAATTTGAAATTCAACAGGAGCAAAATACAGAAAATGACGAAAAATTACAGGACCATACAGAGATAATAAATTTAATACAAGCGACACCGGAAATTTTAGAACAGAGGAGGCGAGACATTAAACCTGACGATTTCAATCTGCAACATATGAACGAAAACATGAAACAGGACTTCCAGGAATTTTTAGTACAGTACGCGGACATTTTTTCGAAGATAAATTCAACAATAGGAGCTACGGACATAATCCAACCTAATATCGAGTTAACACATAACCACGCGATTAAATCCAGACCATACGACATCCCATATTCTCTACAAAATACGGCAAAAGCCCAGTTAAAAGATTTAGAACAGGCAGGAATTATCGCAAAAACGCAATCCAAATACGCCTGTCCAATGTTACTCGTAAAAAAGAAAAACGGAGAGCATAGATTATGCTTAGACCTCAGACTAATAAATAATATCTCAACTATATTCCCTTACCATATTCCAAAAATTAACGACATCATAACAAAATTATCAGGATTCAGATATTTTTCGAAATTAGATTTTAATAGTGCATTTACTCAGGTGGTACTAAATCCAAGCGCACAAGACATTTTTTCTTTCACTACACCTTGGGGAAATTTTAAATATAATAGGATGGTATTTGGCCACATAAGTTCGGCACCTATTTTTCAAAGTATAATGGATATTGTTTTGGGAGATTTATATGAAGAAAATGTTCTGGCCTATATCGATGACATTATTATACCGGCCGATTCATACGAAGATATGAAAAGAAAATTACAAAAAGTATTTAAAAGACTCAAAGAGAACAATTTAACACTGTCACCGAATAAATGTGACTTCTTTCTACACAAAATTAATTACCTGGGATACGAAATTACAGATAAAGGGATAAGTCCAACGGACAGCAACATTACAAAAATTACATCTTTCCCGGTCTCAAAAACCTTGAGAAAATTAAAAAGATTCCTCGGAGTATGCAACTTTTACAGAAATTCAATTAAGGATTACGCACAGGTAACGGCAGTATTGTCAGATTTAACACAAAAAGACAAGAAATTTCATTGGAACCCAGAACACGAGAACGCATTCCAAAAATTGCAGGACTGTTTTTTTAAAAAACCCATTTTAATACAGCCGAACTTTAACCATGACTTCTTCCTGAACACTGATGCAAGTTTGGTGTCTCTGAGCGCAGTTTTGCTTCAGAAAAGAGATGGAATTTTAAAACCCATAGCCTATTATAGTAGAAAATTAAATCCACAAGAGCAGAAATACCCGGCAGTGAAAACGGAACTCCTCGCCATCCATCAGGGGATTCAGTTTTTTAGAAATTTTCTTTACGGCCGAGAATTCTTCATTTTGTCCGATCACCGATCCTTAGGGGACCATTTAAAAATGCAAAATCCCCCCACAATCATGCAAAGGTGGGCTCTTGAAATCGCTGAATATAAATTTAAATTTATCCATCTCCCAGGGAAAGAGAACGTTCTGGGCGATTATTTAAGTCGGGAAGATTTTTCAAACAACCGCGATGCGAGAAGAGATGCGGAACAAGCTCGTCACACTAGCCCGACGCAGGAGAGGGACAGCGAAGACCGGTTTTCATATGTAAACAGAGGGGAACACAGCGGATTTGAAAAGAGCGAAATTGTAAATAAACAAACCAGCGGACAGTGTATCAACAATGTTGAACACAGGACACAGGATGAAAATAATGGATATGTCAACGCAGAAAGTATATATATAAATAATGTAAATAAAATGATAGATGTCCCCAGTATTCGGGACATTTTGAGAGAACAAGATAGAGATACAAAAATAAAAGAACTAAGAGAAAATTTGAGGAGTTATAAAAATAAAAACAACAAGAATTATGAGGCATTTTATATCGACGAAGAAACAGGCTTACTAATGCATATAGGTAGATGGAAAGATCGTCCTTGGCGAGAGGATTACAAGAAGACAATTGTTATTCCGCGGGGGTTACAAAGAAATGTTTTAGCCATGGCTCATGTCACACATTCAGGGGTTGACAAAACCTTCAAACTGTTAGAAGATCGATATTTTTGGAACGGGATGTACAGTGACACCCATAATTATGTACTTTCTTGTGAGACATGCCGTGCAAGGAAGGGAAAATTACAATTAGCAGTAATGGGCAGAAATCCTACACCGGAAGGCCCTCTTCATAAAGTATCAATTGATTTATGCGGTCCTTTCAAAACAAGTGTAAATAATAACAAATATCTGCTAACCATGATCTGTCAATTCACAAAGTACCTCACAGTATTCCCTATTCCTGACATACGGGCGGAAACTATAGCGGAGAGGCTGTTAGAATGTTTTGTAGACAAAGGTTTTCCCTGGACGATCCAAAGTGACAACGGTACCCAATTTACATCAAAAATTTTCCAAGCAATGACAAGGAGGTTACAGATAATATCAAGACTCACGTCAGTTCGGTGCCCGTTTGTAAATGGACAAATAGAGAAATCACACCATGCCATTAAAAATACCATATACACACTCACAGAAAACTCGCCTTATTGGGATACAGCAGTCCAAATTCACACGATGACATACAACGCAACAGTACATTCATCAACAGGGGAAACACCAAATTTTCTTTTCTACGGGCGGGACATACCAACACTATTCGAGTCACAGATTTTAAATGAACAGGACACAGCATACCCCAATTACATTTCAAATAAAATCACTACCATGCAAAATACTTTTAGGGCAGTAACCAAAAATTTAAATCAGGCAAAAGACCGACAGGAAGAACAGCAGTTTTCCAGAGCCAACATGCAAGAGTTAAAAATAGGGAGTCGAGTGTTTTTAGAGGGGCAAAATGCGTTTGGTACAGCAAAGTTCTCAGGTCCATACCGAATAATAAATAGAATAAACAGGTTCATATACATTATCCAATTGTGTGAAAAACCTTTCGCTAAGACACAAAGAGTCCACATAAATCGTCTGAGAATTATCATCGATAGGAGGGAACACTTAAAACACCCACAGAAATCAACGAAAATTATGAAGTACAAATCGCCACTATTACCCACCCCAAATATAGAACCAATTCAATCCCCTCAACCGGAAACCAACAATTCCTTCCCGTATTTCTTATTTGACGAGTTTGAGCCGCAAGTCATAAGTAAACAAAACGTACGCCAATCGCAGAATGTCAACAGCCAACACAATAACGATGAACGAACGCCCCCTCCTCCTCTCACAAACAACTGCGCACCCGTTCCCCTGGCAAAGAACCTAGCCGTGCTAGAGATAGAAAATGCGACTAACACTGAACATGCCATCCCTCCTCATCACATGCCAGAGAGCACCAACAACGAGAATGCCATTATTTCGGACCGTATTCTGGACCAGCGTCAAGTGCAACTTGACGATTCCCCCCCCCTCCCCAGCTTGGGCAAGAGGAAAACATCGAAAATAAAAAGGGGACTGATTCCGTACAAACGCAAACAGTACAAGCACAATCGCAAGAACTGGTTTCTGGTACAAGGGAAAAACACAGGGATTTCTCCTTAGTCAATTCTGCGCAGGAAGGTTCCAGAATCGGGGAGAGTATACAGGATGAAGAGAAACTTAACAAGACATCAGTACATAGGCCAATGCCTTCTCACACGTATGCTTTAAGAAGTAAGGTTAGAAAAGAATAAAAATTTAAAATAAATGTAGGAATAGATATACAAATTTTTTATATTTTAAACTCGGTATTGAAATTGTAAATAAAGAAAAATAAGGTTAGGTAAGAATTTGAAGAGAAATATGGGTGAATTTTGGAAACACGACTACAACAAATTTTATATACAAATATATATAAATAATAATAATAATAAAAAAAAAAAATAGGGGCGAGAGAAAATATACATCAAAAATTGCACGAAAAGCGCGTAAAACGGGGCGCAAACTTTAAATAAATGTGGAATTATAAATAAAAGAAATTTTAAATAAATATTGCATTATAAATAGAGGTAATTTTAAATAAATATTACATTAATTAGAAGAATGTTTAAATAAATATTGCATAAATTAGGAAATTTTAAATAAATATTACATTAATTCGGAAATTTTAAATAAACATTTAATTAAAAATAGAGGAAATTTTAAATAAATATTACATTAATTAAGAAATTTTAAATAAACATTGAATTATTAATTAGGGAATTTTAAATAAATATTACATTAATCAGAGGAAAGTTTAAATGAACTTAAAATTTTAAATAAATATTGAATTATAAATTAAAAAAAAAATTTTTTTTTGCATAATAAATAGAATTAATTTTAAATAAATATTACATTAATTAGGAAATTTTAAATAAACATTGAATTATTAATTAGGGAATTTTAAATAAATGTTACATTAATTAGGAAAGTTTAAATTAACATGAAATTTTAAAATAATATTGGAATGCAATTAAAGGGGAGTTTAGTAATTTTAAATAACTAGTACATTATAAACAGATGGAATTCTAAATAATTATTGCAAAAAAATTAATTTAAGTAAGACTTTAACGGAAAACACTTTGCGACATTTTAAATATTATAAGCGAGTGATTTAGATGAAAAACGGAATAAATAAATAAAATATATAGGAATGGATATGGCGAAAATTACTTTTATGGTAATAACAAGAATTTAAATATAAGAATAAAGGGAAATTACATTAAAATCAATAAGCGGATAGTAAGGACACGGAATTTGGATAAAGTAAATAAATGTTTTAAAAATAAATAAATAAGTAAGGAATGAGAATAACATACAATTATTTTAACATAAGGGATAGCAATGAATAGGAATTGATGACAATGAGACATATGTAAAAATTTAAAAATACTAATACATTAATATAATAAATTTTTAAGGTTAAAAATTAAAACTTTAAGGAATATCTATACATTTTTGAGTGAAACTAGGGGAATGATCTACCATCCTAAACGTACTTATATTGCACAGTAGCAAAACCGTGGTGAGGTTCCACGTTAACATTTAGCCATGCGCGATAAAGTAATTTTTCTTCTTTTTAAAAGCTAATGGATAAATAAAAACACTTACCCCTTTCCTCCGGGTAGATAGTAACATTGTGTAATCCACGGTATTAGAAACAAAAAAAATATTTCCTTTTTCTCGTCATAAACACAACATAAATATAATATAATACACACGCTTTATCCTTCTCACACGAGGCCGGTCGGCCAAACACACAGGATTTATTCTGCGGGGCCACAACTGTAAGAGCACGGAATCCTTTGAAAATCCGGAATTATCCGAAAATCTTGCCTTGCCAACCCTGGGAAAACTGGTTTCATGAAAAGGGCTTGTTTACTGACGTTGACGGGAAAAGTTTATTCTGTGCATAGGTACTCACGGGTTTATATGAGTAAAAAAAAGAAAAGAAAAAGATAGCTGACGGTTTACAAGAAAGAAATTAAAGAAAATACTTACTGCTTACGGAACGTTTATTATAAGGAATTACGAATGTAGACCGTGAAAGAAATATAAGGGAGTTTAAAATGTAAGATAATTACGGATTTATGGCAGATAATATTAAAGAGAAATACGGACGCAAATCGGTTTATTAAAAAGGAAATTTACAAGGAGGTTGTGATAAAAAAAAAAAGGATAAGAGAATTATGAATTTTATTTGTAAATGGTTTATTGAAAGGAAAATTTGCAAGGAATGTATGATAAAAATAAGTGTAAGATAATTATAAATTTTGTTAGGAAGTGGTTTATTGAAGTGAAAATTTGCAAAAATTTATGATAAGAATAAATGTAAGAGAAGTATGAAAATTTTTAGGAAATGGTCTATTAGATGAAAATTCTAAACGCTAAGGCGAGATTCGGAATACAGAATTTGGGATTATGTATATAAGGGATATATAAAGGAGAGTTAATTGATAATTTGAAAAAAAAATATGTTTATTGTGTTTGTACAAATTTTGAATTTATTAGGAAATGTAATATGGCATGACAATTCGTGATAATATTGACAAAAATTTATTTGTTTGTTTTTCTTTGTATTTTCAATGAGATAGCATAATGTATTTGTAAATATTAGTAAATGGTGAGATGTTTAATCAGTGAGAAAATTTTGTGGGCAACTTAAATGTTGAAAGGAATGTGAGAAAGAGAAATAAAAAAAAAAAAAAAAAAAAAAAAAAAATGATAGTAACGATAGGAGAAAGTACTGTATTTTAAAAATTGAATAATGGCGAATTAAGTAGGGAATTAGTTTTTGTAAAAAAAAAAAAAAAAGTCAGGGGCTTAATGTTTAATGGGTATTGTAAATTCCAGAGAGAGAATTTGTGTCATCAGACTGTATGTATATGTATGCATTGGTGTATCGATAAAGTGTGTGCCTCAACTAAGATTCGTCCATACATGAAAATCCAGTGATATGATGCAGACAGTGATGTGTTGTTCTCACAAGAAAACTTTCTTTTTCCCACGTTTACTCCACAGCGAGAAGTGATGCAGTAACGTCATCCACATAGAGAGTTCCAGACTTACAATTTTCTTTGCACTTCCATCACAGTGATACGATTATGCAGTGTCGTGCTTTCCACATAAATTTTCAAAGTCCACAATTTTCACACTCCCATGACAGTGTGATAGACGATGCAGTGTCGTGCTTTTCACATAAAATTTTCAAAGTCTACAATTTTCACAGCGGAACTACACAGTGATGTGCTCCATCTGCAGATCTCCAAGTTCTCGATTTTCTTTGCACTTTCCAGGACACTGAACTAGGAAACAGTGGCGTGATATAGAGACACAAACCCTCTGCTACAATTCTTTGTAAAATAACTTTTTCACACTCTTTACAAACTTTTGAACTTTGCGCTTATCATTGTTACCATGAACATTCTTTCAACTTTTGGGCAGCCAATTTATTGGACTTCGAATCTCTATAGAACTCAAACATGTCAGACAGAAAAATAGCTTATACTTTATCTTTCCAAGAGTTCGATGACAGTGATCGGAATTATGTTACTGTTTTGTTGTATATATATATATATGTGTGTGTAAATGCGTTTACAGGTTTTTTTAGGTGAATACTAGCCTATGATACCCGTGATACTACGGGGATGGGGGTGAATGTCCCAAGGCAAATTTGGGACATTGCAAATTATGGAGGAGTGTAACCTACAAAGACGGTCCCTGTACTTCTCCCGTAATGCATATACACTTCCCTAAGAAAACACCTGCAAAAGGATGAGCAAGCCATGTTTCTGGGAAATATGGACAACGATCGCCCAGTTATAAAGGGGCGCAGCAGGGCGCTCTTGGGGAGAGCTGACCCTTGTCCGGTTCGGCTGCACGTGCACGCAAGGTCGTGAGAACCCTCGGTCCACCTGCCAGATATTAATTCTGGGGTGACCACCACCCTCCTGTCAGCACAGCACCCAATAGCTGGACATTTTGTGGAAATATCCAATGAAGATTGGGGGGACCAGTAAAAAACCTGGGGCTGAATTGTGTAGGAGGAGACATTTTTCCGATGATCGAGAGAGTGGGAGTTTTTTTTTCGAAAAGGAACGGAGAATTGGTTTGTGTGCTCTAGAGAGAAGAGTCTCTCAAAAATTAGGTCTGCAGCGATGTCCGGCGATTCCTCCACCGAAGTGCCCCGTATCCAGTGGCGCATCCAACGATATTCGAAGGTATGAAATGCATGTATCACATACTTAGTCTGTTGACACAGTTTTAATTAATGTCGCACTCTCTCGACATCTTGTCAAATCCACACTTGAGTAAATAGTAGGGACGAATTTAATTGCAAACATAAATGGAGATTTTAATTACATACATTCTTTAAATATTCATTTTTTGAAAATGTCAATGGAGAGTCATTGTAATTTGTTAAGAATGTTAATTGAACCAATCAAATATGTTTTTATTATTATTATTTTTTAATTTCATTTTTATCAATAAACACATTGTTATTGTTTTATATCATGTCCGTTGTCCTCATTTGCCACTAATTTAATTCTATGTATTTTTATTCGACACGGCCAATGTCGGAGATGAGAAACTATGCTAATTTATGCGTTCTAACAGCACGTGTGGTTAAAACCCACATAACAAATGCTTATGATCTGCATAATAGAGAAGTGTACTTATTTGGTTGTTGCCATTTTTGAGATATAGAAAAAGGCTGTTCACTTTCTAGAATATTATAAGTACAGTACGCGACCTCTTATCCTGCGTTCCAATATCCGGACTCTCCCAAAACCGGAATACGGCAAAATAATGCCAAATTCTGCACCAACAAGCGAATATTTGCTAAATATTGCGCCAAATAGCGATTTTTTTGTTTAAAATCCCGTCAAATGCTTTTTTCTTTAATTAGCAATATCAGTAAAAAAAAAATGCATTGAAACCTACTATTTTAGAGGGTTTGAAATAGGACGTGCAAACCGCGCACGAAATTCAAAATTCCTGTGCAGAAAAAAATGCTGCTCGCACTCGCCGTCGCTGATTCTTCTTAAATTTCGAAAACGAACGCGAGGAATTCTCGCGATAGCGAATGAAAATATTCCGTGGATCATGTTTTTTTCGATAAGTTCCACAATTCCTCTTTTCCGGAAAACATCGGAAGTAACACTGTTTTTCCCAAAAATTTCCTAAGTGGTTGCATCCGGCCGTCACCCTCGATAGTAGCTCTCGGAGGTGACTATTCGGCACGGGCGAGACCGTCAACATTGATGGCCAGACGCGTCATTCCATTCTTCACTAGTTTCGGTAGGAGCCGCGACTTGTTCGTAACTAACTCCTGTATAGTATAATACAGAAGTTAGTTACGGACAAGTCACGGCAAGGTGCTTTTTTAATGGCGTTTTATTTTTTTCTGGGTCTATAGGGCAGAGCACACTAGGTACAAAGGTTTTGATTTTTCCGAATTCGTTACATTTTCTTTTCTGCGTTTTGTTCCGGAATTGATTTTCGGTAAAAGTATTCCAACTTTTTCGCTAGAAATATCCCGATATTGCTAAAGAAATCCTACGCTCTTCAAACGCGATGTGCCACGCAGAATTCACACTATTTTGCACAATTTAATAAACATTTATTGGAAAAGATGAAAAAAAAGAGAGTCATCAGCGCATTTACGAGATGATAGAAAGTACGTTTAAGTAAGGAATTCCCAAAATTAATGAGAGTTAACTTTTGCCGAAATGCAGAGAAAAGTATAGCAGCTATAAAATGTCATTCAGGGCCTTCTGATTGATCTCTTTAAATACTTAACCTAAGCAATAAACTTGTCATTTTCTCGGGAAAATCCATTTTTTTTTCCATCTCTGTGGAAATATACACATCTTCAATATTTTAAAAAACGTTGATGGAATTCCAAGATCAAAATCATTTTCAATTAAATCCTATTATTTGGATGAAAATGGCTATTTTGGACCGAAAATTGACCCTAGCAAAAAGTTCCATTGCGGTATATTTATGGGGTTTTAACGTGTTACATTTATTAATTAGTAATTTATAGAAGACAGTTTAGCAATATCATGAAATTTTTTTATTTAAACACGATCGCCGGTATATTTCGTTTTATTTTTAAATATTTTCCATTTTTTCAATCTGCTTCCATCCACTAATATTTTTATATTTTTTGTGCCTTTTATGCTGGAATATTATCTTTTAAACATATTGTTGGTGAAAATGAGATATATGTTTAGGATAACAAAATTAAATTTTTTTTATTTATTCAGGCATTTAGAATTATAAAGGCTTATTAGAAACACATTTGAAGAGCATAAATTAGAATTTGATATATTTGCACCCATAGTTGAATATCTCATTTCAATTAAAAATGAACATCCTTCTCATCTTAATTTTATTAAAAGTACTTCAAAATATTTTGAAACATATGAACAAAGGTGCTTCTGCCAAAATATTAGATGAATATGGCGAGGGCCCACTTTCGTTGAAATGTTAAAAAAAAAAAAAAAAGTCTTCTAATAACTACCCTGAATAATCAACTTTTTTTCAGACATTTTTTTCTTTCAAAACTTTTCTTAATCACTAAATTAGATACTATAATTACATGTAATTTGCATTTTAGTTAACCCATATAGATTGTAAAAAAGCTTTTTTTAATACATTTATGTTTTTAAAATGAATTATAATTTTCTATAACGACATTTGAGACCACTCCAGTAAGTTTTAGAAAAAGTGTGCCGAATTACGGAAAAACCCCTTATCCAGAATGCCTGAAGTCCCAAGCATTCCGGATAATAGATCCTGTACTGTATTATAAATTTTTATAATGTATTAAATTTATGTATGCATACATTATGTTTTTAGGATACTAAGGACCTTGACATTTTTGGTCTTGATTCTTAGAGTAACCTTTTTTGGATGAGAGCATGGGCGCCAAGAGTAGGTGTTTTTGCATGAGGGGGCCGATTGTTGGAAACTTGGTTTTGTTTACATCGCGATTCTCGTTTCGCGGGAGTGTGACGTCATTATTCTAAATGATTTTTCCATTCTCGTGAACGAATCGCGATGTGGACAAAACTGGGCTTATCATGCAAATCGCCTTCTCGCCGCTCACGCATCCTGATTTGCATGTCCAGAGGGCGTTGCCGGCAACGATTGTGTTCCGAAATGCACCCATCATTGGATATATATGCTGGACACATTTTTGGTTTAAGCAGATCGGAGACATGTCGATCGCAGACACACAGACGATCACAGGAGACGATTACTAGATGCCGATCGCTGATCGATCGATGTTAAGACGGATCTCTACATAGAGTCTTGTTCGAAGTAGTCGAATGCAATGATAGTGTTTATCATTGACACGGATGTTTGATCTAAGAAATGGTGGATCTTAAAGTATTTATGGTTCTCGGTCAAGGAGACCATGTTGTTCCGTGTTGTGGACTTTGTGCAGTGTTAATCCGTGAAGTTTAAAGTTTTTGCCATAGCGAGTGACCAGCTATTGGTGGCATTGGGAAATGCACACAGTTACGCAAGTCTGAAAAGTTTTGTTCTACTTACCCTTGTATTTCAAATATTGCTTAAACCAGGAATGTGTCTGAGCGTGGAACTTATCTGAAACCTTACGATTGAGCTTGAGAGCTCAAGTTTTTGTATATAGTGTGCTTGCTTTGTGTTACATTGCCAGAAATATCTTGTAAGCAAATGCACACACACAATGGATTCGCTTCTTAATAGAAGTGATTTGAACTAAATTGGAACTGTTCTTTTTAACACCTCCACTATTAGTTGTATTTTTACAACTACCTTTGTCGTTGTTATCACTGCAACTCTGCTTAAATTCCAGCGAAGTTGTTCAACTGCAATTCGAGCTTTGTATTAATTTTTATAACCAGAAGGTTTATCCTGTGCATCCTGACAGGTCATGCATGTTGAGCCACCCAACAGGTTATGGGCCCAGCTCCCCCATAACAATGTTAAAGATCTAATTTAGAAGTGTTACTGTTCTATAAAGAAGCAGAGAATCCTGTCGACGGGGGCCGCGGATGGCGCCATTTGCATGTTGATGAAAGCATAAACAAAAACTGTTCAGTTCAGTTCGAAAAGACCAATCTTGCCATGCAGGCAAATTAAATTAGTGCATTAACAAGAGATAATTACGTCATATGGAGAAATGAAATTTCATTCGCTCTGAAAGGAGAGGGCTGTTTCGGATTTGTGGACCACAACGATACCAGTGGATGATAAGACGTCACGGAGTGACTATGTAGAGTACATGCGCAGACGGGACCGCGTGCTAGCTATCCTGTTCCAGAATACTTCATCTGACTACCAAGAGTTAATAGACATTAACGACGATCCGGCAGATGTGTGGGATAAGTTAAAGACGCACTTCGAAGCGCCGACTCGCGCCAACCTAGTGCGCTTACTGGATGACTTCTTCAGCCTGCGCCCGGAGCCAGATGAACCTGTGGATATCTTCTGCACGCGTTTAAAGAAAGCGGTCGCCAAATTGAAGGACGTTAAACACCCGGTGGAAAGTGTCTATGTGGCATTCCGGGCCATTAGATACCTCTCGGACGACTTTCAAGGGATGGTCCAGCAAATCTACCGGTGGGAGGATAAGGATTTTACTTTGGAAAAAATCCAATGTGAATTATCGGAAGAGAAAGGACGTATCCGGCAACTCCGTAGTGACAGAAACCATGTAAGTCAGAATTCAAAAGTAAAATGTAAAAATAACAATGTGTTTAAAAATGTTAAACCAGTTAAAAAGGTCATAGGACCGTGTTATTTTTGTAAAAAGGCTGGTCATTTAAAGAGAAATTGCCCTACTCTTAAGTCTAGCTCAAATATAATAGAATTATATTCTTCTGCTAGAATTGAAGCAAATACTGTGCAGGATCCTAGCGATAGACTCAGCTGGGTAATTGACACCGCTGCTACGCGGCACTTTTGCAATAACATTATATCTGTTCGCAAAATTTAAGGAAAGCAAAGGTGCATCTATGTCGCTAGCAGTGGGTGATATTGAGAGCCCAGTTGAGGCTATCTGTACGGTCAAAATGTTTGTTCAGTTTAAGAACGTAAGAAGTGATATTGTTTTGTCTGATGTTATGTTTTCGCCGAAGTTAAGACGAAACTTATTAGCTGCATCTGTTCTTGAGGAACAGGGATATACATTTAAAGGGGCTAATGGGGTATTGTGGTTTAACACTCCAAAGGGGGAAAAATACTTCTCTGCTAAACGAAAAGAAGGCTTATATTTTTTGAAACCTCAATACGAAGTTCAGACTGCAAATAACAATATCGAAGATCGTAAAACTAGAAGAAAGGATCAGGATAGGGATAAAGATTCTAAAAAGGATAAAAAACCCCTTAATAAGAAAAACAGTATTAACAAAATGAAAAATTTGCCTAGTGTAAATAAAAGTGAAAATAACTCTGAGGTGAAGTCAAAGTCAAAGAGGAAAGTTAATGATAAACCAAGTTGTTCGGTTTCTGAGGTTTTAAATAAAACGGAACTCTGGCATAGGAGATATTGCCACATTAACACTGATTATTTATATCAGACAAGTAAAGTTTCTGCGGCTAATGGACTCCCTAGACTAAAATATGCAAAAATTAACTGTACACATTGTAAGTTAGCAAAGTCAAAGAGAATTTCTTTTAAGCCAATTGGTAGGATAAGGTCCACTAAACCTTTACAATTACTCCATATGGATGTGTGTGGTCCCTTACCTACAGTTTCAATGGGCGGAAACAGATACTTTTTGACAATAACTGACGACTTCAGCCGGAAGGTGTTTGTGTATATCATGAAACACAAATCAGAGGTGTTTAAAATATTTAGGGAATTCCAAGTTAAGGAAGAGAGGCAGCTAGGCAAAAAGATTTTGTGTATCCGTACGGACAATGGTATGGAGTTCTGTCACAATCAATTCAAGGCATACTTAAATAAATTGGGGATTAAATCAGAAAGGTCAAATGTATATACGCCCGAACAGAACGGGGTTTCTGAGAGATTTAATCTAACTGCACTAGATTGTGTAAAAGCTATGCTTGATCAAAGTCAGGTTGATGACAGGATGTGGGCAGAGGCGATTTTGTGTTTTACACATGCCAAGAACAGGATATGTCATAAGTTCAAAACCAAAACTCCACACGAGTTATATTATGGAAGGAAGCCAGCCGTTGCTCACCTCAACGTTTTTGGGTGCAAAGCCTATGTGGGCACAGCCAAACAAATTGGGAATAAGTTGGATATGAGAGCCCAAGTAGGAATTATGGTCGGTTATGCCGAAGGCACCAAAGGCTATAGGATATTTATAGCAAATAAAAAGAAAGTTGAAGAAACTAGTAATGTAAGATTTGAGGAAGGAGAGGCAGTGGAAGGCGTCCTGGACCCTAATTACCCTAAAGGAATCACCTTGAGGAAATCGAACGTTACTCAGTCGATTGACTCGGAATCAGAATGCTTGGGAGAAGTGTCAGAGGAAGAAGCAGGTGAGAGCTGTGACACTAGTGAATCTGGTGGGGATGAGGACTCTCCTGCTGATTCTGGTCTGACACCCTGCTCAGATATTAACTGGATACGGAAAACAGTACCTAGGCCTGATGGGAGTAGGACGGATATTTACTACTCAGTAAAAGGTGACAATAAAAGGCTGAGATCTCATAATGATGTCAGAAAGTTTTGTGGAAAGTCTAACATTCATTATGATCAGCAAATGTTTAATTTTAGAGAGAAAAAGGGGGTAAGTGATATCAAAAGAAAACCGGAAGCAAGCAATGTTGAGATCTTGATACCCAAGAGCTATAGATCGGCAATAGAATCTCCCCAGTCCGATAAATGGCAAGAGGCCATGAATGATGAAATAGCTACAATGCAGGAGAGGGGTGTCTGGGACTTAGTGCCTGCACCCATCTCACAACAAAAAATTATCGGAAGTAGATGGGTTTATACCATTAAAAAGGATGAAAGGGGAAATGTCAAAAGATTCAAAGCTCGCCTTGTAGCTCAAGGATATACCCAGATAAAGGGGGACTCATATGATGAAGTGTTTAGCCCTGTGATTAATTTTAGTTTAATCGGAGCCTTCTTCTCCATATTCGTTTGCATGCTTAAATGGAAACATTTTCAACTGGACATTAAGTCCGCATATCTTTATGCAAAGTTGAATGATAAAATTTTTTTGAAACAACCACATGGATATGTCGATCCAAACCAGCCTCAATATGTATGTTTGCTTAAGAAAGCAATATATGGCCTTCACCAAAGCGGAAGGGAATGGTATACAGAGCTTGACACCACTTTGAAAAAATTGAAATTTTTTAAATTTAAATGGTGCAACTGTGCTTATATATATCAGAATAAAGTATTAATGCTGGTTTACGTAGACGACATAATTTTGTTTGCTAAACAACAAAATGATATAGACCATACTGTTTTACTTTTGAGTAAAGAATTTGATATAAAAGAATTAGGAAAAGTCAAAAGACTTTTGGGTGTGGAATTTAAGGAGATAGAAGACAAATTTTATATACATCAAGGTGATTACATTGACAAAGTTTGTCAGATGTTTAAAAGGTTCAAATATCCAGTTTTCTCACTACCTATTGCAAAGGGTAACATCTTAAGTAAGATTGATTGCCCAATGAATGATAGTGAATTAACACAAATGCAGGGTTTCCCTTACAGAAGCTTGATTGGATGTCTAGCCTATCTGTCTAGCAGAACTATACCAGACATATGCTATGCAGTTAATATTCTATCTCAGTTGCAGGAGAATCCAGGAATAAAGCATTGGGATGCATTATTAAAGTTAATGGGATATGTTGAAAAGACCAGAGAGTATATGTTAAATTTGTCAAATATTTGTGATTTAAGGCTGAACTGCTACTCAGACTCAGATTTTGCAGCCAATAGAGATGACAGAGTGTCACTTGGTGGTATGTTCTTCTTGATTGATAAAGTACCAATTTCTTGGCGAACATTTAAGCACAAGTGTGTTAGTCTGTCAACGATGGAAGCTGAATATGTTTCGTTGGCAGAGGTCGCTAAAGAAATGATATGGATGCAAAAGATTATGGAGGAATGTAAAAAGCTAGGTTTAAAATTTAACAAAAATAATTGTATAATTTTTTTGTGACAACCAGGCAGCAATAAACTTTTCAAATTCCCCTATTGAGAATAATAGAACTAAGCACATAGATATAAAGTATCACTTTTTAAGGAACTTAGTTGTAAATGAGTCTTTTAAAATTAACTTCGTTAATACTAAAGATAACGTAGCAGATTACTTCACTAAAGCATAACTAAAGATAGAGTTTTAAAATTTAGTAATGATATCTTTAAAATGTAAAATTTAACTGTTCAAATAGAAATTTTACTTTAAATTTTTTCACATTTTCAAAGTATAAATGGTTAGGGTTTATAATTTATTCCTCTCTCATTGATACAAATGAAATGTATCTTGAGTATATATTGTTATGTGACAATGAACTGTTACTTTTCTCACATTACACTGAAAAATATATATCCATTTTTACTACACGCATAATGCATTTTTGCTTATGTGAATAAAATATGTGTCTGAATGTACATCATTGATATAATTCACATGAATCATAAAATTTTTAATCTGTGCTTATCTCATATGTATGTTTAACTTCTGTATCTTTTATTATCATTGCCATTGTATTGGGTATTTATTGTGTATACTAGTCATAGGCTAAGATAATAAGACTTAAAATTTTTAATCTTAAATGTTAAATTTCTTAGTTATACACTAAATTTTCTACAACTTGAATTTGATGTTTGGACTTAAATTTTTAATCTTAAATGTTAAATTTCATAGTTATACATTAAATTTTCTGCAACTTGAATTTGATGTTTGGACTTAAATTTTTAATCTTAAATGTTAAATTTAATAGTTATACATTACATTTTCTACAACTTGAATTTTATGTTTGGACTTAAAATTTTTTAATCTTAAATGTTAAATTTCATAGTTATACACTAAATTTTCTACAATTTGAATTTGATATGTATAATAAATTTTTTAATCTTAAATATTAAATTTAATAATTATACCTAAAATTTTTCTAGAGCTTAAATTTTTGATATCTTTAGATTTTTAAATTTTAAACTTAATGTTTCTATAAATTTTCAAAGTAGTAAAGAAATAGCTTTCTTTAGTATGAGCTAGTACTTAAGAAAGGGCAATAGTATGGTTATACTCAGTTTCTTTTACTCAGTTTCTTTTGATCGACGGAAGGATCTAGAAGGATCTAGATCGGGCAGACGGATCTACATAAAGTCTTGTTCGAAGTAGTCGAAGGTTACGATAAATGTTTATCGGTTGACGCGGATGTTTAAATTAAACTAAGTAGTTTTTGTGGTTCTCAATGATGGAGACCATGTTTTCCGTGTTGTGGACTTTATATAGTGTTATTCCGTAAAGTTTAAAGTTTTTGCCATAGCGTGTGCCCAGCTAGTGGTGGCGTCGGAAATTGCACGTGGTTACATAAGTGTGAAATGTTTTATTCTACTTACTCGTGTAAATACTGCTTAAACCAGAAACGTGTCTAAGCATGGAACTTTTACTGAAACCTTACGAATGAGCTGTAGTGCTCATGTTTTTTGTACATAGTATGCTTTGATTTGCTTTACTGTTTTCATAAACTATATTGTAAGCAAATGCAACGGATTCACTCTTCAATAAAAGTGATTTTGAACTAAACTGGAACTGTTCTCCTTTAACACCTCTACAGCTACTTGTATTTCTACAACTACCATTTGACGTTGTTATAGCTGCAACATTGCTTAATTTTCAACGAAGTTGTGCAACTAGAATTTCGTACCTCATCGTTCTTCTATCAACAGCTTCTAATTGACCTTTAAATTTTAATATATTATATAATAGCCAACACGGATGCAGGCTAAAGAACTCATCCAATAAGCGCACTAAGTTAGCACGTGTCGGTGCTTCGAAATGCCGAGAGGTATCTAAGTCGTCCGAGAGGTATCTAATGGCCCGGAATGCCACATAGACACTTTCCACCGGGTGTTTAACGTCCTTCAATTTGGCGACCGCTTTCTTTAAACGCGTGCAGAAGATATCCACAGGTTCATCTGGCTCCGGGCGCAGGCTGAAGAAGTCATCCAGTAAGCGCACTAGGTTGGCACGAGTCGGCGCTTCGAAGTGCGTCTTTAACTTATCCCACGCATCTGCCGGATCGTCGTTAATGTCTATTAACTCTTGGTAGTCAGATGAAGTATTCTGGAACAGGATAGCTAGCACGCGGTCCCGTCTGCGCATGTACTCTACATAGTCACTCCGTGACGTCTTATCATCCACCGGTATCGCTGTGGTCCACAAATCCGAAACAGCCCTCTCCTTTCAGAGCGAATGAAATTTCATTTCTCCATATGACGTAATTATCTCTTGTTAATGCACTAATTTAATTTGCCTGCATGGCAAGATTGGTCTTTTCGAACTGAACTGAACAGTTTTTGTTTATGCTTTCATCGACATGCAAATGGCGCCATCCGCGGCCCCCGTCGACAGGATTCTCTGCTTCTTTATAGAACAGTAACACTTCTAAATTAGATCTTTAACATTGTTATGGGGGAGCTGGGCCCATAACCTGTTGGGTGGCTCAACATGCATGACCTGTCAGGATGCACAGGATAAACCTTCTGGTTATAAAAATTAATACAAAGCTTGAATTGCAGTTGAACAACTTCGCTGGAATTTAAGCAGAGTTGCAGTGATAACAACGACAAAGGTAGTTGTAAAAATACAACTAATAGTGGAGGTGTTAAAAAGAACAGTTCCAATTTAGTTCAAATCACTTTTATTAAGAAGCGAATCCATTGTGTGTGTGGTGTGTGTGTGTGCATTTGCTTACAAGATATTTCTGGCAATGTAACACAAAGCAAGCACACTATATACAAAAACTTGAGCTCTCAAGCTCAATCGTAAGGTTTCAGATAAGTTCCACGCTCAGACACATTCCTGGTTTAAGCAATATTTGAAATACAAGGGTAAGTAGAACAAAACTTTTCAGACTTGCGTAACTGTGTGCATTTCCCAATGCCACCAATAGCTGGTCACTCGCTATGGCAAAAACTTTAAACTTCACGGATTAACACTGCACAAAGTCCACAACACGGAACAACATGGTCTCCTTGACCGAGAACCATAAATACTTTAAGATCCACCATTTCTTAGATCAAACATCCGTGTCAATGATAAACACTATCATTGCATTCGACTACTTCGAACAAGACTCTATGTAGAGATCCGTCTTAACATCGATCGATCAGCGATCGGCATCTAGTAATCGTCTCCTGTGATCGTCTGTGTGTCTGCGATCGACATGTCTCCGATCTGCTTAAACCAAAAATGTGTCCAGCATATATATCCAATGATGGGTGCATTCCGGAACACAATCGTTGCCGGCAACGCCCTCTGGACATGCAAATCAGGATGCGTGAGCGGCGAGAAGGCGATTTGCATGATAAGCCCAGTTTTGTCCACATCGCGATTCGTTCACGAGAATGGAAAAATCATTTAGAATAATGACGTCACACTCCCGCGAAACGAGAATCGCGATGTAAACAAAACCAAGTTTCCAACAATCGGCCCCCTCATGCAAAAACACCTACTCTTGGCGCCCATGCTCTCATCCAAAAAAGGTTACTCTAAGAATCAAGACCAAAAATGTCAAGGTCCTTAGTATCCTAAAAACATAATGTATGCATACATAAATTTAATACATTATAAAAATTTATAATACAGTACAGGATCTATTATCCGGAATGCTTGGGACTTCAGGCATTCTGGATAAGGGGTTTTTCCGTAATTCGGCACACTTTTTCTAAAACTTACTGGAGTGGTCTCAAATGTCGTTATAGAAAATTATAATTCATTTTAAAAACATAAATGTATTAAAAAAAGCTTTTTTACAATCTATATGGGTTAACTAAAATGCAAATTACATGTAATTATAGTATCTAATTTAGTGATTAAGAAAAGTTTTGAAAGAAAAAAATGTCTGAAAAAAAGTTGATTATTCAGGGTAGTTATTAGAAGACTTTTTTTTTTTTTTTTAACATTTCAACGAAAGTGGGCCCTCACCATATTCATCTAATATTTTGGCAGAAGCACCTTTGTTCATATGTTTCAAAATATTTTGAAGTACTTTTAATAAAATTAAGATGAGAAGGATGTTCATTTTTAATTGAAATGAGATATTCAACTATGGGTGCAAATATATCAAATTCTAATTTATGCTCTTCAAATGTGTTTCTAATAAGCCTTTATAATTCTAAATGCCTGAATAAATAAAAAAAATTTAATTTTGTTATCCTAAACATATATCTCATTTTCACCAACAATATGTTTAAAAGATAATATTCCAGCATAAAAGGCACAAAAAATATAAAAATATTAGTGGATGGAAGCAGATTGAAAAAATGGAAAATATTTAAAAATAAAACGAAATATACCGGCGATCGTGTTTAAATAAAAAAATTTCATGATATTGCTAAACTGTCTTCTATAAATTACTAATTAATAAATGTAACACGTTAAAACCCCATAAATATACCGCAATGGAACTTTTTGCTAGGGTCAATTTTCGGTCCAAAATAGCCATTTTCATCCAAATAATAGGATTTAATTGAAAATGATTTTGATCTTGGAATTCCATCAACGTTTTTTAAAATATTGAAGATGTGTATATTTCCACAGAGATGGAAAAAAAAATGGATTTTCCCGAGAAAATGACAAGTTTATTGCTTAGGTTAAGTATTTAAAGAGATCAATCAGAAGGCCCTGAATGACATTTTATAGCTGCTATACTTTTCTCTGCATTTCGGCAAAAGTTAACTCTCATTAATTTTGGGAATTCCTTACTTAAACGTACTTTCTATCATCTCGTAAATGCGCTGATGACTCTTTTTTTTTTCATCTTTTCCAATAAATGTTTATTAAATTGTGCAAAATAGTGTGAATTCTGCGTGGCACATCGCGTTTGAAGAGCGTAGGATTTCTTTAGCAATATCGGGATATTTCTAGCGAAAAAGTTGGAATACTTTTACCGAAAATCAATTCCGGAACAAAACGCAGAAAAGAAAATGTAACGAATTCGGAAAAATCGAAACCTTTGTACCTAGTGTGCTCTGCCCTATAGACCCAGAAAAAAATAAAACGCCATTAAAAAAGCACCTTGCCGTGACTTGTCCGTAACTAACTCCTGTATTATACTATACAGGAGTTAGTTACGAACAAGTCGCGGCTCCTACCGAAACTAGTGAAGAATGGAATGACGCGTCTGGCCATCAATGTTGACGGTCTCGCCCGTGCCGGATAGTCACCTCCGAGAGCTACTATCGGGGGTGACGGCCGGATGCAACCACTTAGGAAATTTTTGGGAAAAACAGTGTTACTTCCGATGTTTTCCGGAAAAGAGGAATTGTGGAACTTATCGAAAAAAACATGATCCACGGAATATTTTCATTCGCTATCGCGAGAATTCCTCGCGTTCGTTTTCGAAATTTAAGAAGAATCAGCGACGGCGAGTGCGAGCAGCAATTTTTTTCTGCACAGGAATTTTGAATTTCGTGCGCGGTTTGCGCGTCCTATTTCAAACCCTCTAAAATAGTAGGTTTCAATGCACTTTTTTTTTACTGATATTGCTAATTAAAGAAAAAGGCATTTGACAGGATTTTAAACAAAAAAATCGCTATTTGGCGCAATATTTAGCAAATATTCGCTTGTTGGCGCAGAATTTGGCATTATTTTGCCGTATTTCGGTTTTGGGAGAGTCCGGATATTGGAACGCAGGAAAAGAGGTCGCGTACTGTACTTATAATATTCTAGAAAGTGAACAGCCTTTTTCTATATCTCAAAAATGGCAACAACCAAATAAGTACACTTCTCTATTATGCAGATCATAAGCATTCTTTAAATTACATGTTTAAGGATAACATAGTAAAAGAAACTGAGTATAACCATACTATTGCCCTTCTTAAGTACTAGCTCATACTAAAGAAAACTATTTCTTTACTACATTGAAAATTTATAGAAACATTAAGATTAAAATTTAAAAATTTAAAGATATAAAAATTTAAGCTCTAGAAAATTTAGGTATAATTATTAAATTTAATATTTAAGATTAAAAAATTTATTATACATATCAAATTCAAGATGTAGAAAATTTAGTGTTTAACTATTAAATTTAACATTTAAGATTAAAAAAATTTAAGTCCAAACATCAAATTCAAGTTGTAGAAAATTTTATGTATAAGTATTAAATTTAACATTTAAGATTAAAAATTTAAGTCCAAACATCAAATTCAAGTTGTAGAAAATGTCATGTATAACTATTAAACTTAACATTTAAGATTAAAAATTTAAGTTCAAACATCAAATTCAAGTTGTAGAAAATTTAAGTTTTATTATATTAGCCCATGACTAATATACACTATAAATACCAAATACAATGGCAGTGATAATAAAAGAAGATACAGAAGGTAAACATACATATGAGATAAGCACAGATTAAAAATTTTATGATTCACGTGAATTATATCAATGATGTACATTCTTGAGATCAGACACATTTTATTCACATAAGCAAAAATGCATTATGCGTGTAGTAAAAATGGATATATATTTTTCAAATGTAATGTGAGAAAAGTAACAGTTCATTGTCACATAACAATATATACTTAAGATACATTTCATTTGTATCAATGAGAGAGAAATAAATCATAAGATACCCTAACCATTTATACTTTGGAAACTGTGTAAAAATTTTAAAGAAAAATTTCTATTTAAACAGTTAAATTTTACATTTCAAAGATATCATTACTAAATTTTAAAACTCTATTTTTAGTCATTGGTTTTGTGAAGTAATCTGCTACGTTATATTTAGTATTGACAAAGTTAATTTTAAAAGACTCATTTACAACTAAGTTCCTTAAAAAGTGATACTTTATATCTATTTGCTTAGTTTTACTATTCTCAATTGGGGAATTTGAAAAATTTATTGCTGCCTGGTTGTCACAAAATATTATACAATTATTTTTGTTAAATTTTAAACCTAGTTTTTTACATTCCTCAATAACGTTTTGCATCCATATCATTTCTTTAGCGGCCTCTGCCAACGAAACATATTCAGCTTCCATCGTTGACAAACTAACAATCTTGTGCTTAAACGTTCACCAAGAAATTGGTACTATGTCATTCTAGAACAACATACCACCAAGTGACACTCTGTCATCTCTATTGGCTGCAAAATCTGAGTCTGAGTAGCAGTTTAGCCTTAAATCACAAATATTTGACAGATTTAACATATACTCTCTGGTCTTTTCAACATATCCCAACAATTTTAATAATGTATCCCAATGCTTTATCCCTGGATTCTCTTGAAACTGAGCCAGAATATTAACTGCATAGCATATGTCTGGTCTAGTTCTACTGGACAGATAGGCTAGACATCCAATCAAGCTTCTGTATGGGAAACCATGCATTTGTGTTAATTCACTATCATACATTGGGCAATCAATCTTGCTTAAAATGCTTCCCTTTGCAATAGGTTGTGATGAAACTGGATATTTGAACTTTTTAAACATCTGACAAACTTTGTCAATGTAATCACCTTGATGTATATGAAATTTGTTTTCTATCTCTTTAAATTCCACACCCAAAAGTTTTTTGACTTTTCCTAATTCTTTGATATCAAATTCTTTACTCAAAAGTAAAACAGTGTGGTCTATATCCTTTTGTTGTTTAGCAAACAAAATTATGTCGTCTACGTAAACCAGCATTAACAGGATCGCCAACGCGCGGTCCTTTCTGCGCATGTGCTCTTCATAATCACGCCGTGACGTATTCTCATCCACCGGTAACGCTGAGTTTTAAAATTTAGAAATGATGTTTTTAAAATGTAAATTTAACTGTTTAAATAGAAATTTTTTCTTTAAAATTTTTTACACATTTTTCAAAGTACAAATGGTTAGGGTATCTTATGATTCACTCCTCTCTCATTGATACAAATGAAATGTATCTTGAGTATATATTTTTATGTGACAATGAACTGTTATTTTTCTCACATTACACTTGAAAAATATATATCCATTTTTTACTACACGCATAATGCATTTTTGCTTATGTGAATAAAATGTGTATTTGATCTCAAGGATGTACATCATTGATATAATTTACATGAATCATAAAATTTTTAATCTGTGCTTATCTCATATGTATGTTTACCTTCTGTATCTTCTTATATTATCCTTGCCATTGTATTTGGTATTTATAGTGTATACTAGTCATGGGTTAAGATAATGAAACTTAAATTTTTAATCTTAAATGTTAAATTTAATAGTTATACATAAAATTTCCTACAACTTGAATTTGATGTTTGGACTTAAATTTTTAATCTCAAATTTAATAGTTATACATAAAATTTTCTACAACTTGAATTTGATATGTATAATAAATTTTTTTAATCTTAAATGTTAAGTTTAATAGTTATACCTAAATTTTCTAGAGCTTAAATTTTGATATCTTTAGATTTTTAAATTTTAAACTTAATGTTTCTATAAATTTTCAAATGTAGTAAAGAAATAGTTTTTTTTAGTATGAGCTAGTACTTAAGAAGGGCAATAGTATGGTTATACTCAGTTTCTTTTACTATGTTATCTTTAAACATATAATTTAAAGAATGCTTATGATCTGCATAATAGAAAAGTGTACTTATTTGGTTGTTGCCATTTTGAGAAATAGAAAATAGAAAAGGCACTTTCTAAAATGTTATAAGTATTATTAAATTTATGTATGCTTACATAATGTTTTTAGGATACTAAGGACCTTGACATTTTATTTTGGTCTTGATTCTTAGAGTAACCTTCTTTGGATGAGAGCATGGGCGCCGAGAGTTGTGTTTTGCATGAGGGGGCCGATTGTTGGAAACTTGGTTTTGTTTACATCACGATTCTCGTTTTGCAGGAGTGTGACGTCATTATTCTAAATGATTTTTCCATTCTCGTGAACGAATCGCGATGTGGACAAAACTGGGCTTATCATGCAAATCACCTTCTCGCCGCTCACGCATGCTGATTTGCATATCCAGAGGGCGTTGCCGGAAACGATTGTATTCCGGAACACACCCATCGCCGGATATATATGCTGGACACATTTTTGGTTTAAGCAGATCGCAGACACACAGACGATCGCAGGAGACGATTACTAGATGCCGATCGCTGATCGATCGATGTTAAGACGGATCTACATAGAGTCTTGTTCGAAGTAGTCGAATGCAATGATAGTGTTTATCATTGACACGGATGGTTGATCTAAGAAATGGTGGATCTTAAAGTATTTATGGTTCTCGGTCAAGGAGACCATGTTGTTCCGTGTTGTGGACTTTGTGCAGTGTTAATCCGTGAAGTTTAAAGTTTTTGCCATAGCGAGTGACCAGCTATTGGTGGCATTGGGAAATGCACACAGTTACGCAAGTCTGAAAAGTTTTGTTCTACTTACTCTTGTATTTCAAATATTGCTTAAACCAGGAATGTGTCTGAGCGTGGAACTTATCTGAAACCTTACGATTGAGCTTGAGAGCTCAAGTTTTTGTATATAGTGTGCTTGCTTTGTGTTACATTGCCAGAAATATCTTGTAAGCAAATGCACACACACACACACAATGGATTCGCTTCTTAATAAAAGTGATTTGAACTAAATTGGAACTGTTCTTTTCAACACCTCTACTATTAGTTGCATTTTTACAACTACCTTTGACGTTGTTATCACTGCAACTCTGCTTAAATTCCAGCGAATTTGTTTAACTGCAATTCGAGCTTCGTATTAATTTTTATAACCAGAAGGTTTATCCTGTGCATCCTGACAGGTCATGCATGATGAGCCCCCCAACAGTTATGACTTGAGCGCGTAATGGAGACGTGCGATTGACAGCTACTTCATGAACTACATCGTTAGCCGCAATTTGCGCACGTAGCTGAGATAGACAGCTACTTCATTAAATATACCATTAGCCCGTGACTTGCCCGCGTAGCTGAGGTGTACGAATGACAGCTACTTCATCAACTGAACCGTTAGCCTTAACTTGCGGGAGTAACGAAGGCATGCGATCGACATCTATTTCATGAAATGCACCGCTAGCCACGATTTATGCATGTAGCTGAGGTGTGCGATAGACAGCTACTTCATGAACTGTGTTGGAAAAATCGAATGTAAACATCGCGATTCACGTTTCCCATGAACGGGCATTCATGCAAATTTCTTATGAACGACTCTTTCCATTCACCGGCGTGAACCGTGACGTTTTTCCATCATGAGGAGTCATGCAAATCTGATTCCCAATGCATAAGCATCTCATTTGCATATCCGGGGGCATTTCCGTAACGGCCCAGTATCGGGTATATAAGACAGAACTTTCTTGAAGCATTTAGTTCGATCCTGATTCTGATCCTGTTCCGTTCGGTTCAGTTCAGCATTAAGTTGGATGTGTTCTTTTTATAACACAGACTTGTAAGTTCTGCTCTGTGACGGCATTTTTGATACGTGTAGTTGTTCACGATGTTAATTAATGATGAATAGTATAAAGTCATAATGTATCGGTGCATCAAGTAATTGAATCTTTCCTGCCAAGTGTGATACCAGCGGTGGTGGCTTCGGAGAAATACGCATGTAATCATGGTAGTATAAGTTTTATTATATACTACATTAAATGCTTCAAGGAAGTTCTAGAACCAACTCAATCTTTACAAGCTTTCGAGCTTCATGTATATAATCTTGTTTATGTTTCGGCATGGATTTTTACGAAGTATTGTAAAATTGCCTAAATATGCTTTATTTCACAAATAAAGTGAAATTAATTTCTACTTAACATGTTTCATCTGTCTTCAATTTACAAATGAACATTTTCACTAGAGGTTTTTATTGCGTGTCTCTGCTGAAAGAAAATCAACTATCTCGTTCGAGTCGAATCTATTTTCCATGCATGCATTGCCGAAATTAAATTTTTATTCGACAACAGGTTATGGGTCGCAGTATTACCGCCCAAAAACCACAGTGAATATTAAGCGAAATTCTAAGTGCATAGAGGTATTCAGATGGGGGCAGCGACTGGCACCATTTTGATCTACGGACACTAGTAAACAAGCGACTTGTGTTTGCTTCTTCCTCATCTTTCTACTAGACATGGAGGCAAATAGAATCAAGCCGCTGTCCTGAGACAACTACGTCACATGGAGCACGGAAATATCATTCGTCCTTAAAGGAGAAGGGTGCTTCGGTCACGTAGCGGAAACCGTGAAACCACTCGAAGAAGATGCTTCTCGGCACGATTTTGATGACTTCTATCGTCGGAAAGACAGAGCTCTCGCCATCATTTATCAAAGTTTAACGCCAGAGTTCAAAGAACTTGTTAACGTTTCTGACGAACCGAGTCAAGTCTGGGAAACTTTGAAGAAACATTTTGAAGCTCCGAGTAGAGCGAATCTCGTCAGACTGCTTGACAAATTCTTCAACATCAGGCCAGAGCCGGTCGACATCTTCTGTGCGAGACTACGGAAAGCAGTATCTAAATTGAAGGACGCTAATCATCCCATCGAAGACCTTTATGTGGCTTTTCAAGCGATTAGATATTTGCCTGAAGAATATCAAGGGATTGTGCAAATTATATATAGATGGTCTGATGTGGATTTTAAGTTAAACATGATACAAGTCGAGTTAGCCTGTGAGGAGAGCAGAATTCGTCAACAAAGTGCTGACAGGGAAAAAACTGTAAGTTTTAATGCTTATTTTACATCTAAAAGTGTTGTAAATAGTGCAAAAAAATCTGATTTTAAATTCCCAAATGTTAGTGCATCTACAAATACTGCTAATACTAGAAATGTTTTTAAAACTAAGAGTAATGTTGTAAATATTTCTAAGAGTAGTAATGTGAAGTGTTTTTACTGTAAACAGCCAGGTCATGTAAAAATTAATTGTCCTAAAGTTAGTGGATCAAGTATTATTGAAGTTTTTAGGTCTCCTAGTATCGAAGCCAATACTGTTATCGATCCTAACGATAGGCTCAACTGGGTAGTAGATACTGCTGCTACGCGACATTTTTGCAATAATATTAAATTATTCTCTAAATTTAATGAGTGTAAAGGCACTTCAATGTCGCTAGCAGTAGGGGATATCAAAAGTCCAGTTGAGGCTATCGGGACGGTGGAAATGTACGTCCAGTTTAAGGACATTAAAAGAGTTATTGTGTTAAATGAAGTGATGTATTCACCTAAACTTAGGCGTAATCTATTAGCTGCTTCAGTTCTAGAAGAACAAAATTACAGTTTTAGGGGAGCTAATGGGGTACTTTGGTTTTTTACGCCCAAAGGTGATAAATTTTTATATGTTAAAAGAAAAAATGGGTTATATTTTCTAAAACCTCAGTATAGTACCAGTGAGCCAAATAACACAGAAAACCGGGAATCTACGGATAGGGATCGAAAGGGAGAGGGAAAACCTAAAAAGGATAGGAAAACTAGCAGAAGGGATACTAGTTCTACACTTTAAAGAGTTTCAAACCAGAGAAGAGAGGCAACTAGGTACTAAGATTCTATGTATCCGAACAGATAATGGAATGGAATTCTGTCATTACAAGTTCACAGCTTATCTGAATAATATTGGAATCAAGGCAGAACGAACTAACACTTATACACCACAGCAGAATGGTGTGTCAGAGCGATTTAATTTAACTGCATTTGACTGTGTTAAAGCTATGTTGAACGAGAGTAAACTCAATGACAGAATGTGGGAGGAAGCCATATCGTGTTTTACATACACTAAAAATAGAATTTGTCACAAATTTAAGAACAAAACTCCACACGAACTCTACAGTGGTAGAAAGCCTTCAGTAAATCATCTTAGGACTTTTGGTTGTAGAGCCTATGTAGGTAAACCTAGCCAGCTCAGAAAGAAGTTGGATATGACACCTACAGAGGGAATTATGGTAGGCTATGCTACTGGAACCAAAGGCTATAGAATTCATTTGCTAGGGGAAAAACGTACCGTTGAAACCTGCAATGAAAGATTTGAAGAGAATGAAGTAGTGGAAGGCATCCTGGGCCAAATTTGTCCCAAAACTATCTCCTTTAAAATGTCTAAAGATGGCAGTTCAGAATATTCCGTTGGGGAATATTCGAGGGGGAAGTCTGATGGAGGGGCAGGAGAGAGTGAAGACACTGGTGAGGATCCGTCTGAATCCAGTGAGGAAATGGACTCTCCTGCTGATTCCAGTATGACTCCTTGCTCGGATATTACTTGGCAGCGAAAGACAGTTCCAAGACCCGATGGGAGTAGAACCGACGTGTATTATTACGCTCAAGGAGATAATAAAAGGCTGAGGTCGCACAATGATGTTAAGAAATATTGTGATAAAAGAAATATACAATTTGATCTGCAACTATTTAATTTTCGGGAAGATAAAAGTCTTAAAAGGGTCAGAGGTAGACCAGAAGCAAGCAACATTGAAATTAAAATACCAAGGAGTTACAATGATGCGATTAAATCTTCCCAATCCAGTGAATGGTGTACAGCAATGGATGAAGAGATAGCCGTAATGAAAGAGAGGGGTGTTTGGGAACTAGTTCCTGCATCCACCTCACAAAAACATATAGGCAATAGATGGGTATACACTGTTAAGAAGGACGAGAAAGGGGAGATTAAAATATTTAAAGCACGCTTGGTGGCTCAAGGGTATGGTCAGAAAAAGGGAGAATCATACGATGAAGTTTTCAGCCCTGTGGTGAACTTCAATATAATTAGAGCATTTTTCTCAATTTTTGTATGTATGCTTGGTTGGATGCATTTCCAATTAGATATCAAATCAGCTTATCTCTATGCTAAATTAAGTCAGAAAGTTTACATGAAACAACCTCAAGGCTATGTCAGTCAAAAATATCCTGATTATATTTGTTTGTTGAAGAAAGCCATTTATGGTCTTCATCAAAGTGGAAGAGAATGGTTTATTGAACTTGGCACCAAATTAAGGGAATTGAAATTTTTAAAACTTAAATGGTGTAATTGTGCTTATATACATAATAAACAAAGTTCTTATGGTAGTTTCTGTGGATGACATAATTCTTTTTTCCAAGTATCAGAAAGACATAGACCACATTATTTCACTGCTTAGCAATGAGTTTGATATCAAAATATTAGGGAAAATTAAGAAACTACTTGGTGTGGAATTTAAAGAATATGATAACAAATTTTTTATACATCAGAGTCAATATATAGATAAAGTGTGTCAAATATTCCAACAGTATAAATATCCAGTTGTTTCACTTCCTATTACTAAAGGTAATATTTTAAGTAAAGTTGATTGTCCAATGACAAGTGAGGAAGTGAACCAAATGCAAAGATTTCCATACAGAAGTTTAATTGGGTGTTTAGCTTTTATAGCTAGTAGGACTAGACCAGATATATGTTATGCAATTAACATATTATCTCAGTTTCAAGAAAACCCTGGCATTAAGCATTGGGATACTTTGTTAAAGCTTTTAGGATATTCTGAAAAAACTAAAGGTTATATGTTGAATTTATCTGATATTAAAGAGTTAAAATTAAGCTGTTACTCCGACTCTGACTTTGCAGCAAATAGAGACGACCGTGTTTCACTTGGAGGTATATTTCTTATTGATAAAGTACCTATTTCTTGGCGAACCTTCAAGCATAAGTGTGTCAGCTTGTCAACAATGGAAGCTGAGTATGTATCTCTAACAGTAGAAGCTAAGGAAATGGTATGGGTACAGAATGTAATGGAGAAATGTCGTACGCTTGGGTTAGACCTTAATATAAATAATAGTATCATTTTTAGCGATAACCAAGCAACAATAAATTTTTCTAACTCTCCAATTGAAAACAACAGGACTAAGCATATTGATGCTAAATATCATTTCTTACGAAACTTAATAGTCAATAAGTTATTTAATATCAAATTTATAAGTAGTAAAAATAACTTAGCAGATCATTTTACTAAATGACTAAAGAAGGAATATTTAAATTTTGTAGTAAAATATTTGAAAAGTAAATGAACCTTTTTAAGGTTAATGATTTTGTCCAAACTTTAAAAACTAAATTTGAATTTACAACTTTTAAGAATTGTTAAGATGTTATATATATATTACTGTTTAGCTCAACCTCTTTGATATAAGATAATATATCTTGAGTTTAAATTTTTGTAATGTTGAATCTCGTCCAAATTTACACTATAGTCTATATACATTCCTTTTCAATTTCCCGCATAATGCCAGTTAGTAGCTTATGTGTATAAATTTTTGTAATTTTCAAGCTAGTTGAAAGTAAATGTTGAAATTTTTATGAAGGACATTCATTATCGATTTACTCATGTATTTTTAAAAATATTTTAGTGTATCAGTACAATTTAGTAGTATTAATCATGTATACTTATCTTGTATTAATAGACTAAATTTTAAATTTATGAATTATAATGTTTATACTCAAATTTAATGTGAACTTAAATTCTGTGCTTATACTAAAATCTTTTTTAATCTTTTATAGTAAACATTAAACATGCTTATACTTAAAATTTATACTTAAATTTATACTAAATTTAAATTTTTGAATGTCTATACTGAAATTTGGAAATAATGTTGTATATGAATTTCTACTGGATGTAAATGTTGTTTTTACAATGTAGCTTACTATACTTAACAATTTTTCATGTCTGCAGGTATTTATGTCTTTGACTTAAATTTTTGTAATGATGTCTTTTTTTGCATTTTGATTTTGGTAGGATACTGGAGACCTAGGTGTTTATTTATATGTCTTGGTTTTTCAGAATAAATTTTTGTAGCGTATGCATTGAGACTCAGGGATTAGCATGAGGGGGCCGATTGTTGGAAAAATCGAATGTAAACATCGCGATTCACGTTTCCCGTGAATGGGCGTACATGCAAATTTCTTATGAACGACTCTTTCCGTTCACCGGCGTGAACCGTGACATTTTTCCATCATATGAGGAGTCATGCAAATCTGATTCCCAATGCGTACGCATCTCATTTGCATATCCGGGGGCGTTTCCGTAACGGCCCAGTATCGGGTATATAAGACGGAACTTTCTTGAAGCATGTAGTTCAATCCTGATTCTGATCCTGTTCGGTTCGGTTCAGTTCAGCTGATGTTCAGCATTAAGTTGGATGTGTTCTTTTTACAACACAGACTTGTAAGTTCTGCTCTGTGACGGCATTTTTGATACGTGTAGTTGTTCACGATGTTAATTAACGATGAATAGTATGAAGTCATAGTGTATTGGTGCATCAAGTAATTGAATCTTTCCTGCCAAGTGTGATACCAGCGGTGGTGGCTTCGGAGAAATATGCACGTTATCATGGTAGTATAAGTTTTATTATATACTACATTAAATGCTTCAAGGAAGTTCTAGAACCAACTCAATCTTTACAAGCTTTCGAGCTTCATGTATATAGTCTTGTTTATGTTTCGGCATGGATTTTAACGAAGTATTGTAAAATTGCCTAAATATGCTTTATTTCACAAATAAAGTGAAATTAATTTCTACTTAACATGTTTCATCTGTCTTCAATTTACAAATGAACATTTTCACTGGAGGTTTTTATTGCGTGCCTCTGCTGAAAGAAAATCAAATATCTCATTCGAGTCGAATCTATTTTCCATGCATACATTGCCGAAATTAAATTTTTATTCGACAACAAACTGAACCATTAGTCATGACTTGAGTGCGTAACGGAGACGTGCGATCGACAGCTACTTCATGAACTACATCGTTAGCTGTAACTTGCACGCGTAGCTGAGGTACAAGATCAACACGTCATAAACTGCACACTTAGCCGTGACTTGCGTATGTAACATAGGTGTGCGATCGACAATTACTTTATGAACTGCCCTGTTATTTATGGCTTGCGTCGCAGAGGTGCACGATCGACAGCTACTGCAAGAAAGGTTAAAAACTTTTTTTAAAACAATAGGGCTGGTCGCCGAAGGCAGTAATTAAATAATATGAGGGAAATAAGTTATCCTATATTTCATCAAAGCTACTGCAACACGTTAATCTAGACACAGCTATTTCCCTTCAATCTTCTCTGTTTTGATAGAATCACATGCACAAGTTCCTGCATGCACAAGTTCCAGCGGCTAAACACATGCACGAATTCCTGCGGCTCAAAAGAACTTTAGTCCAGAAAACTATATTTTTAAATATTGGATTTTGAGCAAAAATTCTTACAAAGTTCAAATCTTTGGTACTTTTCATCCCAGATTCATACTAAACATGGAATAATTTGACAAAATGTTAAGCTTAAAAAGAAATGAAAACTGTTTAAAAGTTTTATCTGTTGGAAGCGGGAATGTGTTTATTTAACATTCTTCACATTTCTGCTCTTTCATTGTTTTTAATTTATTTTTTATGGGGAGCGTGGCGATCCAATTACGGGACCTCCCTACTATGCCATATTTTATTTTATCCATTGCTTTTCTTCATAAACTGCTATGTGGTCTAGGCCCCTACGCAATGCATCCTTTTGAAGAGATATCCTTTAATATCATCAATGCCTAGAGAGGTTGCTAACAGCAGACAAAAATTCTTTCTCTACTCTCATGTTTTGACATGATGTTGATCAAATATTACGTAATGAGGGGCGTAAGAGAATCATAATCCGACTAACTATATTTGTATTATTGGATTTAGATCTAAAATTCTTCAAAATTTTTGCAAACAATTGATTCCCAACAAAGAATAGTTGAGCAAAATTTTAACTTTGCAAAGAAAGAGAAACTTCGTGATTTATTTATTGAATATTTGGAAGCACACTATTCAACAATCGACCCCGTCTTTTTCTATTTTATTTCTTTGAGAGGTTAAGGGTTACTAGGTTTGTTTGCTTGCGCTAGAGATTCCTAAGATATCCTGTGGTGATTCCTACTCCCACAAACAAAAGAATCTCCCCCAAACTCCGGTAGTAAATGATCACGTGGGTCGCCATTCGTCTTGCGATCGTATTTCACTAAAACCGGATGAAGAGGATTTAACCATTGAGAATCGGCGATTTTGTCGTGATTGACACTTTTGACACTTTGTCTTTGTAAAAGATGAGTGCTATTTTGAACAACGTTTTAATTTCGGAAGTCTTTTTTAACATTGATTGCCGTATGACGGGCGATAATACAGTAAATTTGACGCTGCAGCAAAACATTACAAAATTTTAGGATGATTTAAAAATTTTAGGTTAATTTTAGGAATTCAAGGGAAGCTTCAAACTATTAGAAATTTTAGGAATTTTAGGACGAATGCGATCCCTGTGTTTAAGAAAATACTGATTTGAAGGTGTTTTTTTTTTTCAGGGTTTTTTGTTGTGTAAAATTTTATCAAATGTTTTGAATTTTTGCCAGTTTACTGCCACTTAACTTCTCAACTGAATTGTTAATTAAGAGAGAAGAAAAAGAAAAAACAGGTTTTACGCTTGACTTTGAATTAAGCATGATATAACATAAATAGATAGAAACATAAATGATCAGACAAATTCATTGAACAGATGTAACTGAATATATTTTACCACTGAAATTGTTAGAAAAGAAAATAATAATGTACCAATCATTTAAATTAGCCAATATTTACTAGTAAATGAAAGTAACTATGCATGCAAATTGCAAATGGTATACCTGTAACATAGCTAACAGCTGATAAGCCATGAGCTCTTGTCGCAGATCATCTCCACATTTTATAATGGCAGAGAGCAGGCCCCAATTTGGTAGATGTCCATAAGGAGAAGCCTCTCGTATCCTACGAATTTTTTCTTCCCATGGTTCTTTAAGAGCAGCCGCAGATGGATCTTCTGGATCCCTCTGAAAAGTAAACTCTATTAAAAACTCATGTTTGTATATATCAATAATAAAAGAAGATAAAAGATTACACAATAAAAAATATTTGCCCGCATGTCTGTGCTATATTTAGCAAAAACAACAGTCATAAAATCAGGTTTTGCACAATTTTAGAGGAAAAAATAAAGGATTTTCAAGGACTTTTCCAGGACCTTGTGAAAAGAATTCATTTATAAATAGATATAAACACTGTGAATTATTTAAATGTCAATTTATACACCTATCAAAATAAAATGAGAAGCCTAAATATGAGAAATAATAATTAAAAAAGTTGCAAATTTAATTTAAACAAGATTTAAAAAAATACTTTTTCTTTTCAAATGTGTATAGTGGTTTCATGATGAAATGTTAATTTTAAACAAATACAGAATAACTTCAAAAATTCGGATGTTTTTCAAATTTTTCAAATTATTTATATTGAATTATATTTTTGTGTTTTACAGTGTATGAGTCAACATTTTGAACCCCGAAAATGAGACTGAAATTTAGGGGTCCACTTATACACAGGATATAACAAGATCAATCATGCATAAAGCATTGATTATGAAACACTTTCCAACTGCAATGCAATTTTATTTATCCCTTTCGGGACGGCGGCATTCCGAAACTACCGTGGCCCAAAGGACGAAGCGCTTTGTTTCCGAAATGTGCCCAAAAGATGGCTATTTTTTTGCGCTAAGCCTAACTCTCGAAAAAAATTCACTAAAAATCACCCGTTCAACACAGCATTCTACTTTTTTCAGGAAGAAAGGAAATACTTATTTTCTATTTGATGTATATTTTTTATACAAATTTTCTTTTATCAAAATATTAAAAATTTTAGTGTATATATGTTTTAGGTACAGATGGATAATTCATGTCCTTCCGATTTTTTAAAACTGTACCACATACATGCGTATTCTTAGACAACAAATACTTTGCAAGTACAGGAGAGGTAAAAAATTTATCCAAATACAAAGTATATATATCCTTTTCCTAAAAGTTCACTTAGAAATGTTTTCACAACGTGTTCTCCATACCCACCATCAGAGCTTGATAATCCAGTGTCCTTTCCAGTATACACAAGGAAATTCCATTTATGGCCTCATTCCGATTCTGACGATTTATATATTTTTATTCCATATCTGGACCTTTTCGATGAGTTATATTAACGAAATCCCAGCCTTCCTTTCCATGAGAACATAAATAACCTAATCATTTCATTGCTGCACATTCCTTTACCCCCCCCTCCCCTCCCCCACCCACTCAAAAAAAAACCTCTCTTATATTCCTCTAATTCAACAACGAAATCAATAAAAGACAAAATCAGAACGAGACCCGGAACTCAATTATAAAATTGTTGATGCTACGAGAAGTGCTCTGTTTACTTTACAGAACCATGTGTTTCACCGCTCCAAATGGAGAAATAATTCATTGGATTCTCCTTGTGCCAAGGTCAAACATCTACAAAATACATTTAAGTTGCATCCACGGGCATTTAACGCCATCTAGGAGACAAATACATTCAAATTAAAACGTTCCACATAGAAACACCAATACGTGCCAGTCGTCCTTTAGGGTAAAATTTCCTCCGGCCCGTGGGCGTGCCGTTTGTCGCAAAAGGGTTACACATCTCTAAAATGCAATACATTCAGCAGTAATATTTTTAAAATTATGACAATGCTACAATAATTTATTATATTTGAAAACTTTATCAAAAAAAATGAACTTTATTCAAATGATATCATTGAAATATAAATCGCCTGGCTCTCTATGAAAAAGCAGTAAAAATTTCATTCACTTTTATTCTATTCATTTCATTCATCACAATACTACAATAATTTATTTTACTTAAAACTTAAAACCATGGAGGTAAAAGTAATTTAACTCTGTGCTTAAAATTTCACCGAAAAAGTCTACTATAAAATTGTCTGTTCCCTATGTAGAAATCCATGACTGTTTCATTTCATTCATATCAACTATATTGCAGACTCCAGCACTAAATAATTTTGTGTTAAAGAAATTCAGCAATTCTTATATAACTCATAACTTGGTGTGTTTTACAATCTCCATAAGTGAAAATTAGGCTTCGTTGTAGAAATAATCAAAGTTTGATTATCATTTAAACTCAAATATATTGTAATTGCATTGTTTCAGAACATAGATGCACAGAAATTAAGCAAAAATAAAGAGGTTTTAGGATGAACACAACACTAAATAGAAATTAAAAAGAATTTTAAAAATCATGATTTTGACACAAGATGGATAGCATTGATCATTTAAACTGAAATATATTGTAATTGCGCTGTTTTAGAATATAGATGCACAGAAATTAAGCAAAAATAAAGCTGTTTTAGGACGGATACAACACTAAATAAAAATTAAAAAGAATTTTAAAAATCACGATTTTGACACAAGATGGATGCCATATTTTATTTTGAAGTGGGTAATGTGATCTCTTCATATGATGGTCACGTAATCTCTTCATATAAAGGGTGTACTTATTATTTTAATTTTTATTTAAAAAACTACTGAATATATTTTGCTGAAATTTTTTTATATATTTTATGGGATAATTTGAATATTTCCTAAAATTTTCCAACCAATTTGTGAATTTTAAATTCACTTAAAAAATTATGTCCCATAGGGTTCAATGTATTTAATTTTTTCAACAACCCAGGTTCAATCTAAAACTAATTGGGTGATATTATTCATTTATATTATTTATATTCCCATAGATCCCACAGACCATCTGAACAACATACTAAAATTTCATTTTGATAAAGTCATTTTTACGGCAATTATCATGCTAATGGACAGGCAGACAGACAGAATGAATAAAGCCATAAACACTTTTCAACTGTGTTGTAAAGTGTTAAAAATGGACACCCATAGATTGGCCCCGTAAGAGGAGTACGAATCGCATTGACGTTAACTCCTTTCTTATGGAAATTTATTTTGTTTCATTCCCTTCATTATAACATGGATACCATTCTTCAATGGATTCTATTTCGTCTGCAGAGCTGTGTCTTTTTTGACACCAGCATACAAAAATAAAAGAAGAAAGAATAAATTTCTATTAAATAGGGTCAAAATTCAGAAAAGGAGAAACTGTACTATTGCATTGTGAAATTAAGATAAATAAGTGGTTGACCCAGAGACTTGGATTAAAAAAAAAAGATTAAGAGAGATAAATAAATGGTTGACACAGAGACATGGTAGTTAGACTTCAAAATAAAAACCCGATTTAAAATAAAAAAATATATTTTAAACAAATTAAAATTTAACAAAACAATTCAAACAAAAATAAAATTCACTCAGGGGTTTCAAATGAAAAAGGAAATTCAAATTTTGACAGTTCTGTCAGGATATAACAATATTAATATATATATAAAATAAAAAAGAAAAGAAAGAAAGAAAGCCCAATCAATTGTAAAAAAAAACACTCGAGTGTGTAAACACTTAAAATACTTTGAAGGACCTCTTTAAGCATATTTCAAAAGAAATTTAAAAAAAAAAAATACCTCCATCCTAAACAATCTTTTAGTATGTACTGCATCTCTGGTGGAGTGGGAGAAGGGGAGCCAATCGGACCGGAATCTTCTTGGACATTCACTAGAATATCTTGAAGATGCACTCACTGGAATCTTCCTGTGGATGCATTGCAATACATCCCAGATGGTGTGGGAGCTAGGGATGGTGGTGTGGATGGACTCCGGCATCAGGGCTTAAATGGTGTGTGTGCACTGCATCTCTCGTGATGCAGAAGCAGGGGTGATCACAAAAATTTGCTTCAAGGTGCGCTCTTTTAAAATGGGTTTAGTAGTGAATGAAGATCATTATCAGGTGTCTCACCCTCTAAAAGTGTATTGAAAAGGTATGAAGATCAATTATCAGATGTTTCGATGAAGAGATCATTTTACCCCAAAAAAATGCTTAGAAAGGTGCGATGAACATTATCGAGTGATTTGATGAAGTGGGCATCTTGCCCTTTCAAAATGAAAAAAAATCTTAGAGTCAGCAGCAGAAGCGACCAGTTATGATGGTTGTTTTCATCTCGACTGAAGAATGCTTTCTTGCTTGGCATGAGGTTCCGATGTAGCAATCTATTTTGACATGTTAGAAATTCAAATCTAGATCATCAAGTGTGCTTCAAATGTGCGGCCGATAACAGGCAATGGACTTCTTGGCGAGCTAAAGTCTCTGCTCTATCTATGCTCTATTGAACAGGTGTTTTCTTACTTTAGAAAGATTACCTCCTTCCTCCGCAGCAACCTGGAAGTTTATACTGTCCACAAGGGAGGGAGGAAAAGGGGTGATATCTGCCATCCAATGAGGCCATGGCCAGAAGAACAAGGGTTGGAGAAAACATTCACTGGTCAGGACGGTCAACTGGTCATTCACTGGTCAACCCACACAGACTCAACCCCAGTTGTCGACAAGTCTGGAAATAGGTCATGGAGGGCCTGCTGCTCTCCACCACCTGGAAGTGCATGCTTCAAAGCCTAAAGCACGTTAGCACCCAGCTCATCCACAGATTGATTTACCCCACAGGTAAAAAGAGGATCAGGGCTATGAGGATGCCAAGATTCATACACCGCCATTTTATGACAGGCCTCCAGTTGGGAGATCTTACTTTAGACATTTGATAGCCTTCTTGATGTTCCCGGTGACACTCAGATCGCATTGTTTGGGTTGCTGTCTTGAATATTTTGGGAAAAGTTTTTATGCATACATAAAAAACTCTGTAGTGGAGCGAAAAAAAAAAAAATGGTTTTGAGCATATAAAGCATAAACATCGTTGATATTAGAAACATATACACATTATTTAAAATATTGTTATATTTACCTTGGATGAAAATAAAAACCTAACTGTTGTCAAATCCATTGACTTTCTTGTAGGTTACATAGTATTTTTACACTTTAGGTCACTTGATGATTGCTTGCAAAGCAATTTCATGTTTACATTTTTGGGGATTGGCATTTCCAGCTGGTGTAATATTTACTGGAAAAAGGTGTATTTAAAATTATCACAAAGTCCTGTTAGGCAGGTAAACAATTATATATATTAAAATGAAGTTTATATGTACCTTTTCAAAGCTTAAATAATGATTATTTGATCAGAGCAATTTACTAGAGAAAACAATAACAAGTGACTTTAATTTATTTAGATACGTTAAAAATTGCTCAGTTTTAATTACATTAAGAGATATTAGTTTAAAACACAGTAGCAGAATGTTTCAAGCTGATATGCGATAAGGATTGAAGGTTTGAAAATTTATCTGCGACTTGCACATTGTCTTAGCTTCTGGGTTCATCATTGGTTGTTTCTATAATTGGTCATTTTTTGTGCATTTTTTTTAAATATTTCAAGTTTTACACACTTCTGTTTATTATTTTAATGACTATTTTAATTATATTTATTAAAATAAAAAGTAAATTAATATTTAATGAAAGTTATGAACATGATGTAATGCCGTTTTCGGCTGACAATACAAATTAAATTTATCTTTATCTTTACATTAAACAACAGTAAACATTTTACATATTTACACAAGAGGATAATTTACTTTATATTTACTTTTACACAATTTCACTTTAACTCTTAGAATTTACTTTCAAAACTTTACATTACATTTAGCCTTAAAAATGAAGTGATAAGTACGAATTTTTTTGCGTTGTGATTTATCTACTTAAAAAAAAAAACAATGAAGTAAAAACCAGGAAAGAGAGCATGGTCATTGGAGCACATGGAAAAATGAACACTGAGACAAGTTAAAATTTTTAGGAAAACATTTATTTTAGTTAAAAGAAAATCCATCCACATATTTTCCCCCACAAATGCAAATTGGATTCCATCCAAATTGGTTTCCCTAAAATTTCAACAATCAATGTAACCATTTATCAACAACAAAGATCAATCATGCATAAAGCATTAATTATGAAACAATTTCCAAAATGCAATTTTATATAAACATCTCTAAAATGCAATGCATACCTCGGTAATATTTTAAAAATTATCACAATACTACATTAATTTATTATATTTGAAAATTTCATTGAAAACAAATGAACTTTATTCAAATGGCGTCATTGAAAACCATCTCTAAACCATCTCATTGGAACCATCTCTATATAAAAGCAGTATTTCATTCATAAACTTTTTTCCATTCCTTTCATTCATCACAATACTATAATAATTTATTTTATTTAAAATCTTAAAACCATGGAGGTACAAGTAATTTAACTCTATGTTTAAAACTTCATTGAAAAAATCGTCCGCTTCTCTGTGTAAAATCAATGAATGTTTCATTCATATCAACTATATTGCAGACTCCATCAGCTAAATAATTTTGCTTTAAAGAAATGCCACAATTCTTATACAACTCATTCTACATCTTTCGATGTGAAAATTAGGCTTCGTTGTAGCAATAATCAAAGTTTGATGATTATTTAAACTCAAATATATTGTAAATGCGCTGTTTCAGTATGTAGATGTTCAGAATTTAAGCAAAAATAGAGCGGTTTTAGGACGGATACAATACTAAATATGAATTAAAAAGAACTTTAAAAATCACAATTTGACAGATGATGAATGCAATATTTTATTTTGAAGTGGGTCACGTAATCTCTTCATATAATGGTCACGTGGTCTCTTCATATAAAGGGTGTAATTATTATTTTAATTTTTATTTAAAAAACTACTGAATATATTTTGCTGAAATTTTTTTTATATATTTTATGGGATAATTTGAATATTTCCTAAAACTTTCGAAGCAATTTGTGAATTTTAAATTCACTTAAATAATGTTTGAAAAATTAGGTCCCAAAGAATTCAATGTATTTCATTTTTTCAATTCGGGTTCAATTCAAAACTAATTGGGTGATATTATTCATTTATATTCCCATAGGTCCCACAGACCGTCTGAACAACATACTAAAATTTCATTTTGATAAAGTCATTTTTAAGGCAGTTATCGTGCTAACGGACAGACAGACAGACAGAATAAACAAAGTCATAAACATTTTTCAACTATGTTGTAAAGTGTTAAAAATGAGTGTAATGTCCAAAAGAAATAAAAAAAAAATCTGATGTGAGCAACACATAACTTTCTTTATATAATGCAATGAATTTACTACTTTTACAGTTAAAAAATCTGATGTGGGCAGCACATGACTTTCCCTGCAGACTTATATTCACATTCTCTTTATTTTAATTACATTTATTTCACTTTTAATTCAATTTTCGTTCTCATTCGGTAACCGGACTTATTTTCAAAGGTGGCATAGAGAAAATACGAAAAACTAAAATATCTCGAGAACGGCTAGTTCTCGTGTAATGAGGTTGGTCTTATTATTTTCGTCGTTAAAAAATATGTATTAAACGAGCATTTATTGGATATATTTGAGTATATCTATTAGTTTAGATTTTGACGATTTTTGCGGGCCATTTTGCAAAAAAATGCAGGTTATTTTTTTCCAAATCGTACCAAAATCAAATCAGCACCAGAGTGACCCACAAGTGACTCATCTGCCGAAATTTGTGAAATTCAGTCTATTAGTTTTTTAGTTAGAGTGGATACAAGCTTTTACGGGCCATTTCGCAAAAAAGGCAGGTTCATTTATTCCGAATCGTACCCAAAACTAATCAGCACCAGACTCGCTGACCAGTGACTTACCTACCAAATTTTGTGAAATTTGGTCCATTAGTTTTTTAGAGTGGATACAAAATCTGCACAGACAGACAGACACACAGACGTCATGCTAAAAATAGTTTTTTCGTATTCTAAAGGTCTCGAAAGGTGTAGATCCGTTGAAAACTAGAGTTGCAATTTTCGACATAATGCCAATACTTTCCCTATACATTACCATGTATTGCAGGGAAAGTAAAAAAATATTATTCTTATAGTAAATACTTATATTCTTTCCAAGATATTGAATTTTCTTCAATTAGTCATCATTTTCATTGATTTAGCGTAATTTTTATCAATTTGGTGAGATTTTTGTTAATTTGGCAACAATTAAAAATGTCGCCAAGTTGGCGACATTCTGCCAAATTCGTCGCCAAAATCTCGTCAAGCGTTATGGATGGAGAAATAAGTTATTCTTACAGCAGATGAATGACTATTGGCGTTCAAATACAAAAGTATTACTCAAAATATTTTTTTTCATGAATGGAACGAGCTAGATCCACGAGAATAATTTTTGAGTCGAAAGTGACTTTTATTTTAAAATCTTTAAAAAGTATTAGAAATTGATATATTTTTACTCACAATTGTCTGCTCTTTCTGGTAGTGTGATTTGTTTTTTTCTACGACGTCTGGATGATGGAGAAAAAAGGGGAAAAATTACTCAAAGTATATTTTTTCATGAATGGAACGAGCTAGATCCACGACAATGATGTCACCAAATTTATCACATGGTATTACATATGAAAAGTGAACATGTTTCTCAATAGGAAATATTTTTTTTTTATTTTATCTAACTTTTTGATAATTTTTTTTAAAAATGTGCAATATCTCAAGAACGGTTCATGTTAGCGTTCTAAAATTTATGTTAATCGTTTTCTAATGAAAGATTACATAAGAATTGTCTATTTGCGTAACTTTATTAGAAATTTTGATTTTTTGACGATTTTTTCAAAATTTTACTCAAATATTTAGGGGGTTCTGGGCATTCGATTGCATATAAAAACAATAGGCTTCCAGTGTTTACGGATTGTGATTTTTGTAACAAATTTCATTCGAATCGGTCTATTCGTTCGTCAGTTATCGTCTCCACAGACTCACTGACACACACACACACACACACACACAGACATCCCTTCAAAAATGTTTGATTCGTGATCAGCTAGCTCTCCCCTCAAAAACTTGAATTCGAATTTTCGACCCTGTCACAATACTTTCCTTATACATTATGTATATAAGGAAAGTAAAAAATGAAATATTAAAAAGTCCTAGGGACTCGTTGGCCCAACAAATTAGAAGAACCCCCAAGCAACAAGAGATTCCGAGGCCTTTCCTTGAAATTATGTTTGTCAAAAGAGGGGTAATTTTGAAAGCCACTGATCTAAAAATGGGTTTAAAAACACGATCTAAATGCCAAAAATGGGAAAACAAAGCTTAATTATCAAAAATGGATCATTTCAAAAATTATCAAAAATATCAAAATTCTGAATTCTTAATTAAAAGAATTAAGAATTCAGAATATAAAAAAGGAAAAATTTAGAAAAACAACAACTTAGAAATTTTGAACAAAAACAGGGAAAATTTGTAAAAAATAAACAGAATTTTAAACTTAAAATAGAAGATCTAAAAGTGGCATAGCATATTCTGCCAAACCAGGGGTAAATTTCTTTAAAAAACAAAACCAAAGACAAAAAAATCAAAAAAATCAAAAGCATTTCTCTGGGTGGATGGAATACACGAAACTGGTCAGAAGAAATTATCACATTTGACTGCTCTCAGGAATTACAATGATGCTAAAAATGTAGAATTACACAAATGTAAACAAAAACATGAGGAAAAAATTCAATGACAAAATAGCTTTGTAATCCAAAATTTCATTAAAAATTGTATTAAATTAAACTTTGAAAATAAAATTGAATTAAACTTTGAAAATCCTAAATTTTAACTCAAATTAAATCCCATAAAAGTAAAAAAATCTTCTGAATCATCACTAACTTCAATAAAAGGTACAAACTTAAACAAGGGGAAGCACACAGCTCAAAAGAAAACTTAAAATCGAAAAGTCCCCAACCAAAACATAAGTCAAACGAACCCCAGTAGAATGGAGCAGAGCCTGGGCAGTGTGATATCAAAATACAATTTTTCATGGCACCCAAGAGTTGTTCACTTTGCAAGATCGCTGCCTCATTATTTACAACATGAGCCGTTTTGGTTACATGCTTACACCACCCTCAGCTCTGCCATGTAAATCTAAACACTACACACCAAAATCAATCAGATTTCACAAAATTTTAATTTAAATTGCACTGCACTCAAGTAACAAGAAACTTCAAAAACACTTAAATTGTCTGGCATACTATGGTCCCCCCCCCCCTCCATTACAAATAAGAAAAAAACACACGTCCCCAGGGGATTGGCCTGCCTGCCAGATAACTCTGAACATAAAACACAAATATGACTCAATGGAATAGAGCTCAACTATGCTAGACTTTCTCAGTAAAACAATAAATTCTCCTAAAAACACTCTTCTCTGCAGTGACTTTAATAAACAAGTGTACTTAAAGAGAGAGAGAGGGGGGGGGGGGGGAAACCTCTTAAAACGGTGAAAATTCAAAACTTTAAAATTTAACACAAAAGAAAAATCCAAAATATAAATTTAAAACTTAAAGAAACAAAATTTAACTCAACCTCCCAGTCCATCAATTAAATCTAAACACTATGCCAATTATCATAAGTTTAAAAATAAACCTTAATATAAAAAAAAAAATCTGCTTTTGGGAAGTGCATACCATAAGCAGTCGGAAGGAAGAAACACAGAGTTTCCAAATCACTAGCTATTACAAAAAACTTAAATTTTGATGAAGACTTTGGATCAGCTGAAGAATTCAAAGAGTCGAAAGATAAAATTTTGAGAAGAGCTCCAAGATTAAAAACTAAATAACTGAAAATCCAATTTCACAATCTCCTCACCTACCTGCGATGAAACATGTATCCTCACAGAAACAAAAATTTAAACGTAAAAGACACTTCTAGACCAAAATAAATCACAAAACTAACTAAAGAAAAAAAAATGCTTACAGAATATTTACTCAAAGAACAATCTCACATTCCCCCCAAACAAACCACCTGAGACTGAACTTGCAAAATTAACTAAATGCTTACACTACCCAAAGTCGATTGCTTGGCTGACGGATCATTTACACAAGAAAAACAATTTTGAAAGTGGGCAAGTAATTAATTCCCCTGAGAGAAAAAGTGCATTCCCCACTAGAACACCTTAAAGGTGGGGCATCAAAGCACCAAAGTGAAAGTATTAACATGGTCAGTTGAAAATTTCTTCTCAGCACATTCTTGTAGGAAAAACGGGTTTGTTTACATCGCGATTATCGTTTCCCGTGAACGTGCATTCATCTTAATTTATTTTTGAATGACTCTTTTCCGTTCTCGTGGACGAATCGTGACATTTTCCAACAGGCTTATCATGAAAATCACCTCGCTGCGTACGCATCTGCTTTGTACATCTAGAAGGTGTTACAGGCAACAATTGAGTTCCGGAACGCACACATCCCTGGGTATATATACTAGACACATTTTTAGAACATGACTCGCATCAGACCTTCTTGACTTGTAAGATTGTGTCTCCTGACTTGTTCGATAACTGGTTCGAATGTACGATTGGTTGATAGTAAACACGGTGGTTTGATCAATGGCAAAGATGATCCTGTTGTTTTAAATGGTTCCCTGTTTATGAGACCATGTTTTTACCGTGTTTTAAATACTGAAATCCGTGAATGTTAAAGTCTTATACTGACCATAACGTGTAACCTGTGTATGGTGGCTTACGAAGTGCACGTCAGTATGTTTGGTAAGGTAAATTTCTTACTTACCTGTTTTTATATCCTGCTTTTAACAATGTGTCGAGTATATGAACTGAAAAACTTTTTCCCAGAGCTTCAGAGCTTGCAGTGTAAATATCGTGTCTTTACAATCTTGTTACAAAAGCTTATGTAACTTTGAAAATATAATGGATTCATCTCACAATAAAAGTGATTTGTTTAAGTTTTCGAAAATTGCCTGCTTACTTTTAATGGACATTATAGCATTTTCAACTCTGCATAATTATTCGACAAAACGACGCTTAGTTATGTGCTCACACATGAACTATTGTTTTTGAAGTTAACTATCACACCTTCATAGTTTTTGCCCTTGATAACCTATCCGCTTTCGGGCGGTATCCCGACGACACATCAGCGAACAAGGTTATGGGCTGTTACACGCTTTTAAACCATGGAAAACGACTGTGAATGTTCCAGAACGAAAGTGGAAACTATCGTGAAAGCAAGAGTCCAGTAGACTGGGGCCGCAGCGGCACCATTTGCATTCGGAAAAAGGGTAAACAATGTTGAAGTTGTAGTTCAAATTGACTGACACCTAATTAACTGGCATGGAGGCAGTTAAGATTACTGCATTATCAAGAGACAATTACGTCACATGGAGGAACGAGGTATCATTCGTTCTCAAAGGAGAGGGCTGCTTCGGATATGTAGACAGAACAGCATTACCAGTAGATGATAAGACGTCATGGCGTGATTATGAGGAGCATGTGTGCAGACGTGGCAGCGCATTGGCTATTCTGTTCCATAACGTATCGGCAGATTACAGAGAACTGATCAACATCACTGACGATCCGGCGGAAGCTTGGGACAAATTGAAAATGCACTTTGAAGTGGCGACTCGCGCTAATTTAGTGCGTCTCTTAGATGAGTTCTTCAATATATGTCCGGAGCCAGAGGAACCTATTGATATCTTCTGTTCCAGTTTGAGGAAAACCGTAGCCAAACTTAAAGACGTCAACCATCCGGTCGAAGATGTCTATGTCGCATTCCAGGTCATTAGATATCTCTCCAATGATTTCCAAAGTATAATTCAGCTGATATACCACTGGAGTGACACAGACTTCAAATTGGAAAAGATACAAGCTAAATTATCAGCTGAAGAAGGCCGGATATGGCAACTTAAAATTAACAGAAATAATGTCAGAATTCTTCTGTTTATTTGTCTTAGTGTAAAAATAATACAAATTTTAAAACTGATAATAAATATGATAATACTAGAAAGCTGGAAAACCAGTTAAAAAGGTCATTGGACCTTGTTATTGCTGTAAAAAGTTAGTCAAATTGTCCTAAGTTAAAATCTAGTTTGAATAATATTACAGAGGTGCACACATCTGCTGCAGTTGAAGCAAATTCAGTGCACGATTCTAACGATAGACTCAGCTGGGTAGTAGATACTGCTGCTACGTGACATTTTTGCAATAACATTAAATTGTTTTCAAAATTTAAAAAGTGCAAAGGCACATCAATGTTGCTGGCAGTAGGTGACATCGAAAGCCCAGTTGAGGCTATCGGTATGGTCAATATGTATGTTCAATTTAAGGACAAAAAATGTAATATTGTGTTAACTGATGTTATGTTTTCACCTAAGTTGAGGCGAAACCTGTTAGCTGCATCTGTTCTTGAAGAACAGGGGTATACTTTCAATGGGGTATTGTGGTTTAACCCTCCTGGGGGGGATAAGTTCTTTTATGCTAAGAGAAAAGACAATTTGTATTTTCTGAAACCACAATACGTAACTCAGAGATTAAACAATAATATTGAAAACCGTAAGTCAAAAAGTGAGGATCAGGATGGGGATAAGGATTCTAAGAAGGATAGAAAACCCCACAATAAAGAAACTAGATTAGACAAAATGAAAATTTAACTTAATGTAAATAAATTTAAAAACAAAACTGATAGTGGAAAGTCAAAGTCAAAAAAGGAAGTTGGTGTGGGTATTAAGCCAAGTAGTTCAGCAACAGAAGTTTTAAATAAAACTGAATTATGGCATAGAAGATATTGCCTCATCAATCCTGATTATTTATATCAGACTAGCAAAGTTTCCGCGACTAATGGACTCCCTAGATTGAAGTATACAAAAGATTAATCGTACACACTATAAATTGACCAAGTCTAAGAGAATTTCATATATGCTGATTGGTAGATAAGGTCCACTAAACTTTTACAATTACTTCATATGGATGTTTCTGGTCCCTTACCTACTGCTTCTTTGGGCAGAAACAGATACTTTTTGACAATAACTGATGGCTTTAGCCGAAAGGTGTTTGTTTACTTTTTGAAACAAAAATCAGATGTTTTAAAGGTCTTTAAAGAATTCCAAGTTAATGAAAAAAGACAATTGGGTAAAAAGATTTTGTGTATCCATATGGATAATCAGGGTTGCCACTCTCCAGAGAATATGAAATTCCCTGACTTTTCCAGGTTTTCCAGATAAATTCCAGGTTTATAAAAAACAGCGCGATAAACTATTCAGTTAATCTAGGCTTACACATATACCTTTTCTCTGTGTTTTAACATAGAGAATATAATATTATAATTGGGAATATATTAATTGGAGTGTAAATATTAAAATATTTACACTTCAATTAAAAATTTGTTACAAATTGGGACAAATAAATAATATTTGACATACATATACAAATAAAAAAAATCAATTGCTTTGGTAAATTAGACAAATCATGTACACTTGTTATAATAAATGTGGTAAAATAAATTAACACCAAAAATGTTAATATACAAGTTATGTGATAGTGAGTGAATATAGTATGTAGAAAAAATATTATTTTTGGAGATTTCTTATTTTGTCTTCAATTAGTGCAGCCTCTTTTTGAGCATCCACCATTATTTTGCTTTTCTTCCATTCTAAACTTTTCAGTTCTAAAGCAACACATTTTCGACTGTCTTCCAATTGTTTTTTATTACTTTCTGCTTCTTTCTTTCTTTGCATAGTATCAATGTACCTGGAATGTGCACATTTTACTGACTGAATCATGGCCTTTGTTATATCAATTGCTTCAACTCCCCCAGCATTGTTTATTGCTCCATAAACTTGTCTTAATGCTTTTAAGGCTTTCTTCTGTTTGGTTATCAATAATGCATTCTGCATTAATGCAAAATCCCCTTTCAAGAAATGAATTACCATGTGATAAAATGGAAAGCAATTTTATAAAAAAGGTCAAATCATTAGAAACTTGTTTTAGATGCAGTATACTAATCCAATGATCGTCAAGCCTAGTATCACTTCTTTTGTAAGATTTCATCATGTTTACTACTGAAGACTCATTGAATAATTTTTGGAACTCTTGATGAATGTTGTCAGCTTTTAATCCAGATATCCATATTTTAGAAACCAATATTTCTAGACATGCTGACAAACGCTCAATCGCCAAATCAGTTTGAAGAAAAACTGCAGGATTAAGAAACGATATTGCTTTAGTCAATGGAAATCGTACAGGTGAACGCTCAAAAAGTTTATGCACAAATCTTTGATATGCTTTAAGACATGAATTGTCGCATTTTCAAAATGTCTATATTGTTTTTATTCTTTATCTTTCTCAATTCATCTTTTAAAGGAAAACTAAGTGTCACTTCAGAGGCTGGGATCAAGTTATCTTTTTCAAGAACATCAATTTTGTAAAGACATGAAGCATTTTTGTCTAAAACACAAGGCTTTACAAATCTCTGCAAAATTGACTGTGCTATAGTTGTCACAGATTCATAAAGAAATGGTGCAAGTGGTTCATCAAATTTCATGACAATAAATTATAAAACAAAAAATATATAAAGGTTTTATCCCATGAAAATTACTTTACAATGAAAACAAATATTTATGTTTGGTAAAACACAGGTTTTCACTAAAGAAAGTAATAAATATTGATCTTTAATATATATATATATATATATATATATATATATAATTATATTCCTGCTAAAATGGTTTCCTTTTTATTTGCCTAAATTATTGCTTTAATACCACTTTTTGGGAAATATCCCTTCAGAGAGTGAGTTCATGCTACCCATTTTTCAAAATAGAAAAATTTGTATTATGCAAATATAAATAAAAAACTAACCTTAATAATTAGCCATAATAAGAAAATAAACTAGTTTAGTCGATCTAATATGCAACATTTAAATGATGGAGATGGATGGAAAAAGATACTAACGTACTCTCGGCAATTCACGCGATGTAACTGAATTGCGCAATCGCACTGTTTATGCGAAAATAATTAAGAAATTAACCATAATAATTAATCAGAATATGAAAATAAGCTAGTTAAGTTAATCAAAAATGCAATATTTAGAAGATTGAGATGGATGGGAAAAGATACTAACAACGTACTCTCGGCAATTCACGCGAAGCAACTGAATTGCGCAATCGCTCTGTTTATGCGAAAATAATTAAGAAATCAACCATAATAATTAATCTGAATATGAAAATAAGCTAGTTTAGTCAATCAAAAATGCAATATTTAGAAGATTGAAACGGATGGAAAAAGATATCATTGTACTCTCGCCGATTCATGAGAACAAACTGAATTGCGCAATCGCAGTGTTTATGAGAAATTAATGAACAAAATAACATGTTAGCGATTTATGCTGAATTAGACAACCTTTGAAGAAATATATTTATTACTTTCATAAAATAAGCGACCGAGATTTTTTTTATCGAGATTTACATTACACGCGGCCGTAAATCTCCGTTAATTTGATTGGCTTTACCCTGCATTTTATTATGGATTTACTACGATCCCGGGAATGGTAGAAATCAGTGCTAAAAAAGTGGAAAATCGGTGTTTCCGAGGAATTATAGTATGTCTGGTTAATTGATAAATTTCAAACAAAAAAAGCCGGAGAATTTCGTTAGTAATCCAGAGGCCGGAGAAGTAATGAAAAATCCGGAGTCTCCGGCCCCGGAGAGTTGGCACGTCTACAATACTCTGAAGCTAGCAAAATGCACGGTACTACGCAGCGCCGGCGCCGCGCCGTCAAAAGTTGGATGGTTGGTTTATTGGGATGAAATACGCGTTACGCGTAGCCTAGACGGCGGCGGGCGGTCAGAAATGTTTGCGTTCGTCGAGCTAATAACTGGTTTTTCCGATCCTTGATCTTTCGAACAATCGTTCTTAGTATACATCGTGAATTTTATTTGCATTATTTAAATTTTAAAAAAAATTCCAGGTTTCCCGCGAAATTCCCTGACTTTTCCCGGTTTTCCCTGACTGTTTTCAAATTCCCTGACATTTCCCGGTTTCCAGGTTGAGTGGCAACCCTGATAATGGTATGGAATTCCGCCACAACCAATTTAAGGGATATCTAAAGAATTGGAAATTAAATCGGAAAGGACTAATACCTATACACCCGAACAAAACAAGATTTCTGAAAGATTTAATTTAACTGCACTTGGTTGCGTGAGGGCTATGCTTAATCAAAGTAAGGTTGATGACAGAATGTGAGCAGAAGTCATTTTGTGTTTTACTTCCAAGAAAAACAGGATATGTCATAAATTTAAGACAAAAACTCCACACGAATTATACAATGGTAGGAAGCCAGCTGTAGCTCACCTCAAGATCTTTGGGTGCAAAGCCTATGTTGGCACAGCAAAGCAACTTAGACAAAAGGGAACGTTAGACATGAGGGCTCAAGAAGGAGTCATGGTCAGATATGTCACAAGCATCAAAGGTTATAGGATTTTAATACCAAAAGAACAGAAGGTTATTGAAACCAATAATGTCAGATTTCAGGAAAATGAAGCAGCGAAAGGAGTCCTGGACCCTAGTTACCCTAAAACCATCACCTTGAAAGTATCAATAGATACTCGCTCGATATCCTCACAGTCAGAATGTCTGGGGGGTGGGTCAGAAGAAGAGGCAGGTGAGAGCCACGACACTAGTAGATTTGATGAAGAAGAGGACTCTCCTGCCGATTCTGGTCTGACACTTTGCTTAGACATTGTTTGGGAACGGAAAGCCGTACCTAGGCCTTATTGTAGTAGGACGGATGTGTACTACTTTGCGAAGGGTGATAATAAAAGGCTGAGATCTTATAATGATGTCAAGAAATATTGTGCAAAAACTAATATACATTATGACCAGCAACTTTTTAATTTTAAAGAAAAAAATAGGGTAAATGATACCAGGGGAAAACCAGAAGCGAGCAATGTAGAAATCCAAATACTCAGGAATTATAAAGCGGCAGTTGAATCTCCTCAGTCTGAAAAGTGGAGTGAAGTAATGAACGATGAAATATCTATAATGCAAGAGAGGGGTGTCTGGGAGTTAGTTCCTGCGCCCACCTCACAAAAAGTAATTGGAAGTACATGGATCTACACCATTAAAAAAGATGAAAAGGGGGAAATTAAAAGATTCAAAGCTCGTTTAGTAGCTCAAGGATATACCCAGGAGAAGAGGGACTCATATGATGAAGTTTTTAGCTCTGTTATTAATTTTAGTTCAGTCAGAGCTTTTTTCACCCTCTTTGTATGCTCGGCTGGAAATATTTCCAACTTGACATCAAATCTGCATACCTTTATGCTAAGCTAAATGTTAAGATTTTTATGAAACAGCCACTAGGATATGTCGATCCAAACCAGCAACAATATGTCTGTCTATTAAAGAGAGCCATATATGGCCTTCATCAAAGAGGAAGGGAATGGTACATTGAACTTTTTAATGGTACATTGAACCCTAAAGAAATTAAACTTTTAAAAATTTAAGTGGTGCAGTTGTGCCTATGTATACCAGAGTAAAGTTTTAATGCTAGTTTATGTGGATGACATAGTTTTGTTTTCGGAATATCAGAAAGATATTGATAACGCTGTTTCATTATTAAGTAAAGAATTTTATATCAAGATACTAGGGAAAATAAAGAAACTGTTGGGTGTGAAATTTAAAGAAATAGAAAACAAATTTCATATACATCAAGGTCAGTACATTGACAAGGTTTGTCAAATGTTTAAGAATTTCAAATACCCCATTACTTCACTTTCTACTGCTAAGGGCAGTATTTTGAGCAAAGTTCACAGCCCAATGAATAAGGAAGAGTTGGTACAAATGCAAGGTTTCCCATACAGGAGCTTAATTGGATGTTTAGCCTATTTAACCAGTAGGACAAGGCCAAATATATGTTACACAGTTAACATTTTATCACAATTTCAAGAGAATCCAGGAATAAAGCATTGGGATGCATTACTAAAATTATTGGGATATGTTGAAAAGACAAAAGAGTATATGCCAAATTTGTCAAATATCTGTGAATTCAACTTAAACTGCTACTCAGACTCAGATTTTATAGCCAATAGAGATGACAGAGTGTCACTTGGTGGTATGTTGTTTCTGATAGACAAAGTACCTGTTTCTTGGCATAAGCACAAGTGTGTTAGCCTGTCAACTATGGAAGCTGAATATGTTTCATTGGCAGAAGCTACTAAAGAAATAATTTGGATGCAAAACATAATTGGGGAATGCAAAAAACTAGGGTTAAAATTTAACAAAAATAATAATATAATCTTTTGTGACAACCAAGCTGCAATAAATTTTTCCAATTCCCCAATTGAGAATAATAGAACTAAGCATATAGACGTAAAGTATCACTTCTTAAGAAACTTGGTTATAAATGAGTCATTTAAAATTAACTTTGTTAATACTAAATATAATGTAGCAGATGACTTCACAAAACCAATGACTACGGATAGGATCTTTCACCCTTTAAGTGTGTCATTTATTTCCCTTTGTACGCACTGCAGTGGGGAATTTTTTTTTACCCACACCCTTTTCCCCATTGATTGTGCGTTGAATGAGGTGTTTTGCAGAAATAAGTATTAAGCAAATAAACATGTATAATAACAGATAAGTAAATAAAAAAACATACAATTTTAATTTTTAATAGTTCCTCTTGGTGTGATAAATTTTAAAACATGGAATATAATAAAGAGCAACTTGTTTCAAATTCAGAATCACTTTCAAAATCCAAAACATTTAAAAGTTCATCCTCTGAAACACAAGAATCATGAGATAACTTGCGTTTTGTTGAAATAAGATTGAAAGCACTTGAGGCCGTCATTGCTTTGAATGTGAAATCCCAACAAAACTGAGTTTATTTTATGTGCGTTTACGAAATACTGCCTCTGATAACATTTAGTTTGTGGGACTACTAGTGCCATCAAGTGTAAAAGACTCTAAACACAGTTAATATCTCATAAAAATCATATGACATGTTATTTTCGTCAAAAACACAGGAATCTCGGCTTTAAAAGTGCATAATGAGTACACCTCGTCGAACTCGTTTAGCGGTAGTGCAGTGCATGACGAGCTGAACTCGTCAAGCATGCTTAAAAGGTTAAACTCTGTAATGAGATATTTAAAATGTAAACTTAACTTTAAAATTGAAACTTTACACATTTTTTTTCAAATATGGTTAGGGTATCGTATTATTTACTCCTCCCTCATTGATACAAATAAATGTATCTTGGGTATATTTATTGTGTTACAATGAACTTTTTAATTTTACATTACACTTAAATATATATATCCATTTTGATTACTCGCATAATGCAATTTACTTATGTGAATAAAATGTGCGTTTGATCTTTTTTGTTATACACTGGGTTATACATTTTTGATCTTAAACCACAATCATAAATTTTAATCTGTGCTTATATCATATGAATATTTGCCTTCTGTACTTTTAATATCTTTGCCAAATTGTTAGTATTAATTGCGTATACTCATTTTGTACAGGGATAATAAAAAATGATTAAACCTTTTTAACATTTTTAAACTTAAATTTATGTTTATACTAAAATTTCTTGAACTTAAATTTTTGATGTTTATACTTGAACTTTTAAACTTAAATATTAAATTTAATGTTTCTACATAAAGTTTCAATCTTTCAATAATGTTAAAAGTTAAATATCTATCTTCATAGTAAATGTTTATACCTACGATTTAAAAACTTGAATAATATGATTATACTCAAATTTACTTGTAGTGAATCCATGATGATACTCAGTTTTTCTTAGATTTTACTATGTTGATATGCCCTTTAGTCAGGGTCAGCGCTAGCCATTCGCTTACGCGCCAAATGCAAAAAGATCGCAAAACTGGCGATAAAAAAAATACTTTGGAGAAAAAAATGGCGAATGATTTTTTGGAAACTGTGAAAATTTCGTAAATATTTTTTTGGGAAGTAATATGGAATAAAAGACCGATTTAATTTGGAATAAAAGTCCGATTCCAGACAAGTAGGCCTATGACATACGAGCGTTGTCTCCCGTCTGTTTTGGGGACACTCGTTCTCGTGTGACAAGCTCCAGGTATTCTTTAATTCCCAACACACTGCTCCTCAAAACGGACGGCAGACAGCGCATTCCTGTCTCTCAAGCGTCCTTGACCCACCGCGGCAATCAAAACATTATCTGAATTCCGTCCGTTATGTGAGCCGATTTTTTTTTCGTTAACCCTGAATCGCACAACCGTTAACCCCCAACACAGTTATTAGATACTCTCCAATAAACAAAACAAAAAAACACTTTCAACTTAAAATCCTGCATTATAGTTTTAAACAATCTGTGTTACAGAATTATTTCTGAAAAGAGCCATTTTTTGTCGAAAACAATCAGCCGTAATCAGAGAAACAAGTGATAAACATCGAACGAAAATGTATGTATATTTTTTGATGACACGTATACAATGGTAGTCCGGAGCATCTGGAGGGCAGAGAAATTAGGAGGGTGCGATTGCGTAATTACTACCGCATCATTTTAAGATCGATTGTCTTGCAGGAAAAAATAACTTTTAGACTTACGATGTTTTTTTTTTAGACTCCGCATATAAATCGACCCCCCCCCCTCCCACTTTGAAGCATTTTTTTTTTGTCACAAATTTCTCGACTTACGCGAGTATATACGGTAAATAAAAAAGCATTTAATTTTAGTTAAAAGCAACTGCAAAAAGGTCACTGCTGATTATTATTACAGATGCCAACTTGCGGTATGCTGTTTTTGTCATAAGTTGAATCGTAGTTTATCTTTTTGTTACGAATTTTTAAGCCTGTCTGGCTTGTTTTCGTTTCATCTTCATCATCATCTTTGTGGTTTTTATACAATCCTTATGCCTGCCTGAATTTTAAAACTGACATAAAAATTTATCCCTTAGATAGTTTTGGTGCCTAATTTTAAAGAAATATAATGATGATACTGCATATAAAAATATTATGGATGTAGCAAGAATTGGTTTCACATGTCCTATAACAACAACCATCGTTGAAAGAGGCTTTAGTTAACAGAACATAAATTTCATTAAATAGTAACATCAGAGTAAAAAATCTCAGTGACTTGATTCTTTCTTATAAATAGTGAAGGACCAGATATGAAAGATTTTAACTTTAAGGCAGCTTTTGAAAATGGGTGTATAGTACAAAAATTCGACGCTTGCCTGGTTTATATGATAATGAAACTATGTGAATTATAAAATAAATTTGTCATCTTTGTTAACTCATTGTGATCTTTCATTGGTAAATGCAAGTTTAATTTACTAATAGCCTATTTAATGATTAAAAAAATGAAATCTACCTATCTTTATATCTTGTTTAGAATGAAATTAATATTATTAGCTGCATTATGGCTTAAAAGTAGAAATTTTTTCACCGATGGCGACGATAACTTTGACTAATAATCATGTAATTTGGCTAATTTGTTGGCTAACAGTTTGAAATTCCTAGCGCGGGCCCTGCCTTTAGTCATATACCTTAAATTAACTTCTTAAATACTTATAATCAGTTTTTAATGAGTGGATGTGTGTGTTTATCCTGTGTTTTCAATTTGATATATTGATATAAAATTTGAAAAATAGTGAACAGCTTATAAGTGTTTATACTTAAATGTGTCTTGGTCCATGGAATGGATTTTTGTCTAATTGCATAGGCATCAAGACTTGGTGTTTGGCATAAGGGGGCCGATTATTCTTATGGGCAGGCATACTTACCATATATACTTGCATATAAGTCGAGAAATTTGTGATAAAAAAAAACTTCAAAGTGGGGGGTCGGCTTATATGCAGAGTCTTAAAAAAAAAGAAGGAAGTCTGAAAGTTCTTTTTTCCAGCGAGGCAATCCCTCTTAAAACAATGCTGTAGTAATTATGCAATCGCGCATTCCGAATTTCTCTGCACTTCAAAATTCTGTGAGTCACTGTCCTCTCGATGTTCCCGACTACCAGTGTATCACGTCATCAAAAAATATGTATACATTTTCATTCGATGTTTATATCTCGCTTCTTGGATTACGGCCGATCATTTTTGACAAAAAATGGCTCTTTTCAGAAACAATTCTGTAACACAGATTGTTTAAAACTATAATGAAGGATTTTAAGATGAAAGAAGTTTTTTTTTTTTTTATTGAAGAGAGTATCTAATAACAACTCTGTTGGTGGGTAAACGAAAAAAATCAACTCAAATAACAGGCGGAAGCCAGATATTGTTTTGTTTGCGAAGTGAGTCAAGACGTCACCTCCGAGAGTACAAACCGAAGTATTCAAAGAAAAAGATAGTATTCAGTAATCATTTTAGTTTCAGCATACTTTAGCTATAAGTGAATGTACTGAAAAATTATTTAAATAAAATGCCTGATTAAGCAATAAATACACAGGATTCTTTTTCAAACTTTTATTAAAACATTAGTGACTAACTGAATGGAACCCATTCATCTTTGCCCTCAGAGTGAATTTAAGTAATTATAAATATTTTATTTTAAGGAAATTTACAGCAATATTAATCTTTTAAATCACCCATTTTAATGTAAATTATCGAATTATTTGTGAATAAGAATAAATACAGCATTTCCTTACATTTCACTTTGTTCTACGATTTGTAGACAATTTTAAACTTACAAATTTAATTAATATTATTCCTTTACTGACAAATTATTATTCCTTTACATCGAACAGAGAAACAAAATGGAAGCAAATAGCAAAAGCTCCGATTGTGATCTGGAAAACCTACTCGGAGTGGGTCTACAAGTCGAGACGTCAAAAGTTAGTGTTCCAGCCTCTGCTCTTGCAGGTAATCCCACTACGCAACACATGCTATACTTAACCCTTTCGCGATGGTTGGCACGCCCGCGTGCCGTATGCGAACTTGCATTCAATGACGTAATTATAAATATTTTATTTTAAGGTAATTTACAGCAACTTTTAAATCACCCATTTTAATGTAAATTATCGAATTATTTGTGAATAAGAATAAATACAGCATTTCCTTACATTTCACTTTGTTCTACTATTTGTAGATAATTTTAAACTTTCAAATTTAATTACTATTATTGCTTTACTGACAAATTATTATTCCTTTATATCGAACAAAAAAATAAAAAGAAAGCAAATAGCAAAAGCTCTGATCATGATCTGGAAGATCTACACGCAGTGGGCCTACAAGCCGAGACGTCAAAAGTTAGTGCTCCGGCCTCTGCTGTCGGAGGTGATGGTCAAGGATGCTTGAGAGACAGGGATGAGCGGTTTCCTGTCTGTTTTGAGGAGCTGCATGCTGGGAGTAAAAGAATGCCTGTAGCTTGTCACATGAGAACGAGCATCCCCAAAACGGACGGGAGACAATGCTCATATGTCATAGGCCTACTTGTTTGGAATCGGACTTTAAAGGGTTCCGATGAAGTTTTTATTATGGAAATTAAATTATATATATGTATATATATATGTATATATATATATATGTATATATATATATATATATATATCATTTTCAAATTTTTTTGAGTAATTTATTGAAATTTTTTTTTCTCTTTTGGGAGGGATCGACTTATATGTGAGTTTTGGATTTTTTCCGATTTTTTTCTCTGAAAGTAGGGGGGAGGGGGGTGATTGACTTATACGAGAGTATATACAGTATTCAAAAACTACAAGGCTCCCTAGACCTCAAAATTCCCCTTGAGTGACTATGAAAACAAACTCATTAGCCACATCTTTAAATTTCACCAAAAGCCAAGAGTTGTGACTAATCCCTCAAAACAAGACATCAAAAGCAACCCTTCCCCGAAACAAGGTTTATAGAATACTACAGGTTGGCCCACAGAATACTATATTCAGAAGGTTCACTTCCATAGGAACCCATGGCAACATCTTTAACATGGGATTTGGTACAGACACTAGCTTTCAAGTAGCCAACCATTGCAGTTATGATGTAAAAAAAAGCTCGACTGCTAGATTAGTAATTTTATGTTAATGCAGCTAAAAAAAAAAAATTACGGAACTGTACTTTTATAATTTTTTAAACTATAAACATGATCAGCATTTAAAAATACCTTTATCTGTAATATATTTATTAGTTTAAGTAAATTTAAATAAATAAACATAGATATATATATTTAATTCATGTAATCATAAACTAAATAAAAAATTGATGCATTGCATCACTGTAAATTATTATACACCAAATATTACAAGCTACCATACTGAAAAGACTGAAATATTGTATAATATTTTCAGCCTAAAAAGTATACTAGCGTGTTGGCTGTTAAATTGCTTAGTTATTAATTTATTCTGGGATGCTGTTAATATAACTTTTTTTTTAAATACATTAATATTCTAATAATAAATAACAAATTTATATAAATGCACTATCAAAGGTGTCGACCTCAATCGTTAATTACAAAGAGGGGGGGGGGGGGGGTATTTTCCACATTACAACAGTTAGTAAAAATCATGTAAAATATATACATATTCAATATCATATTCAACTTAATTAGCTCTAGAAAAAGCTTTCCACGTGTAAACATGCAATGACTGAACAAAGTTCTAAGCGCTTCGTTCAGTGCCAAATAGGGTTATATTAACAGAACGTCTTGGCGAAAACCAGTCTGTGGAGGAAAACCATCACAGACCATCACCAAGCATGCCAACCATGATATTGGATTTAATTTGGGTTAGCGGTGAGTGGCGCTGCGGTAGCGACTGAAACGTCTGTATATATTAGTCTGTGGGTTGGCCCATCCGGGACGACAGGATCAGTTCACTCAAAGGGGAGGAAGGTTGTAACGCCAAAGTTGCTAAAGGCTGTTTCCCTACTTTCTTTCATGTGGATCTTTCGTGAGCGTTAATAATTGTAAATTATTTTTAAGCCTGTTTTTTGTGTATTTTTGGCAAAAGTGTTGTATTTGTGAAGTGTGATGCCAAGTTGCACAATTGCAAATTGCCATAATGATGAGAAAACTTGCGATGTTTGGATTCTAGTTTAAATCAAGATAGTTTAGAGAGTTTTTTTCTGCTATATGAGATATGGGCCACACTGATGATCATCTTGAACCCAGTCAGTTCAAATTCCGATTACGTCTTCAGCTCCTAAGTGGTCAACTTGTGCTGCCTTCTAAACACAGAAACGTAACAGAGTGTGAAAAAACACATATCCTCACTACTCCTTGTTTAAAAGGATTATTCCTTCAAGAAAACAAAAACAATACCACAGCAGAAGTTTCAACTGCAATAAATTCAGAAAATAATTTAATTGAAAAATTAGTTATTGGAGAATGCAACGACCTTAATCCAAATTATTCATTTGTTCATGAACAATGTTCTTCAAAGGAAAATATTGAGGAGAATGCTATAGAGTATATTTCTAGAACAAATAAAAGAACCCTTATCCAAAAATAAAGACAATGAAGTTCGGGAAAAATCTTGGATAGAGGAGGATGCTTCAATAGAGGAGGGCTTACAGTGCCCTCGAATATTTGACTAGACACAGTCAAAAAATTTGAAATAGTGTTTTACAATATTCATGGAAATGAGGTAAATAGGCAACTCAAAATAATTCATAAATTATTCTGCAGTATGAAAGTGAACATCCCAGAAGTAAGCGATAAAACTCTTATATATTATTCAAGATTGAGAATCTGTATTCGCATTATGTATCTCAATAAAAAGTTAAAACATGCTAATGATAAAAAAGTTCAGTGAAAAAATGCTCAATTTTTAAAAAGCAGTATTTCTATAAAAACATTTTTGCTTTAATTTTTATTAATAAATAAATAAATAAAATAATAATAAAAAATTCTTAAATTCGTGATAACTAATTCCCACTTTACCTTTTTAATCTATATTATGCAATTGTATTGAGTACTTACCATTTTTAATCGATTAATATTTTATTGAAAAATAATTATTTCCATGAACATATTTTAAATGATGCTCTCAAATAGCGAACTATATATCTTTGAATTAAGTATTATTTAATAGATTTAAAAATTGCTATTATTTTATTTTTAAAACACAGATCTAAAATTTGAATAAATAAACTGGCTAAATTGCTTTTAGAAACATAAATAAAGATGCAGATTTGTCTAAATGTAAATGTACTAAATATTTGTATAAATGTAAATTAAACTAAATATTTGTACAAACGTAAATTAAGCTAAACATCTGTATAAATATAAATTGCGCTAAATATTTGTAAAAATGTAAATTAGGCTAAATATTTATATAAATGTAAATTGAGCTAAATATTTGCATAATTATACACTAAGTTAAATATTTGAATAATCTTGCATGTTTGTAAAAAAATTTTATTTGTATTTATGTGTATACATATAAAGTGGATATTTTAATAAAACCGTGTTATTTAAATATAAAATAATTAAATGGTATTTGTATTTATTGTTCTCTAATGCATCTAATGTTCAGAATAAAAAAACTTACAGTAATAACAGTAGAACAATTCGGAAACAGCTCCAAATAAGTTTGGATTTCAAAACTTTACCTAACTAGATACCATTGATTTGCATAAAGAAGTGCATGATTTCTAGCAACTTTGACATCATCATTCCGTGTTTCCTCCAGCCAATACCATGAGTCTAGCAGATAGACCAACCTGTAGTATTCTATAAACCTTGTTCCCGGAAGTCGCCAAGATCATGAGCGTTCCCTCTAATGAGCATAGAAAAATCACCACTCGCACTGCAGTAATGAGGGTGAAAACTAACAAATGTGATAAGCACAGTGATACCGGAAGGGCTCCAGTAAGTATGGGAACAGCAACCGCACGGGAAGAACGAGGGAGAAAAGAAAGACAGAAAAAAGGTTAAAATGGCAGCCACTAGACAAAGCATGATGGTTTGCCAATCATCAGCAAAACTGGCGCCTAGCTTACACAAGCGTGGTTTGAAATTGCTAAAATTACGTTTACCAAAAGGGGGTTAATTCTGAATACTATCGATCTAAAAATGGGTTTAAAAACACGATTTAAATGCTAAAAATAGGAAAAGAATTAAAAGAACTAAGAATTTAGAAAATAAAAAAGGGAAAATAAATAAACAGAACTTAAAACTTAAAATAGAAGATCTAAAAGCATAGCAATGCAAGTACAGATGCACATCGAATTTTAATTTATGCCCCTGAAATTACTAACTATAAATACTTCTTATTGTTATATGTTATTAAAAGAATAACCCTGTATTTCATTAATTATATGTTTAAGAAATAGCTTGAAATGTCAGGGGCTATTGAAAAGATTCACAACAAAATATAAGACGTTACTTTTTTCTGAAAAAACCGAAAATTCGTACAAACATATTTCTAGAGTAACTTTAATTATTAACATGCATTTATAATTGCTATCTTCTCATTTTTGGTATTTATTAAACTTTAAAAACTTATTTCTGGTGTTTCCTTAATTTTTTCTAATTTAAAATTTATTTTTAAGTCATTATCCGTTCTCTCCTTTTTTTCCCATTTTCTAAAGGTTTCCCAAATTTACAGATTCTTCCTAAACATTTAAAACATTTATGATCACTAATTACTTTCTAATCTTATTTAAAATTGTACAAATGTTTTTCAGTAAAGAACTTTCAAGTTTTTCACAATAGAACAAAATATTTACCATGTAATGTAGCATTTAAATATTTTTGAGGCAATTTAAAATCAATTCTTTCAAAACTTAATCATTCAAGATTTTTCAGATTTTTTTTTTTGCAATATTACCAGTTATTTCTGATATTCCTTGATCCCCCCCCCCCCCCCCCCCGTTTTAAGTTTTCTGGTATTGATCTTCTTATTATTCCTTATTGTCCCAACTGAAGGACCTATTTAAGAAGGCCAGACACAAGTTTATTTAAATTATTATTTACTGCTAATAATTCTCAAAGATTTTTTATTAATTTATATTTCTATTTTTATCGTTTAATACCTTATTCCATAACTTTTTCAATCATCGCAATATTTCGATTATTTCAAGTCAACTTCCATTATTTCTCACCATTTTATCGGACATTATGAATATAACTCTATAAGTTATTGTTTTTCAAGCAGCAGATTTATTTATTTTAATTTCAGCCAGGACCACCCATAGAAATTGAGGCCCTCCCTTCATATTTGATTTCCATTTGTTATGAATTTTTCATGTGTTCTCCATTCTCAAAAAGATAATATTGGCATCCTATTTTCCTTCAAACTTCCCATCTGTTCACTCTTCCCAGTGAGCGTGGCACTTTTGGAATGCGTTGCAGACTCACACGCATCTAATCCATGTCGTATTCCAGAAATTCTTTCTAGCATATGAATTATCATTGTTATTCCTTATATACATGATATAATGTATAAAGAAAGTATTGTGATGGGGTCAAGAATGTGAGTTTTCAACGGGAGAGCATGTTTCAAGCATCTCTGAACACGAATCGAACATTTTTGAAGTGATGCCTGTGAGTGTGTAAGTATGTGTATGTGTCCATGGCGGTAATATCTCACGAGCGAATGGAGTGATTTGAACGAAGTTTGGTACAAAAATTACAATCAGTGATCACTGGAAGCCTGTATTTAACAATTGAGTGTTCAGAACACCCCTAAATTTTGAAAAAATTGAAACCTTCAATAAATAAATAATTTGGCATCACGTCTGATGTTAAAATAGCAAAATTAAACACACATGCATAACAGAAGGTCTTTATTTCACTTCCTTAAGACGTACAAAAGTTTAAAAAAGGCCATAGCGCTTTCGAGCATAAGTATGCTCTTCATCAGTGGCTACACGGAAATAAAGTTTGAATCATTTATATATAGACCAAATATAGCGACAAAATTTGCATAAATACAATTTACAAAAGAATCTATGTTTAGACAAGGATGAATCGTAAACAATTTTTCAAAAATTTTAACAACAAAAGAACAGCATATTAAATTACAATTTAATTACAGAAATCGAAAAAAGGAGGGGGGGGGGGGGCAATCAAGCATAATCCCAAAGAGGAAGATGTCAAAGATAACTTTGCAGAGACTTGAATTGCACGGAGTCGAGAATGAGTCGCCAAGTGTAACTCAAATTCATAACAGGGTCAAAATTACAAATGACTCACGGTAAATATAAATAAAAAGGGATTCAAAAAGGAGAATATCACGATGGTTATTACAACACATCAAAAGGAAAGTCTTCTCAAAAAGAGGCTGAAAATTATCTTTAACAACAAATTGAGCAAGAGCCGTAGAAAGTTTACTATCCCTGACATCCCGAGCATGTTCTGCTAAATGGATGCCAACGGTGCGTTTAGTACTTCCAATATAAAATTTAAAATTACCATCAGTGGACAACAGGGGAACAACATACACCCAGCAAAGCTTTTAAAGTCATCCCTATCACCCAGTTTATCAGACCGAATACGGTTAAATAAAGAAGAAATATTAGAATGTGCAGGTCTGAAACCAAACTCAGAACAAAATTGGATAAAAGGGCGGAAAATCGTAGGATTGTATGGAAAACTAGACCTATAAGTCAAACAATCTTTTAAGGCAATAAGTTTAGTATCAAAAAGGGTATATTTACGACGAACTTGGAAGAAAACCTTATAAATAAACTCAAAGGAATAGGTAGCCTCACGGCCAAGGCCAAAAATAAATTCAATTTCATCACTTAAAGCAGAGATAGATGAACAAATATTAAAAGCGCGATTAAAATAAGCATAAAAAGAAGCTTTTTTAGAGGAAAGAGGATGGTAAGAATTAGCAGAAATACAAGAATTAGTAAAAGAAGGTTTACGGAAAACCGAGGTATGAAAACCAGTAGCAGAACGGGTGACCAACCAGTACATCAAGAAAAGGCAAAGAACCATTAGTTTCATGTTCGACAGTAAAATTGATTGTGGATGATGTGTTTATTGTTTGGGATAGTGATTTAGAAGATCTTTCTTTTCTTTTGTCTAAAGTTAATGATTTTTACCCTTCTGTCAATTTTACTGTCAAACGTGAAACTAATGGTTCTTTGCCTTTTCTTGATGTACCGGTCACCCGTTCTGCTACTGGTTTTCAAACCTCGGTTTTCCGTAAACCTTCTTTTACTAATTCTTGTATTCCTGCTAATTCTTACCACCCTCTTTCCTCTAAAAAAGCTTCTTTTTATGCTTATTTTAATCGCGCTTTGAATGTTTGTTCATCTATTTCTGCTTTAAGTGATGAAATTGAATTTATTTTTAGCCTTGGCCGTGAGGCTGCCTACTCCTTTGAGTTTATTTATAAGGTTTTCTTCCAAGTTCGCCATAAATATACCTTTTTTGATAATAAACTTATTGCCTTAAAAGATCGTTTGACTTATAGGTCTAGTTTTCCATACAATAATACGATTTTCAGCCCCTTTATCCAATTTTGCTCTGAGTTTGGTTTCAGACCTGCACATTCCAATATTTCTTCTTTATTTAACCTTATTCGGTCTGATAAACTGGGTGATAGGAATGACTTTAAAAGCTTTGCTGGTGTGTATGTTGTTCCCCTGTTGTCCACCGATGGTAATTTTAAATTTTATATTGGAAGTACTAATAGCACCGTTGGCATCCGTTTAGCAGAACATGCTCGGGATATCAGGGATAGTAAACTTTCTACGGCTCTTGCTCAATTTGTTGTTAAAGATAATTTTCAGCCTCTTTTTGAAAAGACTTTCTTTTTGATGCATTGTAATAACCATCGTGATATTCTCCTTTTTGAATCCCTTTTTATTTATATTTACCGTGAGTCATTTGTAATTTTGACCCTGTTATGAATTTGAGTTACGCTTGGCAACTCATTCTCGACTCCATGCAATTCAAGTCTCTGCAATGTTATCTTTGACGTCTTCCTCTTTGGGATTATGCTTGATTGCCACCCCACCCCCCCTTTTTCCAATTTCTGTAATTAAATTATAATTTAATATGCTGTTCTTTTGTTGTTAAATTTTTTGAAAAATTGTTTACGGTTCATCCTTGTCTAAACGTAGATTCTTTTGTAAATTGTATTTATGCAAATTTTGTCGCTATATCTGGTCTATATATGAACGATTTAAACTTTATTTCCGTGTAGCCACTGATGAAGAGCATACTTATGCTCGAAAGCGCTATGGTCTTTTTTAAACTTTTGTACGTCTTAAGGAAGTGAAATAAAGACCTTCTGTTATGGATGTGTGTTTAATTTTGCTACCTTCAATAAAGTTACATAAATAATAATTTCTTATGTAACTTCTCATTAGAAAACGATTGACACAAACTTTAGAATGCTAGCATGAACCGTTTTCGAGATAATATACATTTTTCAAATAAAATTATCCCAAAATCACAAAATTAAAAAAAATTGTGAAATATGTTCACTTTTCATATTTAATATTATGCGATAAATTTGTTAACATCATTCCCGTGGATCTACTTCTTTCCATTCAAGATAGAAGATGGTTTGGGTAATAGATTTGTATCTTGACGCCTAGCAATTTGGCAATAGTCATTTATCAACTGTAAGAATAATCTATGCCTATGTTCCACTTGTCAAAATTTTGGTGACTAATTTTGGGGAATATCAACAACATAGAGACTTTTTTAAATGTTGCCAAATTGATGAAAATTTCATAAAAGTAATAAAAAATATCACCAAATTGATAAAAATGACATTAATGGGAGGTAATGTTTTGAAAATTTTAAATTCCGTAATACAACAGGAATACTTTCTAGTATAAAAGAAATGTTCTTCTCTTATTTATCTGTAATGCTTGATAATACTTTGGGCGAACTTCAAATAATCTAACGAAATATTGACAATTTGGCAATATTCCGCATTAGATTGATTAAAATTTCACCAAAAAATTGTAAAAATAATACCAAATTAACGAAAAGGGTGTTAAATTGATGAATTATAAAAATATTTTAATATATGGACTATATTACTTATTCGGGATGCTAAATATTGATAATTGTCAATTTAGAGTTGCGTGAAATATAAGATAATTAGGTACTTTGAAATAGTTTGCATGTTGTCATCCAGAAAAGCACCAAATGCACAATTCAACGTTGAAAACATTGTGCCTTGGATCTTGCATATAATTTTTTCACTGTGAAAGAAGTAAATTCATTACTTTGTATAAGGAAAGTTGTGTGCAGTCCACAACAGATTTTTTTTTTTTAAATATATTATGATGCAAAATCAGTTATTATGAATATCTAACCAATTAAAAACTAATTTGCAAACCAAAAATATTCATGCGAAATATGAATTTCATTCATGCAAAATGCTCATGCAATCGGGAACCCTGGTCCAATACTGAACAAAATATTTGTTTTTTGTTTGTGTGAGTGTCGTTGGTAATCAATGCACATCTGCATATTTATCAATCTGCGAACTTGCATGGCTTCTAGTGAAACTTTAATTGAAGACTGTGAATTTTTCGATGAAATCAAAGTTTGTAGGTGCTAAAGAAATTTCATGGAGGAGAAAAGGAGAACACCAAGAAGCAATTAGGAGCTGATAAGAACTTTTTGAGGAAGAACCTGTTTCCACGAGGGGAGGTCACATCGTAAACATAAACTGTGGGACAAAGGAATAAAAGTTGGGGGAGGGATACAAAGGAATTCATGCCAAAGGTTACAATATTCTTCGCTCTGCAGATTACCTGGCGATGGATAGATGATAGGCATTTGTCCTGCAGATGTAGTTGATAACATTTTTTTTTTTAAATTCTCGACTGAAAATTTGTCTGCAGAGGTTACAAATCGATCTATGACGTATTTTGCACATCACCCTACTTTCTGCTATGGGGGTTTAGAAGTTTTCATATTCATTAAAAGAAGCGAGTTATTTTAGTTCATTAATTATTTAGTTAAGAGTTACTTTTATCTTTTAATTAAGAGTTACTTTTAAAACAGAATAAAGATTACAGTATATTAAAAGTTATAAACACTGTAAACTTACTAGATTAAATTTATGTACTACTGCTTTAAGAGCATATAAATTTAACTTCTTCAGAAATCACCATAACAGCAGCATCCCCTCCAAATTTGGAAGAAAGTTTGTCATTTTAAAATCAATTTATTACATCTTATGACTTTCCTAGTACAAGAGATTCAATAATGATAGAATCACATTGAGATGGAAAAATAAGGGTTCAGCAAACAAACTTAGACTGATATCTGCAGCTGTCAAGACAGGAACTGGAGTTTAAAATGAAAAATTCTAATTTCCTGTAACACTGATTTTTTAAAATGTCAGACTATTTTATTATTATACTAGCCGCCTTTGGCGACCAGCCTGTTCGCAACCCTTGAAAATGCTGATCGTGGCAAATTCCAACCGTGGCAAACTCGTTGGCGCGACCTACCAGAAAGGTGTAAGGTAACTGGTTGGACGGCCAGGATGTGCCACCCAATTTAGACCGGAACCCAGTGGGGGAGGCATCCACAGGGAACGTACCCTCCTTCCCCTACCACCAACCTCTCGGAAAAACATACGGACCCATATGCTTAACGTGATCGGACTCCGTGTCAGTGGCGGAAATCGAACCCGGGCCTACCGCGTGCAATTCCCGCGCGCTAACCACTGGGCTACTTCGCCCTCCGCAACTTTCTTTATATTCACCCAATTTAGACGGGAACCCTGTGAGGGAGGCATCCACAGGGACCGTACCCTCCTTCCCCTACCACCAACCTCTCGGAAGGACTTCCGGACCCACATGTTTATCGTGATCGTACTCCGCGTGAACACGGTGGCAGTTTTGGAAGTGGCGGGAATCGAACCCGGGCCTACCGAGTGCAATTCCTGAGCGCTAACCACTGGGCTGCCTCGCCCTCCGCAACTTTCTTTATATTCACCCAATTTAGACGGGAACCCTGTGAAGGAGGCATCCACAGGGACCGTACCCTCCTTCCCCTACCACCAACCTCTCGGAAGGACTTACGGGCCCACATGTTTAACGTGATCGTATTCCGCGTGAACACTTCGGCAGTTTTGGCAGTGGCGGGAATCGTACCCGGGCCTACCGCTAACTTCCCGCGCGCTAATTTACAATTTAAAATGACCATATGCTCTCTAAGCTCTTAATTCCATCATCCTCATTCCATTGTTCCATCATTTAAAATATCCATAAAATTTAAATATCCATTGTTCCATCATTTAAAATATCCATAAAATTAAAATATCCATCGTTCCATCATTTAAAATATCCATAAAATTAAAATATCCATTTAAAAAATCCATATCGTTCCATCATTTAAAATATAAATATAATAATTTCTACAGTGCATATGTTAAGCTCTTATTTCATTTAAAATCGGAAGCGCGGGAAACGGAAAGTAAAAACTAATTCGGTTTCTTATTGTCCCACCCATCGCTATGCATATACAGAACCGTGACGTCACCTCCACCTTGACGTCCCCACCCACCAACTTCCTTCCTTCAGCTGGGGAGAAACGAAGCGGCACGCCGAGCGGAACGCCGAGAAATCGAAATTCGGAAACTTTTAAAATCCCGATCCTGTGGGCAATACGGAATATTTCCTGACCAGATTGGACTTGTAAGAATGCCAGATGTTTGACCTTTCTGAAAATGTAAATTATTAGTCGAAATTATGAGTACTTTTCACGATGCGAGAATTTAAAAACCAAAAATCGTTTTCTTGAGCAAAAAGTGACTTTTGTTTTAAAATCTTTAAAAAATATTAGAAATCGAAATTCAGATTTGAAATTGATATATTTTTACTCGAAATTCTCTGCTCTTTCCGATGGTGTAATTTGTTTTTTTCTACGATGTCTGGATCGTGGAGAAAAAAGGGCAAAAAACGGTCGAAATTGCATAAAACATTAAATAAATAAAAAAATAATTAAAATTTTAAAAATCGGTTTTCACGTGTCCCCTTCCCTCCCCCCCGGGTCTCCGATTGCCAAATTTCGTAGCTCTCCGACGCGCGGTCGCGAAACGTATAGTGTATAAGACAGACAGACACACACACACACACACAGACATTGCCTTTTATTATTTAAGACTAGCCGCCTTTGGCGACCAGCCTGTTCGCTACCCTTGAAAATTCAGACCGTGGCAAATTCTAACCGTGGCACACTCGCTGGCGCGACCTACCAGTAAAGTGTAAGGTAACTGTTTGGAGGGCCAGGAAGTGCCACCCAATTTAGACAGGAACTCAGTGGGGGAGGCATCCACAGGGACCGTACCCTCCTTCCCCTACCACCAACCTCTCGGAAGGACTTACGGTCCCGCATGTTTAACGTGATCGTACTCCGCCTGAACACGGCGGCAGTTTTGGCAATGGCGCGAATCGAACCCGGACCTACCTAGTGCAAATCCCGCGCGCTAACCACTGGGCTACCGCGCTCTCCGCGACAATCTCCATAACCTTCTTTTTATTCACCCAATTTAGACCGGAACCCAGTGGGAAAGTCATCCACAGGGTCCGTACCCTCCTTCCTCTACCACCAACCTCTCGGAAGGACTTACGGACCCACATGTTTAACGTGATCGTACTCCGCGTGAACACGGCAGCAGTTTTGTCAGTGGAGGGAATCGAACCCGGGCCTACCGAGTGAAATTCCCGCACGCTAACCACTGGGCTACCGCGCCCCTTCGCGACAATCTCCATAACTTTCTTTTTATTCACCCAATTTGGACCAGGACCCAGTGGGGGAGGCATCCACAGAGACCGTACCCTCCTTTCCCTGCCACCAACCTCTCGGAAGGAATTATCGACCCATATGTTTAAGGTGATCGTACTCCGCATCAGTGGCGGGAATCGAACCCAGGTCTACCGAGTGCAATTCTCGCGCGCTAACTTCCCGTGCGCTAATTTAAATTTATAATGACCATATGCTAGGCTCTTAATTCCACCATCCTCGTTCCATCGTTCCATCATTTAAAATAGCCATAAAATTAAAATATCCATTTAAAATATCTATAAATTAAAATATCCATAAATCAAAATATCCATTTAAAATCAAAAAATCATCCATATCGTTCCACCAATCCATAAATATAATAATTTCAAATACATCACCACAATTCAAACCACCATAATTCAATCATTTAAATTATTTAAAATATCCATTTAAAATATCATATAAATATAATAATTTCGCCCGATGTATACAACACTTATGCTCGTAATTCATTTAAAACCGAAAGCGCGGTCTCCATGGAGACGGGGAAGAAACTACTGCGGATGGGGGGGGGAAATGCCGTTGAAGAACTGAGCCGGTAGCCGACAAATTTAAAATCATGGCGTCTTTAAAATTGCGATCCTGAAGGCAATTTTCATTATTTCTGGACCAAATTAGACTTGTAAGAATGCCAGATATTTCAGCTTTCTAAAAATGTAAATTATTAGTCGAAATTATGAGTACTTTTCACTATGCGAGAATTTAAAAACCAAAAATCGTTTTTTTGAGCCAAAAGTGACTTTTGTTTTAAAATCTTTAAAAAATATTAGAAATCGAAATTGAGAGTTGAAATTGATATATTTTTACTCGAAATTCTCTGCTCTTTCCGATGGTGTGATTTGTTTTTTTCTACAACGTCTGGATCGTGGAGAAAAAAGGGCAAAAATGTCAAAAAACGGTCGGAAGGACTTGCAGTCCCACACGTTTAACGTGATCGTACTCCGCGTGAACACGGCTGCAGTTTTGGCAATGGCGGGAATCGAACCCGGGCCTACCGAGTGAAATTCCCGCGCGCTAACCACTGGGCTACCGTGCCATCCGCGACAATCTCCATAACTTTATTTTTATTCGGCAATTTTGGGAATCGAACCCGGGCCTACCAAGTGCAAATCCCGCGCACTAACCACTGGGGTACTTCACCCTCCGCGATATTCTTCATAACTTTCTTTTTATTCACCCAATTTAGACCGGAACCAAGTGGGAGAAGCATCCACAGGGACCGTACCCTTCTTCCCCTACCACCAACCTCTCGGAAGGACTCACGGACCCACATGTTTAACGTGCTCGTACTCCGCGTAAACACGGCGGCAATTTTGGGAATCGAACCCGGGCCTACCGAGTGTTGGAAACTTGGTTCTGTTTTCGTCGCGATTCTCGTTATCGCGAGAACGTGTTTACATTTTTAGAATGGTTCTACCGTTCTCGTGAACGACTCGTGACGGGAACAGAACATGCCATTCATGCAAATCGCCATCTCGCCGCGCGCGCATTCTGATTTGCATATAGTGAGGGCGCTGCCGTCAACGGTTGTGTTCCGGAGCGTACCCATCACAGTGTATATATGATAGGACACATTCTCAGTTATTCAGAGACTTTACAGACCTTGACTGACCATGTAGTAGACGTGGGAGACTTTTCAGAGTTTAAGATCTTGTAGTTATGCAGACTTAAGACTCGACGTATAGTCAGATCGATCAGACGGTGATCGACGGTGAAAGACCTTGTATGGAAGGCAGACCTTGATCGGTAGAGAGTAGTCTAACTTCTAAAGCCATGACGTGTGACCTGATGATGGTGGCTTCATTAACGTACACGGCATGTGTGGTACAGTAGCTGTTTTTTCTACTTACCGATGTTATAGTAACTGAGAGTGTGTGCCTAGTCATAGACTGTTTAAAACCTTTTTCATGAGCTTGCTAGCTCATTGTATATAGTTTTGCTTTGCAACGAATGTTACAGTGTTTTATTTTGTAACTTCATCTGATGCAATGGATCTCACAACAAATAAATTGTGTTTGTGTTTAACGAGCTTGCTTTCTTGAGAAAACACATCACTACTGCATATCATCTGCTACAAAATTTTCTTTACCAGCACTTCAGATATGGATATGGCCAAAACACTGCTAAATCTGCAAATGACTTTCAAATTTTCTAGTCTAGTCGCTCAGCTAACACAGCAATAGCCGCCGACATTTGGTTATGGGCCGTAGTATGTCAAGGCCATAACTTTTATCCGTGATAAAGCAGCAGTGAAGAGTTGTGAATTCCATCGACGGGGGCCGCGACCGGCGCCATTTGCATCAAGCAGAAAGGTAAACAACGCACTCTAGTCACAGTTAAAGACTATGGAGGTGAGCAACGGCATAGAAGCGTTAAACAGGGACAATTACGTCACCTGGCGTAATGAAATTTCATTTATCCTGAAAGGAGAAGGATGTTACGGCCACATCAACCGTACTGCATTACCAGTCGACGAATCTACGTCACGCCGCGAGCGAGAGGAGTACATGCGCAGTAGCGACCGCGCACTTTCCATCCTGTTTCGAAATATCTCGGCGGAGTACAGAGAACTGCTCGACATCGACGACAGCCCGGCGGATGCGTGGGAGAAGTTGGAGGCGCATTTTGAGGCCCCAACGCGCGCTAATTTAGTTCATCTGTTGGACGAGTTTTTCAGTCTACGCCCGGAAATCGAGGAGCCCATCGACATATTCTGTACGAGGATAAGGAAAGCTGTCACCAAGCTCAAGAACGTGAATCACCCCGTGGAGGATGTGTACGTGGCATTCCAAGCCATCCGGTATCTCCCAGCCCAGTACCAGAGTATCATCCAAATCATTTATCGCTGGAGCGATACTGATTTTAAATTGGATAAAATTCAGAAAGAACTTTCTCTGGAGGAGGGCAGGATTAGACAGTTGAGGAAGGATCATGACAATAATAATGTAAGTTCCAATTCATCTGTATATTTTTCAAATGTTAACGCTAAATGCAAAAATGTTACCAAAGTTAAAAAGTCTATTAAGGTCATAGGACCATGTTTTATGTGTAATAAAAATGGTCATGTAAAGGCACAATGCCCAAAATTGAAAAAGATGACTAGCTCTAGTATTATTGAAGTATTTTCAAATATAAATGTAGAAGCTAATATTGTTGATAATCCTGACAATAGGCTCAGCTGGGTGATTGACACCGCTGCTACGCGACACTTTTGTAATGATGTTAAAATGTTTTCAAAATTTGATAAATGTAAGGATACATCTATGTCGCTAGCAGTGGGTGATATGGAAAGCCCAGTTGAGGCTATTGGAACGGTGAACATGTATGTTAAATTTAAAGATCATACAAATAATATTGTGCTACAAAATGTTATGTATTCACCAAAATTACGGCGTAACTTGTTGGCCGCATCTGTATTAGAAGAGCAGGGCTATTCTTTTAGTGCAGCCAAAGGTATTCTATGGTTTAAGACTCCTGAGGGAGAAAATTTCTTTTACGCTAAACGTAAAGAAGGATTGTATTTCTTAAAACCACAGTACTCAACTAAAAGTTTAAATAGTAGTGTTGAGGGCCGTAAAGGAGATCAGGATAGGGACAAAAATTCTAAACAGGTTAGAAAAACCCCTGCAACAAATAGTCAAAGTCAAAACAAAATTAGGCCTAACTTGAATAAAAGGAAAAACAAATCTGATTTAAAATCAAAGTCAAATAAAATTAGTGGTTCAACAGTTGAAATTCTGAACAAAACTGAATTATGGCATAGAAGATATGGCCATATTAACTCAGACTACTTGCACCAAACAAGTAAAGTTTCCGCGGCAAACGGACTCCCAAAATTAAAATATGCAAAAGTAAATTGCATTCATTGCAAACTTGCAAAATCTAAGAGAGTTTCGTACAAACCAATAGGCAGGATTAGATCTACAGAACCTTTGCAATTACTGCACATGGACGTTTGTGGTCCAATGCCTGTAGCTTCATTGGGGGGAAACAAATACTTCTTGACTATTACAGACGATTTTAGCCGCAAGGTGTTTGTTTTTATTTTAAAACAAAAATCAGATGTGTTCAAAGTTTTTCAGGATTTTCAAGCTTGTCAGGAGAGACAATTAGGCAAAAAGATTTTGTGCATCCGTACTGATAACGGCATGGAATTTTGTCACGGTCAATTTAAAGCTTTTTTGAAAAAGTTAGGGATTAAGCATGAACGATCTAACACTTATACACCCGAACAAAACGGGGTATCTGAAAGATTCAACCTGACAGCGTTAGATTGTGTCAAGGCAATGCTTAATCAAAGCAAAGTTGGTGACAAAATGTGGGCAGAGGCAATCCTATGTTTTACTTATACAAAGAACAGGATTTGCCATAAATTTAAAGTTAAAACTCCACACGAATTGTACTATGGGAAGAAGCCTGCTGTATCCCATCTCAGAGTTTTTGGATGTAAGGCTTATGCTGGTATAGCAAAACAGCTTAGGAAGAAGCTAGACCTAAGAGCTCAACTGGGAGTTATGGTAGGATATGCGGAAAATACCAGGGGCTATAGAATTCTTCTTGTGAAAGAAGGAAAAATATTAGAAATAAGCAATGTCCGTTTTGAGGAGATGGAAGCAGCGGAAGGCGTCCTGGACCCCATTCGACCTAGAAACTTCACCCAAAAGAAATCGGGTTTTACTCGAACATCAGATTCAGGATCGGGATGTTTGGATAGTGAGTCAGAGGAAGAAGCAGGTGAGAGCCATGACACTAGTCATACTAGTGAGGAAGAGGACTCTCCTGCTGATTCCGATCTGACCCCCTGTTCAAACATAGATTGGGAAAGGAAAGCTGTACCCAGGCCTGATGGAACTCGAACTGATGTTTACTACTCAGTGAGGGGTGATAAACATAGGCTGAGAAGTCATAATGATGTTAAAAAATTCTGTGCTAAGGCTAACATACATTATGACCAAAATTTGTTTAACTTCAGAGAAAAGAGGGATATCAAATCCAGGCCAGAGGCAAGCAACATAGAAATAATAGGTGATATTGATCATGTAGTTTCTTTGCTAAAGGGAGAATTTGATATCAAATCTCTAGGGAAGGTCCAAAAACTGTTAGGTGTGGAATTTGCTGAAATCAATAACAAAATTTTTATACATCATAGGCAGTACATTAATAAGATTTGCCAAATGTTTGAGGAATTTTTAGCATTAAATTTTTGTAATCAAATTTCCAAAAACAAAAATGATTAAATTTGTAACTTCTAAATTTTTTTTTTCTTTCTTTTACAAAATATGGTTAGGATATCGTATAAATTACTCCTCCCTCTGTGATGCAGATAATTGTATCTAGAGTATATATATGTGTATTGTTTACAATGAACTTTCTAAAATTTTTCACATTACACTGAATGTATATATATATCCATGTTTTCAATTCCCGCATAAGACAGTTATGCTTATGTGTATTATTTTGTGTGTTTACTCCTTGTTATCATACACTTGGCTATGATTCATTGATGACAAACCACTTATTTAAATTTGAATACAACACAGAAAGAAAAAAAAAAATCTTTCGTTATCTGTGTCATTGCTATTAGTATTAATTATGTATACTGGTCTTGGACAGAGATAATGAACAGCCATAATTGAATTTGATATTTAAAGTGAAATTTTTTTTTAATCTTAAATGTTAAATTTAATAATTATACATAAAATTTTCTACATAATTGAATTTGATATTTAAAGTGAAATTTTTTTTTTATCTTAAATGTTAAATTTAATAATTATACATAAAATTTTCTACATAATTGAATTTGATATTTATAGTAAAATTTTTTAATCTTAAATGTTAAATTTAATAATTATACATAAAATTTTCTACATAATTGAATTTGATATTTATAGTGAAATTTTTTAATCTTAAATGTTAAATTTAATAATTATACATAAAATTTTCTACACAAATTGAATTTGATATTTATAGTAAAATTTTTAATCTTAAATGTTAAATTTAAATTATCATACTTAAATTTCTTGAAACTTAAATTTTGACTTAAATTAAATTTTTTGGAACTTAGTGTTTCAATGATATCTAAATTTTTCTTTCAATGATAAATTTTTTTTTGCTTAACATGAAAAGTAATATATATACTTTATGTTTTTGCTGGATACTAAAGAACTTGACATTTTTGCTGTTATGTTTTTTAGAATAATTTCATTGATTGATAGCACGTGCGCCGAGATTTGGGGTTTTGCATGAGGGGGCCGATTGTTGGAAACTTGGTTCTGTTTTCGTCGCGATTCTCGTTATCGCGAGAACGTGTTTACATTTTTAGAATGGTTCTACCGTTCTCGTGAACGACTCGTGACGGGAACAGAACATGCCATTCATGCAAATCGCCATCTCGCCGCGCGCGCATTCTGATTTGCATATAGTGAGGGCGCTGCCGTCAACGGTTGTGTTCCGGAGCGTACCCATCACAGTGTATATATGATAGGACACATTCTCAGTTATTCAGAGACTTTACAGACCTTGACTGACCATGTAGTAGACGTGGGAGACTTTTCAGAGTTTAAGATCTTGTAGTTATGCAGACTTAAGACTCGACGTATAGTCAGATCGATCAGACGGTGATCGACGGTGAAAGACCTTGTATGGAAGGCAGACCTTGATCGGTAGAGAGTAGTCTAACTTCTAAAGCCATGACGTGTGACCTGATGATGGTGGCTTCATTAACGTACACGGCATGTGTGGTACAGTAGCTGTTTTTTCTACTTACCGATGTTATAGTAACTGAGAGTGTGTGCCTAGTCATAGACTGTTTAAAACCTTTTTCATGAGCTTGCTAGCTCATTGTATATAGTTTTGCTTTGCAACGAATGTTACAGTGTTTTATTTTGTAACTTCATCTGATGCAATGGATCTCACAACAAATAAATTGTGTTTGTGTTTAACGAGCTTGCTTTCTTGAGAAAACACATCACTACTGCATATCATCTGCTACAAAATTTTCTTTACCAGCACTTCAGATATGGATATGGCCAAAACACTGCTAAATCTGCAAATGACTTTCAAATTTTCTAGTCTAGTCGCTCAGCTAACACAGCAATAGCCGCCGACACCGAGTGCAATTAACGCGCGCTAACCATTGGGCTACTTTGCCCTACGCGACAATCTCCATAACTTTCTTTTTATTCATCCAATTTAGACCGTACCCTCCTTCCCCTACCACCAACTTCTCGGAAGGACTCACGGACCCACATGTTTAACGTGCTCGTACTCCGCGTAAACACGGCGGCAATTTTGGGAATCGAACCCGGGCCTACCGAGTGCAATTAACGCGCGCTAACCATTGGGCTACTTCCCCTACTTCCCCTACCACAAACCTCTCGGAAGGACTTGCAGTCCCACACGTTTAACGTGATCGTACTCCGCGTGAACACGGCTGCAGTTTTGGCAATGGTGGGAATCGAACCCGGGCCTTGTCGGCGGCTATTGCTGTGTTAGCTGAGCGACTAGACTAGAAAATTTGAAAGTCATTTGCAGATTTAGCAGTGTTGGTCATATCCCTATCCGAAGTGCTGGTAGAAAATTTTTGTAGCAGATGATATGCAGTAGTGATGTGTTTTCTCAAGAAAACAAGCTCGTTAAACACAAACACAATTTATTTGTTGTGAGATCCATTGCATCAGATGAAGTTACAAAATAAAACACTGTAACATTCGTTGCAAAGCAAAATTATATACAATGAGCTAGCAAGCTCATGAAAAAGGTTTTAAACAGTTTTTATGACTAGGCACACACTCTCAGTTACTATAACATCGGTAAGTAGAAAAAACAGCTACTGTACCACACATGCCGTGCACGTTAATGAAGCCACCATCATCAGGTCACACGTCATGGCTTTAGAAGTTAGACTACTCTCTACCGATCAAGGTCTGCCTTCCATACAAGGTCTTTCACCGTCGATCACCGTCTGATCGATCTGACTATACGTCGAGTCTTAAGTCTGCATAACTACAAGATCTTAAACTCTGAAAAGTCTCCCACGTCTACTACATGGTCAGTCAAGGTCTGTAAAGTCTCTGAATAACTGAGAATGTGTCCTATCATATATACACCGTGATGGGTACGCTCCGGAACACAACCGTTGACGGCAGCGCCCTCACTATATGCAAAACAGATGCGCGCGCGGCGAGATGGCGATTTGCATGAATGGCATGTTCTGTTCCCGTCACGAGTCGTTCACGAGAACGGTAGAACCATTCTAAAAATGTAAACACGTTCTCGCGATAACGAGAATCGCGACGAAAACAGAACCAAGTTTCCAACAATCGGCCCCCTCATGCAAAACCCCAAATCTCGGCGCACGTGCTATCAATCAATGAAATTATTCTAAAAAACATAACAGCAAAAATGTCAAGTTCTTTAGTATCCAGCAAAAACATAAAGTATATATATTACTTTTCATGTTAAGCAAAAAAAAATTTATCATTGAAAGAAAAATTTAGATATCATTGAAACACTAAGTTCCAAAAATTTAATTTAAGTCAAAATTTAAGTTTTCAAGAAATTTAAGTATAATAATTTAAATTTAACATTTAAGATTAAAAATTTCACTATAAATATCAAATTTAATTTGTGTAGAAAATTTTATGTATAATTATTAAATTTAACATTTAAGATTAAAAATTTTACTATAAATATCAAATTCAATTATGTAGAAAATTTCATGTATAATTATTAAATTTAACATTTAAGATTAAAAATTTTACTATAAATATCAAATTCAATTATGTAGAAAATTTCATGTATAATTATTAAATTTAACATTTAAGATTAAAAATTTTACTATAAATATCAAATTCAATTTGTGTAGAAAATTTGATGTATAATTATTAAATTTAACATTTAAGATTAAAAATCCTACTATAAATATCAAATTCAATTGTGTAGAAAATTTGATGTATAATTATTAAATTTAATATTTAAGATTAAAAATTTTACTATAAATATCAAATTCAATTTGTGTAGAAAATTTCATGTATAATTATTAAATTTAACATTTAAGATTAAAAATTTTACTATAAATATCAAATTCAATTATGTAGAAAATTTTATGTATAATTATTAAATTTAACATTTAAGATTAAAAATTTTACTATAAATATCAAATTCAATTATGGCTGTTCATTATCTCTGTCCAAGACCAGTATACATAATTAATACTAATAGCAGTGACACAGATAATGAAAAGATTTTTCTTTCTGTATTGTATTCATATATAAATTTAAAGAAGTGGTTTGTCTTCAATGAATCATAACCAAGTGTATGATAACAAGGAGTAAACACACAAAGATAATACACATAAGCATAACTGTCTTATGCGGGAATTGAAAACATGGATATATATATACATTCAGTGTAATGTGAAAAATTTTAGAAAGTTCATTGTAAACAATACACATATATATACTCTAGATACAATTATCTGCATCACAGAGGGAGGAGTAATTTATACGATATCCTAACCATATTTTGTAAAAGAAAGAAAAAAAATTTAGAAGTTACAAATTTAATCATTTTTGTTTTTGGAAATTTGATTACAAAAATTTAATGCTAAAAATTCCTCAAACATTTGGCAAATCTTATTAATGTACTGCCTATGATGTATAAAAATTTTGTTATTGATTTCAGCAAATTCCACACCTAACAGTTTTTGGACCTTCCCTAGAGATTTGATATCAAATTCTCCCTTTAGCAAAGAAACTACATGATCAATATCACCTATTATTTCTATGTTGCTTGCCTCTGGCCTGGATTTGATATCCCTCTTTTCTCTGAAGTTAAACAAATTTTGGTCATAATGTATGTTAGCCTTAGCACAGAATTTTTTAACATCATTATGACTTCTCAGCCTATGTTTATCACCCCTCACTGAGTAGTAAACATCAGTTCGAGTTCCATCAGGCCTGGGTACAGCTTTCCTTTCCCAATCTATGTTTGAACAGGGGGTCAGATCGGAATCAGCAGGAGAGTCCTCTTCCTCACTAGTATGACTAGTGTCATGGCTCTCACCTGCTTCTTCCTCTGACTCACTATCCAAACATCCCGATCCTGAATCTGATGTTCGAGTAAAACCCGATTTCTTTTGGGTGAAGTTTCTAGGTCGAATGGGGTCCAGGACGCCTTCCGCTGCTTCCATCTCCTCAAAACGGACATTGCTTATTTCTAATATTTTTCCTTCTTTCACAAGAAGAATTCTATAGCCCCTGGTATTTTCCGCATATCCTACCATAACTCCCAGTTGAGCTCTTAGGTCTAGCTTCTTCCTAAGCTGTTTTGCTATACCAGCATAAGCCTTACATCCAAAAACTCTGAGATGGGATACAGCAGGCTTCTTCCCATAGTACAATTCGTGTGGAGTTTTAACTTTAAATTTATGGCAAATCCTGTTCTTTGTATAAGTAAAACATAGGATTGCCTCTGCCCACATTTTGTCACCAACTTTGCTTTGATTAAGCATTGCCTTGACACAATCTAACGCTGTCAGGTTGAATCTTTCAGATACCCCGTTTTGTTCGGGTGTATAAGTGTTAGATCGTTCATGCTTAATCCCTAACTTTTTCAAAAAAGCTTTAAATTGACCGTGACAAAATTCCATGCCGTTATCAGTACGGATGCACAAAATCTTTTTGCCTAATTGTCTCTCCTGACAAGCTTGAAAATCCTGAAAAACTTTGAACACATCTGATTTTTGTTTTAAAATAAAAACAAACACCTTGCGGCTAAAATCGTCTGTAATAGTCAAGAAGTATTTGTTTCCCCCCAATGAAGCTACAGGCATTGGACCACAAACGTCCATGTGCAGTAATTGCAAAGGTTCTGTAGATCTAATCCTGCCTATTGGTTTGTACGAAACTCTCTTAGATTTTGCAAGTTTGCAATGAATGCAATTTACTTTTGCATATTTTAATTTTGGGAGTCCGTTTGCCGCGGAAACTTTACTTGTTTGGTGCAAGTAGTCTGAGTTAATATGGCCATATCTTCTATGCCATAATTCAGTTTTGTTCAGAATTTCAGCTGTTGAACCACTAATTTTATTTGACTTTGATTTTAAATCAGATTTGTTTTTCCTTTTATTCAAGTTAGGCTTAATTTTGTTTTGACTTTGACTATTTGTTGCAGGGGTTTTTCTAACCTGTTTAGAATTTTTGTCCCTATCCTGATCTCCTTTACGGCCCTCAACACTACTATTTAAACTTTTAGTTGAGTACTGTGGTTTTAAGAAATACAATCCTTCTTTACGTTTAGCGTAAAAGAAATTTTCTCCCTCAGGAGTCTTAAACCATAGAATACCTTTGGCTGCACTAAAAGAATAGCCCTGCTCTTCTAATACAGATGCGGCCAACAAGTTACGCCGTAATTTTGGTGAATACATAACATTTTGTAGCACAATATTATTTGTATGATCTTTAAATTTAACATACATGTTCACCGTTCCAATAGCCTCAACTGGGCTTTCCATATCACCCACTGCTAGCGACATAGATGTATCCTTACATTTATCAAATTTTGAAAACATTTTAACATCATTACAAAAGTGTCGCGTAGCAGCGGTGTCAATCACCCAGCTGAGCCTATTGTCAGGATTATCAACAATATTAGCTTCTACATTTATATTTGAAAATACTTCAATAATACTAGAGCTAGTCATCTTTTTCAATTTTGGGCATTGTGCCTTTACATGACCATTTTTATTACACATAAAACATGGTCCTATGACCTTAATAGACTTTTTAACTTTGGTAACATTTTTGCATTTAGCGTTAACATTTGAAAAATATACAGATGAATTGGAACTTACATTATTATTGTCATGATCCTTCCTCAACTGTTTAATCCTGCCCTCCTCCAAGGAGAGTTCTTTCTGAATTTTATCCAATTTAAAATCAGTATCGCTCCAGCGATAAATGATTTGGATGATACTCTGGTACTGGGCTGGGAGATACCGGATGGCTTGGAATGCCACGTACACATCCTCCACCGGGTGGTTCACGTTCTTGAGCTTGGTGACAGCTTTTCCTTATCCTCGTACAGAATATGTCGATGGGCTCCTCGATTTCCGGGCGTAGACTGAAAAACTCGTCCAACAGATGAACTAAATTAGCGCGCGTTGGGGCCTCAAAATGCGCCTCCAACTTCTCCCACGCATCCGCCGGGCTGTCGTCGATGTCGAGCAGTTCTCTGTACTCCGCCGAGATATTTCGAAACAGGATGGAAAGTGCGCGGTCGCTGCTGCGCATGTACTCCTCTCGCTCGCGGCGTGACGTAGATTCGTCGACTGGTAATGCAGTACGGTTGATGTGGCCGTAACATCCTTCTCCTTTCAGGATAAATGAAATTTCATTACGCCAGGTGACGTAATTGTCCCTGTTTAACGCTTCTATGCCGTTGCTCACCTCCATAGTCTTTAACTGTGACTAGAGTGCGTTGTTTACCTTTCTGCTTGATGCAAATGGCGCCGGTCGCGGCCCCCGTCGATGGAATTCACAACTCTTCACTGCTGCTTTATCACGGATAAAAGTTATGGCCTTGACATACTACGGGCCCATAACCAAATGTCGGCGGCTATTGCTGTGTTAGCTGAGCGACTAGACTAGAAAATTTGAAAGTCATTTGCAGATTTAGCAGTGTTGGTCATATCCCTATCCGAAGTGCTGGTAGAAAATTTTTGTAGCAGATGATATGCAGTAGTGATGTGTTTTCTCAAGAAAACAAGCTCGTTAAACACAAACACAATTTATTTGTTGTGAGATCCATTGCATCAGATGAAGTTACAAAATAAAACACTGTAACATTCGTTGCAAAGCAAAATTATATACAATGAGCTAGCAAGCTCATGAAAAAGGTTTTAAACAGTTTTTATGACTAGGCACACACTCTCAGTTACTATAACATCGGTAAGTAGAAAAAACAGCTACTGTACCACACATGCCGTGCACGTTAATGAAGCCACCATCATCAGGTCACACGTCATGGCTTTAGAAGTTAGACTACTCTCTACCGATCAAGGTCTGCCTTCCATACAAGGTCTTTCACCGTCGATCACCGTCTGATCGATCTGACTATACGTCGAGTCTTAAGTCTGCATAACTACAAGATCTTAAACTCTGAAAAGTCTCCCACGTCTACTACATGGTCAGTCAAGGTCTGTAAAGTCTCTGAATAACTGAGAATGTGTCCTATCATATATACACCGTGATGGGTACGCTCCGGAACACAACCGTTGACGGCAGCGCCCTCACTATATGCAAAACAGATGCGCGCGCGGCGAGATGGCGATTTGCATGAATGGCATGTTCTGTTCCCGTCACGAGTCGTTCACGAGAACGGTAGAACCATTCTAAAAATGTAAACACGTTCTCGCGATAACGAGAATCGCGACGAAAACAGAACCAAGTTTCCAACAGGCCTACCGAGTGAAATTCCCGCGCGCTAACCACTGGGCTACCGTGCCATCCGCGACAATCTCCATAACTTTATTTTTATTCGGCAATTTTGGGAATCGAACCCGGGCCTACCAAGTGCAAATCCCGCGCACTAACCACTGGGGTACTTCTGTTGGAAAATTTAAAATTTGCAGATAGCAAAGCACGCACTGTCAGAGTCAATAAGTGTTGGCTGGGTCATGAAAGTACACAAGTCCAGTTTTAAAGGAAAACTTCGTTCACTTTATTTGGTGAAAAACACAACTCAGCATATTACACATACCTGGTAATTTTCCATGCCGTAAAACATCAAAATAAACTATGTACAAAAGATTTTTAGTTGTAAATGACTAGACAGAGATTCCTTGAAGCATTTGGTAGTAAATTACTATACTACCTCTATCAGTTGCGTATATTTCAGCCACCATCACTTGGTAAAGGGAAACCAAAGGATATAACATCAGGAAAATATTTAAAGCGGCTTCCGAACGTTTGTAAGTAAATTTAACGTTCAATACATCTGCATCCGTTTCGACTATTAACCGTCATCAAAAAGATATTCCGCAGTGCTTCTGTCAAAAACATTTCTGTCTGATCTCGATCGACCTTTCTCCAATGTCTCCTGCAGACGTCTCCTTAATGTCTGAAAAGTCTGACTAATGTCTGATTGCTTCAAGAAAACTCTGCCCTATATATCCGAGAATGGACAGTTCCGGAAACGCCCCCGGATATGCAAATCAGATGCGTACGCATTGAGAACTGATTTGCATGAAACCTCATGTTGAAAAACGTCACGGTTCACGCCGGTGAACGGGAAAAGTCGTTCATATTAAATTTGCATAAACGCCCGCTCACGGGAACGTGAATCGCGATGTATCGATTATTTCCAACAATCGGCCCCCTCATGCAAATCCTTAAGTCTCAATGCATATGCAAAAGAAAACTTACTCTGAGAAACCAAGGTATATCAATAAACACCAAGGCCCCCAGTATCCTATCAAACATAATGAAGGAAAAAATTTAAAGTATTATATCATTATTAAATTTAAAATAAAATGCATAAGTACTTATAGCATCTGAAAAATAGTTAAGTATTGTCGACAATATTGTAACAACAACATTTCACATCAAGTAGAAATTTATATACAACACAACTTCAATGCTTAAGTATCAGCATTCAAAAATTGAAATTTTAGTTTAAATTTAATTATAAGTATCCAAAATTTAAGTATAAGCACATTATCATATTAAACAAGTCAACTTTAAAAGATTAAGATTTTGTATAAGCATAGAATTTAAGTTTACTTTAAATTTGAGTATAAACACTATAATTCAAAAAGCTTAAAAAAAAAATTTAGTCTATTAACACAATATAAGTATACATAATTAATACTATTAGACTGCATTGATATACCAAATATTTAAAAATACATGATGCAAGTAATTAGATAATAAAATTCCTTTATCAAAACTTTCAACACATACTTTTTACCAAGTTGAAAAATACAAAATTTTATACACATAAGCTATTATTTAGCATCATGCGGGTCATGGAAAATGGATGTATATACAAAGGTGTAAAGTGAAAAAGATTCAATATCACAAAAATTTATACTCAAGATATACTATCTTATATCAATGAGGTTTAAGATAAACAATAATGTATATATATGACATCTTAAAAAAAAATTCCCAAGTTGTAAATTCAATTTAGTATTTAAAATTTTCTTTAGACTAAACATTTAATCTCAAAAAGTTTTGATTTAGTTTTTAAAAATTTTATTACAAAATTTAAGTATTATTTCCTTAGTCATTGGTTTAGTAAAGTAATCTGCTAAGTTATCTTTACTATTTACAAATTTAACATTAAAAGATTCATTGACTATTAAATTTCTTAGGAAATGATATCTAACATCAATATGCTTAGTTCTGTTGTTTTCAATTGGAGAGTTAGAAAAATTAATGGCTGCTTGGTTGTCGCTAAAAATAACACTGTTACTTTTATTAAAGTTTAACCCAAGTAAATGACATTCTTCTATTATGTTTTGTACCCATACCATTTCCTTAGGGGCTTCAGTTAGTGATACGTATTCAGCTTCCATGGTTGATAAGCTGACACACTTATGTTTAAAGGTACGCCAAGAAATAGGTACATTGTCAATAAAGAGTATCATGCCTCCAAGTGAAACACGGTCATCTCTGTTTGCAGCAAAGTCAGAATCTGAGTAACAATTTAATTTTACCTCCTGAATGTTAGATAAATTCAACATATAGTTTTTAGTCTTTTCAACATATCCTAAAAGTCTTAACAATGCATCCCAATGCTTAATTCCAGGGTTTTCTTGAAATTGAGATAATATATTGATGGCGTAACAAATATCAGGTCTAGTCCTACTAGATATAAAAGCCAAACACCCAATTAAGCTCCTGTAAGGAAAACTTTGCATTTGCTTTATTTCTTCACTTGTCTTTGGACAATCTATTTTACTTAGAATATTCCCTTTAGAAATGGGAAGTGAAGTAACTGGATATTTATACTGTTGAAACATTTGACATACTTTATCTATATACTGACTTTGATGTATAAAAAATTTATTGTCACACTCTTTAAATTCCACGCCTAAAAGTTTTCTAATTTTTCCTAATACCTTGATATCAAATTCTATGCTAAGTAATGAAACAATGTGGTCTATGTCCCTTTGATACTTTGAGAAGAGAATTATGTCATCTACATAGACTAGCATAAGAACTTTGCTATTGTAAATATATGCACAATTACACCATTGAAGTTTTAAAAAATTTAATTCTTTTAATTTGGTGTCAAGTTCATTAAACCATTCTCTTCCACTTTGATGAAGACCGTAAATGGCTTTCTTCAACAAACAAACATAATCAGGCTGTTCCTGATTGACATAACCTTGAGGCTGTTTCATATATACCTTTTGACTCAATTTAGCATAGAGATAGGCAGATTTGATATCTAATTGGAAATGCATCCAGCCAAGCATGCATACGAAAATTGAGAAGAATGCTCTAATTAAGTTGAAGTTAACAACAGGGCTAAAAACTTCATCGTATGATTCTCCCTTTTTCTGACCATACCCCTGGGCTACCAAACGAGCTTTAAACCTCTTGATTTTCCCATTCTCGTCTTTCTTAATGGTGTAGACCCATCTACTGCCTATATGCTTTTGTGAGGTGGATGCAGGAACTAGTTCCCAGACACCCCTCTCTTGCATTACGGCCATTTCCTCATCCATAGCTTTACACCATTTTTCGGACTGGGAAGATTTTATAGCAGCGTTGTACCCTTTTGGTATATTTATTTCAATATTGCTTGCTTCTGGTCTGCCTCTGACCCTTTTAAGACCTTTATTTTCCCGAAAATTAAACAGTTGCTGATCAAATTGTATATTCCTTTTATCACAATATTTCTTAACATCATTGTGCGACCTCAGCCTTTTATTATCTCCTTGAGCGTAATAATACACATCGGTTCTACTCCCATCGGGTCTTGGAACCGTCTTTCGCTGCCAAGCAATATCCGAGCAAGGAGTCATACTGGAGTCAGCAGGAGAGTCCGTTTCCTCACTGGATTCAGATGGATCGTCACCAGTGTCTTCACTCTCTCCTGCCCCCCCATCAGACTGCTCTCTCGGATATTCCCCGTCGGAGTATTCTGAAAGGTTATCTCTTGATATCCCTAAGGAGATATTTCTGGGACAAATTGGGTCCAGGATGCCTTCCACTACATCACCCTCATCAAACCTCACATTGCAGGTCTCAATTGTTCGTTTCTCTCCTGACAAAAATATCCTATAGCCCTTAGTTTTAGTAGCATAGCCTACCATCACCCCTTCTGTAGCTTTCATGTCTAACTTCTTTCTGAGCTGACTGGGTTTGCCTACATATGCTCTACAACCAAAGGTTCTAAGATGTTTGACTGAAGGTTTTCTACCACTGTAGAGCTCATGTGGTGTTTTTGTCTTAAATTTGTGACATATTCGATTTTTAGTGTATGCAAAACACAATATTGCTTCCGCCCAGAATCTGTCATGTAATTTGCTGTCGTTCAACATGGCTCTAACACAGTCAAATGCGGTTAAGTTGAATCGCTCTGATACTCCATTTTGCTGTGGGGTATATGTGTTAGTCCTCTCAGCCTTAATACCGATATCCTTCAGGTAATTTTTGAACTTATCATGGCAGAATTCCATCCCATTATCCGTCCGGATACATAGAATTTTAGTACCTAACTGCCTTTCTTCTCTGGCCTGAAACTCTTTAAAATGTGAAAATACTTCTGACTTCTGTTTCATGAGGTAAACAAAAACTTTTCTACTATAATCATTTGTTATAGTTAAGACATACTTGTTCCCACCATATGAGGCTGTGGGTAAGGGACCACACACATCCATGTGTAACAATTGCAATGGTTTAGTGGACCTTATCCTACCGGTGGGTTTATATGATACTCTCCTAGACTTAGCCAATTTACAGGATTTACAATTTAACTTTTTGTATTTAAGCCTAGGAAGTCCGTTTACGGCAGAAACTTTGCTGGTTTGGAGAAGATATTCAGCGTTTATGTGGCAATATCGTTTATGCCAAAGACAGTTTGTACTATTAAGTTCAGTTACTGAACTGCTAGGCTTAGATATTGAACTATCCACATTTCTATTCTGCTTAGTTTTTGTTTTGTCAGATTTAAATTTAGTTTCTTTAAGATTAGGTGCTATTTTTACTTTGTCTATTTTTCTGGAAGCACTAGGATCCCTATCCTTGGATTTCTTATCCTTTTTGTGTTTCTTGTCTCCATCTCGATCCCTATCTTTAGATTGACGGGTTTCTAAGTTATGTTGTTCCTGGGTACTATACTTAGGTTTTAAAAAATATAACCCATCCTTTCTTTTTGCATAAAAGAATTTCTCTCCTTTAGGTGTAAAAAACCATAGAACCCCATTAGCTCCATTAAAACTAAAATTTTGTTCCTCAAGAACAGATGCAGCTAATAAATTTCTCCTAAGTTTAGGAGAATACATAACATTTTCCAATTTGATAATACTTTGCTTATCCTTAAATTGGACATACATTTCCACCGTCCCGATAGCCTCAACTGGACTTTCGACATCCCCTACTGCTAGCGACATTGAAGTGCCTTTGCACTCATTAAATTTTGAAAATAACTTAATGTTATTACAGAAATGTCGAGTAGCAGCAGTGTCTACTACCCAGCTGAGTCTATCGCTAGGATCGATTACAGTATTAGCCTCAATCTGTGGAGACCCAAGAAATTCCACAATACTAGATCCATTATTTTTACTGCAATTAGATTTAGTATGACCTAGTTTGTTACACTTAAAACACTTAATTTTACTTTTAGAAATATTTACATTATGACTAGAAGTATTTACATTAGACACATTATGAGATACATTTGGAAATTTAGGTTTAGATACTTTTACTCTATTTACAAGTTTCTTAGAATTCCGCTGCTAGCTCTGCTTGTATTTTGCTGAGCTTGAAGTCCGAGTCATATATATATGAGTTGAACGATACCTCGGAATTCTTCCGGAAGGTACCGAATCGACTGGAATGCTACATACAGGTCTTCAATGGGGTGTTTCGCGTCTTTAAGCCTCGTCACTGCCTTCCGCAGTCTTGAGCAAAAAATGTCAACAGGCTCATCTGGCTCCGGCCGAACGTCGAAGAACTCATCTAGTAATCTAACCAGGTTGGCTCGGGAAGGCGCTTGAAAATGTTCTTTCAAGGTATTCCATACTTGACTAGGTTCGTCGGTGACGTTTATCAACTCCTTGTATTCCGAGGATAAGCTCTGATAAATTATGGCTAATGCTCGGTCTTTCCGGCGATAAAAATCATCGTAGTCGCGGCGACTCGCGGTTGCGTCTTCTTCGATAGGCTTAGCACTTCCATCTACGTGTCCGAAACATCCTTCTCTCTTGAGGACGAATGAGATGTCGGTACACCAGGTGACGTAGTTGTCCCGCGTCAGCAACTCCGTTCTACTTGCCTCCATGGCCACTCGTAGTTTTGAAGAAGCAGAAGTAAAAGTTCTTGTACACTGTTTACGTTTACACTGTTGCGTTTCGTTGTTCACACGAACTTCAAAATGGTGCCAGGTGCGGCCCCCATCTGAACACTGGAACGATTTCTTTAAAGATACTTGCACTTATGACTCTATTGGGCGTTGAACTGGCCCATAACCGTTTTACTGTTGGAAAATTTAAAATTTGCAGATAGCAAAGCACGCACTGTCAGAGTCAATAAGTGTTGGCTGGGTCATGAAAGTACACAAGTCCAGTTTTAAAGGAAAACTTCGTTCACTTTATTTGGTGAAAAACACAACTCAGCATATTACACATACCTGGTAATTTTCCATGCCGTAAAACATCAAAATAAACTATGTACAAAAGATTTTTAGTTGTAAATGACTAGACAGAGATTCCTTGAAGCATTTGGTAGTAAATTACTATACTACCTCTATCAGTTGCGTATATTTCAGCCACCATCACTTGGTAAAGGGAAACCAAAGGATATAACATCAGGAAAATATTTAAAGCGGCTTCCGAACGTTTGTAAGTAAATTTAACGTTCAATACATCTGCGTCCGTTTCGACTATTAACCGTCGTCAAAAAGATATTCTGCAGTGCTTCTGTCAAAAACATTTCTGTCTGATCTCGATCGACCTTTCTCCAATGTCTCCTGCAGACGTCTCCTTAATGTCTGAAAAGTCTGACTAATGTCTGATTGCTTCCAGAAAACTCTGCCCTATATATCCGAGAATGGACAGTTCCGGAAACGCCCCCGGATATGCAAATCAGATGCGTACGCATTGAGAACTGATTTGCATGAAACCTCATGTTGAAAAACGTCACGGTTCACGCCGGTGAACGGGAAGAGTCGTTCATATTAAATTTGCATAAACGCCCGCTCACGGGAACGTGAATCGCGATGTATCGATTATTTCCAACAACTTCACCCTCCGCGATATTCTTCATAACTTATTTTTTATTCACCCAATTTAGACCGGAACCAAGTGGGAGAAGCATCCACAGGGACCGTACCCTTCTTCCCCTACCACCAACCTATCGGAAGGCCTTACAGACCCACATGTTTAACGTGATCGTACTCCGCGTAAACACGGCGGCAATTTTGGGAATCGAACCCGGGCCTACCGAGTGCAATTTCCGCGCGCTAACCATTGGGCTACTTTGCCCTACGCGACAATCTCCATAACTTTCTTTTTATTCATCCAATTTAGACCGTACCCTCCTTCCCCTACCACCAACTTCTCGGAAGGACTCACGGACCCACATGTTTAACGTGCTCGTACTCCGCGTAAACACGGCGGCAATTTTGGGAATCGAACCCGGGCCTGGTAACTGGTTGGACGGCCAGGATGTGCCACCCAATTTAGACCGGAACCCAGTGGGGGAGGCATCCACAGGGAACGTACCCTCCTTCCCCTACCACCAACCTCTCGGAAAAACATACGGACCCATATGTTTAACGTGATCGTACTCCATGTCAGTGGCGGAAATCGAACCCGGGCCTACCGCGTGCAATTCCCGCGCGCTAACCACTGGGCTACTTCGCCCTCCGCGACAATCTCCATAACTTTCTTTTTATTCACCCAATTTAGACCGTACCCTCCTTCCCCTACCACCTGTCGGCGGCTATTGCTGTGTTAGCTAAGTGACTTGACTAGAAAATTTGAAAGTCATTTGCAGATTTAGCAGTGTTGGTCATATCCCTATCCGAAGTGCTGGTAGAAAAATTTTTGTAGCAGATGATACGCAGTAGTGATGTGTTTTCTCAAGAAAGAAAGCTCGTTAAACACAAACACAATTTATTTGTTGTGAGATCCATTGCATCAGATGAAGTTACAAAATAAAACACTGTAACATTCGTTGCAAAGCAAAACTATATACAATGAGCTAGCAAGCTCATGAAAAAGGTTTTGAATAGTCTATGACTAGGCACACACTCTCAGTTACTATAACATCGGTAAGTAGAAAAAACAGCTACTGTACCACACATGCCGTGTACGTTAATGAAGCCACCATCATCAGGTCACACGTCATGGCTTTAGAAGTTAGACTACTCTCTACCGATCAAGGTCTGCCTTCCATACAAGGTCTTTCACCGTCGATCACCGTCTGATCGATCTGACTATACGTCGAGTCTTAAGTCTGCATAACTACAAGATCTTAAACTCTGAAAAGTCTCCCACGTCTACTACATGGTCAGTCAAGGTCTGTAAAGTCTCTGAATAACTGAGAATGTGTCCTATCATATATACACTGTGATGGGTACGCTCCGGAACACAACCGTTGACGGCAGCGCCCTCACTATATGCAAATCAGGATGCGCGCGCGGCGAGATGGCGATTTGCATGAATGGCATGTTCTGTTCCCGTCACGAGTCGTTCACGAGAACGGTAGAACCATTCTAAAAATGTAAACACGTTCTCGCGATAACGAGAATCGCGACGAAAACAGAACCAAGTTTCCAACAATCGGCCCCCTCATGCAAAACCCCAAATCTCGGCGCACGTGCTATCAATCAATGAAATTATTCTAAAAAACATAACAGCAAAAATGTCAAGTTCTTTAGTATCCAGCAAAAACATAAAGTATATATATTACTTTTCATGTTAAGCAAAAAAAAATTTATCATTGAAAGAAAAATTTAGATATCATTGAAACACTAAGTTCCAAAAAATTTAATTTAAGTCAAAATTTAAGTTTCAAGAAATTTAAGTATGATAATTTAAATTTAACATTTAAGATTAAAAATTTTACTATAAATATCAAATTCAATTATGTAGAAAATTTTATGTATAATTATTAAATTTAACATTTAAGATTAAAAAATTTCACTATAAATATTAAATTCAAGTATGTAGAAAATTTTATGTATAATTATTAAATTTAACATTTAAGATTAAAAATTTCACTATAAATATCAAATTCAATTTGTGTAGAAAATTTCATGTATAATTATTAAATTTAACATTTAAGATTAAAAATTTCACTATAAATATCAAATTCAATTTGTGTAGAAAATTTCATGTATAATTATTAAATTTAACATTTAAGATTAAAAATTTTACTATAAATATCAAATTCAATTTGTGTAGAAAATTTCATGTATAATTATTAAATTTAACATTTAAGATTAAAAAAAATTTACTATAAATATTAAATTCAATTATGGCTGTTCATTATCTCTGTCCAAGACCAGTATACATAATTAATACTAATAGCAATGACACAGATAATGAAAGATTTTTTTTTCTTTTCTGTGTTGTATTCAAATTTAAATAAGTGGTTTGTCATCAATGAATCATAGCCAAGTGTATGATAACAAGGAGTAAACACACAAAATAAATATACATAAGCATAACTGTCTTATGCGGGAATTGAAAACATGGATATATATATACATTCAGTGTAATGTGAAAAATTTTTAGAAAGTTCATTGTCAACAATACACATATATATACTCTAGATACAAGTATCTGCATCACAGAGGGAGGAGTAATTTATACGATATCCTAACCATATTTTGTAAAAGAAAGAAAAAAAATTTAGAAGTTACAAATTTAATCATTTTTGTTTTTGGAAATTTGATTACAAAAATTTAATGCTAAAAATTCCTCAAACATTTGGCAAATCTTATTAATGTACTGCCTATGATGTATAAAAATTTTGTTATTGATTTCAGCAAATTCCACACCTAACAGTTTTTGGACCTTCCCTAGAGTTTTGATATCAAATTCTCCCTTTAGCAAAGAAACTACATGATCAATATCACCTATTATTTCTATGTTGCTTGCCTCTGGCCTGGATTTGATATCCCTCTTTTCTCTGAAGTTAAACAAATTTTGGTCATAATGTATGTTAGCCTTAGCACAGAATTTTTTAACATCATTATGACTTCTCAGCCTATGTTTATCACCCCTCACTGAGTAGTAAACATCAGTTCGAGTTCCATCAGGCCTGGGTACAGCTTTCCTTTCCCAATCTATGTTTGAACAGGGGGTCAGATCGGAATCAGCAGGAGAGTCCTCTTCCTCACTAGTATGACTAGTGTCATGGCTCTCACCTGCTTCTTCCTCTGACTCACTATCCAAACATCCCGATCCTGAATCTGATGTTCGAGTAAAACCCGATTTCTTTTGGGTGAAGTTTCTAGGTCGAATGGGGTCCAGGACGCCTTCCGCTGCTTCCATCTCCTCAAAACGGACATTGCTTATTTCTAATATTTTTCCTTCTTTCACAAGAAGAATTCTATAGCCCCTGGTATTTTCCGCATATCCTACCATAACTCCCAGTTGAGCTCTTAGGTCTAGCTTCTTCCTAAGCTGTTTTGCTATACCAGCATAAGCCTTACATCCAAAAACTCTGAGATGGGATACAGCAGGCTTCTTCCCATAGTACAATTCGTGTGGAGTTTTAACTTTAAATTTATGGCAAATCCTGTTCTTTGTATAAGTAAAACATAGGATTGCCTCTGCCCACATTTTGTCACCAACTTTGCTTTGATTAAGCATTGCCTTGACACAATCTAACGCTGTCAGGTTGAATCTTTCAGATACCCCGTTTTGTTCGGGTGTATAAGTGTTAGATCGTTCATGCTTAATCCCTAACTTTTTCAAAAAAGCTTTAAATTGACCGTGACAAAATTCCATGCCGTTATCAGTACGGATGCACAAAATCTTTTTGCCTAATTGTCTCTCCTGACAAGCTTGAAAATCCTGAAAAACTTTGAACACATCTGATTTTTGTTTTAAAATAAAAACAAACACCTTGCGGCTAAAATCGTCTGTAATAGTCAAGAAGTATTTGTTTCCCCCCAATGAAGCTACAGGCATTGGACCACAAACGTCCATGTGCAGTAATTGCAAAGGTTCTGTAGATCTAATCCTGCCTATTGGTTTGTACGAAACTCTTTTAGATTTTGCAAGTTTGCAATGAATGCAATTTACTTTTGCATATTTTAATTTTGGGAGTCCGTTTGCCGCGGAAACTTTACTTGTTTGGTGCAAGTAGTCTGAGTTAATATGGCCATATCTTCTATGCCATAATTCAGTTTTGTTCAGAATTTCAACTGTTGAACCACTAATTTTATTTGACTTTGATTTTAAATCAGATTTGTTTTTCCTTTTATTCAAGTTAGGCCTAATTTTGTTTTGACTTTGACTATTTGTTGCAGGGGTTTTTCTAACCTGTTTAGAATTTTTGTCCCTATCCTGATCTCCTTTACGGCCCTCAACACTACTATTTAAACTTTTAGTTGAGTACTGTGGTTTTAAGAAATACAATCCTTCTTTACGTTTAGCGTAAAAGAAATTTTCTCCCTCAGGAGTCTTAAACCATAGAATACCTTTGGCTGCACTAAAAGAATAGCCCTGCTCTTCTAATACAGATGCGGCCAACAAGTTACGCCGTAATTTTGGTGAATACATAACATTTTGTAGCACAATATTATTTGTATGATCTTTAAATTTAACATACATGTTCACCGTTCCAATAGCCTCAACTGGGCTTTCCATATCACCCACTGCTAGCGACATAGATGTATCCTTACATTTATCAAATTTTGAAAACATTTTAACATCATTACAAAAGTGTCGCGTAGCAGCGGTGTCAATCACCCAGCTGAGCCTATTGTCAGGATTATCAACAATATTAGCTTCTACATTTATATTTGAAAATACTTCAATAATACTAGAGCTAGTCATCTTTTTCAATTTTGGGCATTGTGCCTTTACATGACCATTTTTATTACACATAAAACATGGTCCTATGACCTTAATAGACTTTTTAACTTTGGTGACATTTTTGCATTTAGCGCTAACATTTGAAAAATATACAGATGAATTGGAACTTACATTATTATTGTCATGATCCTTCCTCAACTGTCTAATCCTGCCCTCCTCCAAAGACAGTTCTTTCTGAATTTTATCCAATTTAAAATCAGTATCGCTCCAGCGATAAATGATTTGGATGATACTCTGGTACTGGGCTGGGAGATACCGGATGGCTTGGAATGCCACGTACACATCCTCCACGGGGTGATTCACGTTCTTGAGCTTGGTGACAGCTTTCCTTATCCTCGTACAGAATATGTCGATGGGCTCCTCGATTTCCGGGCGTAGACTGAAAAACTCGTCCAACAGATGAACTAAATTAGCGCGCGTTGGGGCCTCAAAATGCGCCTCCAACTTCTCCCACGCATCCGCCGGGCTGTCGCCGATGTCGAGCAGTTCTCTGTACTCCGCCGAGATATTTCGAAACAGGATGGAAAGTGCGCGGTCGCTGCTGCGCATGTACTCCTCTCGCTCGCGGCGTGACGTAGATTCGTCGACTGGTAATGCAGTACGGTTGATGTGGCCGTAACATCCTTCTCCTTTCAGGATAAATGAAATTTCATTACGCCAGGTGACGTAATTGTCCCTGTTTAACGCTTCTATGCCGTTGCTCACCTCCATAGTCTTTAACTGTGACTAGAGTGCGTTGTTTACCTTTCTGCTTGATGCAAATGGCGCCGGTCGCGGCCCCCGTCGATGGAATTCACAACTCTTCACTGCTGCTTTATCACGGATAAAAGTTATGGCCTTGACATACTACGGCCCATAACCAAATGTCGGCGGCTATTGCTGTGTTAGCTAAGTGACTTGACTAGAAAATTTGAAAGTCATTTGCAGATTTAGCAGTGTTGGTCATATCCCTATCCGAAGTGCTGGTAGAAAAATTTTTGTAGCAGATGATACGCAGTAGTGATGTGTTTTCTCAAGAAAGAAAGCTCGTTAAACACAAACACAATTTATTTGTTGTGAGATCCATTGCATCAGATGAAGTTACAAAATAAAACACTGTAACATTCGTTGCAAAGCAAAACTATATACAATGAGCTAGCAAGCTCATGAAAAAGGTTTTGAATAGTCTATGACTAGGCACACACTCTCAGTTACTATAACATCGGTAAGTAGAAAAAACAGCTACTGTACCACACATGCCGTGTACGTTAATGAAGCCACCATCATCAGGTCACACGTCATGGCTTTAGAAGTTAGACTACTCTCTACCGATCAAGGTCTGCCTTCCATACAAGGTCTTTCACCGTCGATCACCGTCTGATCGATCTGACTATACGTCGAGTCTTAAGTCTGCATAACTACAAGATCTTAAACTCTGAAAAGTCTCCCACGTCTACTACATGGTCAGTCAAGGTCTGTAAAGTCTCTGAATAACTGAGAATGTGTCCTATCATATATACACTGTGATGGGTACGCTCCGGAACACAACCGTTGACGGCAGCGCCCTCACTATATGCAAATCAGGATGCGCGCGCGGCGAGATGGCGATTTGCATGAATGGCATGTTCTGTTCCCGTCACGAGTCGTTCACGAGAACGGTAGAACCATTCTAAAAATGTAAACACGTTCTCGCGATAACGAGAATCGCGACGAAAACAGAACCAAGTTTCCAACACCACCAACCTCTCGGAAGGACTCACGAACCCACATGTTTAACGTGATCGTACTCTGCGTGAACGTGGCGTAAGTTTTGGCAGTGGCGGGAATCGAACCCGGGCCTACTGAGTGCAATTCCCGCGCGCTAACCACTGGGCTGCCGCGCCCTCCGCGACAATCTCCATAACTTTCTACATATTCACCCAATTTAGACGGGAACCCAGTGGGGGAGGCATCCACAGGGGCCGTATCCTCCTTCCCCTACCACCAACCTCTCGGAAGGACTTACGGACCCACATATTTAACGTGATCGTATTCCACGTAAACACGGCGGCAGTTTTGGCAGTGGCGGGAATCGAACCCGGGCCTACCGCTAACTTCCCGCGCGCTAATTTGCAATTTAAAATGACCATATGCTTAATTCCATCATCCTCATTCCATTGTTTCATCATTTAAAATATCCATAAAATTAAAATATCCATTTAAAATATCCAAAAGTTAAAATATACATTTAAAAAATCCAGATCATCCCATCATTTAAAATATAAATATAATAATTTATATAGAGCAAAGCATCGCTATGCATATACAGAACCGTGACGTCACCTCCACCTTGACGTTCCCACCCACCACCTTCCCTGCTTCAGCGGGGGAGAAACGAACGGAACGCCGAGAAATTTAAAATCATGACGTCTTTAAAATTGCGATCCTGAAGGCAATTTTCATTATTTCTGGACCAGATTAGACTTGTAAGAATGCCAGATATTTCAGCTTTCTAAAAATGTAAATTATTAGTCGAAATTATGAGTACTTTTTACTATGCGAGAATTTAAAAACCAAAAATCGTTTTTTTTGAGTCAAAAGTGACTTTTGCTTTAAAATCATAAAAAAATATTAGAATTTATCTCTGAGATTTGAAATTGATATATTTTTACTCGAAATTCTCTGCTCTTTCCGATGGTGTGATTTGTTTTTTTCTACGATGTCTGGATCGAGGAGAAAAAAGGGCAAAAAGATCAAAAAAAGGTCGAAATCGCATAAAACATTAAATAAATAAAAAAATAATTAGAATTTTGAAAATCGGTTTTCACGTGTCCCCTTCCCACCCCCCAGGGTCTCCGATTGCCAAATTTCGTAACTCTCCGACGCGCGGTCGCGAAACGTATAGTGTATAAGGCACACACACACACACACACACACAGACATTGCCTTTTATTATATAGAAGCATGCTGTGAAAATTTCACTTAAATTGGACGTAAAAATCTTCTGAAAATAGCATTTAAAATTTTATTTCTCTCAGTAAAGAATTTTTTTTAGAAATTAGTGAATTGTGATTGGATAATGAGGTGCTCGGCAGCTTTTCTCTATCAAACTTTCATTTAAATTCCTAGTATGCCTTATTATTCTATTATGTTTCTTTCACTGATCTCAGCTTTTCTAATTGTATTAGAGCTTAGCTTTAAAGATTATATTTTTTAACTTGAGTTAACAAAGGCTGTGTACCCAAATTGTATGTGCCTCGCATGCTTATTTAGAGTGTATTACGTATCATTACGCACGTATCATTAAAGTAATAATTGATTTTCAAGATTTTTCTGTATGTTTTGGTGAAATCTTAATCAAAGGTTTGCATCTTAAATTCTAGGCCATGCCGGGTTTTCATGATAGTGTATTAATAAAATCATAAAAAATTCAGCATTCAATATGAAACAAAGTGGACATTTGTACCTGTTGATTAAAACATTTGTGTATCTTTACATTTTTTACCAAGCAAGTATATTTTTATACATACACATTTGTAAGCACACATTAACAACCTAAAATTAAAATACTTTGTTAGTAGCAGCATGAACAGTTGATTCAAAATATCAACTGGTTTCAGAGGCAAAAAACAGCCTATGTCTTCAGGATAATAAGATCAAAGGCATTTTTGGATTCTTTCATAATTATTTTTGTCACATTTTAGACAGGTGTCTTCTTACTTTTGCTAGTGTGCTTGCTCTGTTTCACCCTGAAGGAGTATTAAATGCTTAGCCCTGAAACCAATTGATAGTTTAAATCAATTGTTTATGTTACTAATGAAATATTAATATCAGATTACAACAAATAGCAGTTTGAGCAAATTTTTATATATACATTAACAGTTAAATTCTAAATATATTGCAGAATTTTACTAATCCTCCCTATTTTTCCAAGGAAATGTGCAGAGGGTTATAATCTGATATTGTTAAAAGAAAAACCAATGACATAACGGCTAGGAATTTTCTAGTATAAATAAAAGGGGCTATAAAATTTTTTCAATAAAAGACAGTTTTAGAATTTTATTTAAAAAATTATTTAGAGTCTTTATTTTTCATTAAATATTAACTTTAGAAACTAACTTAACTTTCTCTAAAAAAAAAAAGAAAAGGAAAGAATTGGGGAAGAGAAGAATGTGTAAATGAGGAGAATAACTTTTATACAGTTAAAGCTTTAAAACAAACATCGATAGAGCAAATTCTTGTGTTAAAATGAATTTTTCCATTCCTCTAGCAGAGCTTTACCATCATAACGATGCTCGTTAAAGTGAATATTCGATGAAGTGAATTCCCCTACTGATTTGCTTTAACACAAGTTGACTGTATATTCTGTTATTCCGAAATCGATTTGAAGTAGCACAGTTATTATTGGATACTTTCTTCAAAAAACAAAACTAAAAACACTTTCAACTTAAAATCCTGCATTATAGTTTTATACAATCCGTGTCATGCAGTGTTCTCAGAAAAGAGCTACTTTTTGTTGAAGACGATCGGCAGTAATAGGAGAAGCAAGAGATAAACATTGAACGAAATGAGCAAGTTATACAAAACAATTGTATGTATATTTTTTGATGACACGATACATTGGTAATTGGGAGAATAGGGAGGACAGTGACTCATAAGAAAGTTTTGAAGTGCTGAGGAATTCGGAGTGTGCGACTGGGTAATTACCACAGCATTGTTTTAGAATGGATTGCCTCGTGGGAAAAAATAACTTTTAGATATAAGATTTTTTTTTAGACTCCGCATATAAGTCAACCCCCACTTTGATGCTCTTTTCTTGTCACAAATTTCTCAACTTATACGTGAGTATATATGGTACTTAGAAAAGTGAGCACTAAAAAGGGATTGATTTATGACTAAAGGGATTTATTTGACTAAAGGTCAATGGAGTGAAAACTTTATACAATGGATTAATTGTTCTATACAGGTGGTCTTAGAAAAAATGTGGTTGTTAATAGACTTTATAGATGAATGTCTGATAATTGTCAATTTACTGGTTCCAAAATTTTTCTTTTAACTTTATAGTTTCTAGAAACTTTTGCTTGAAATAATTAACTGAAAATGTTTTTTTAACATTTCTAATTTATTTCAGAGGTGTTTAACATGGTTAATGGAATTTTAATGCATATTCATTAAGTTCTTGTGTCAGAAATGACATATGGGGTTGTTTCTGTTCAGCATAAAAATTGAAACTAACTTTGGGAAACAGATTATGCACTATACATAACTCACATTTATACACTAACAAGAGACAGTATTTTTAAATTTCTGTTCATATTTACAAAAACTATATGCGTATCAGGAATGACAAGTATACTCATTAAAATAAGTAATAAAATTTAGTTTTTTATTTACCTGTTAATAACAAAGTTCCAAAACTTCAAACAGATATGGAGCAAAACTCTAAATAGTATTCTTCCACTGACTTATAGGATGAAATTTTGACATCATAATGTCACAGATTCTTGGGAACATCAAGAATTTCAAATGCTATTATCTTTCAAATCTTTAATAAGGTTTTGTTTACAAGTTAAAATCATAATTTCTTAAGTTTCCCCCTTTTATTTTCATCATTTATTCTTTTTACTGCTGTAATTAAGAGATGCAAACTCAACTCAGCACTGAGTGGCAGTGACAAAAATGACTAATTTGAATCTTTATAAAATCAAAAGTACATTTAATATTGTACTTTTTTGATAAAAAGGTATGTGGAACAGATTGTATTTTTAATGAATACTGTAAAAAATATCTAGCTTATTTATTATTATTTTACAGCTCAAGGGGTACAAAGCTGACAATTATTAGATATTCAACCTTTTATACAAATCACTGTTATCGCCATCTGATGGATGAATACTGTAAAAAATATCTAGCTTATTTATTATTATTATTTTAAAGCTTAGCTTAAGAGGTACAAAATTGGCAATTATCAGATATTCAACCTTCTATACAAATATCTTTATTTAATGGAGGGAAATATTAAAAATATTATCTCTATTACAATAAATATTATATGGGAATAAAAGAAAATAAACACTCATAGGTACTTATGGGAAGAAGTTGATATCCACTCTTTAGTACCATTCCTGCAATTGACAAAAAGTGAATGCTCCTTTGAGAAAGAGAAGTGTATTGAAAGAAAAAGTCTCACCTTAAAAGTGCTTTTAGGAGCATTGATGTTTTCAGATAATCTGCGCCGAATGTCACCAGCAGCCACAAAGCTTGGCTCTCGGCTATCAGCACTGGTGCCGCTGTCTTGGGACATTTGAGACAAAGCATCACGATCCTTGGGCTTTTGGCAGATGGCATACTATAAATCAAGATCATTAGAAAGACATATCAGTTTCATAATTCAAAATTACATAGACAGTCAAACCCTGTTAATGTGAACATGAATTACTTTTAGTACGAACTGAAATGCATTTCCTGTCAAATTCTAGATTAATTACAATTGCTTTTTGTTTCTTAAACACTTTTTGTTACTTAATATAAAACACTGTTTTATAAGAACTGATAATGTGTGTTGGGGCCTACGAACTCCAGGCGAGCTTTTATAGGTGACTCTAAAAAAGTGGACTGTATAAACTCTCAAAGCTGAAAACTTAACAACTTTTATTTACATCATTTTTACAGAGTGACGGAAAGGCCGTCAGACATACAGGCATACATCTCAATGCTTTTCAACTCAAGCCTTTTGTAATGCTTCCGGCGCTTGCGCATTGAATACTGTCAGTCGCTACGCCATCTAGCGATGTACAGGTTACGTAACACTCCCCGCCGATTGAAATTACATAATTTCAATATAATGCACACAAGAATTTCATAATACACTACAATTTATATGAATATGCAATAAACTCAACAGGAATAATACAAACCGTCTGCACCATGCAAAACTTGAGTAATTCTACCCGTCATACATTTTGTGCTCGGTAGATTCTCCTCTTTAATTAATACTAGTGTACCTTCTTTTACATTGTCTTTACTAAACTTCCATTTATTACGCTCTTGTAAATTATTTAGATAATCGCGTTTCCATAACTTCCAAATTCTTTGCATAAACTTAGTTACTCTTTGCCATTTTGAAAGTCTATTTTTGCTAATCTCAATAAGTTGAGGTTCAGCAATAGACGTAATAGGTCTACCTATTAAAAAATGACCTGGTGTCAAGATTTCGAAATTGTCAAATTCTGAAGATAAGGGTGTAAGGGGTCTTGAATTCAGTACACCTTCTATTTCTGAAATTACTGTTAGAAATTCTTCAAGGGTGAGATTTGCGTTACTGATTAAGTGCTTTAAGTGAAATTTAAAACTTTTTACTCCGGCCTCCCAGAGACCACCGAAATTTGGGGATTTTAGGGGAATAAAATTCCAGTCTATACCTTCATCAGTGAAGTAATTTGCCAAAGTTTCATCTGGTGATTTTACCAGTTGATATAATCTTTTTAATTCTGTACTAGCCCCTACAAAATGTTTAGCATTGTTCGTAATTATTTTAGCACATTTGCCTCTTCTACCAAAGAATCTTTTTAAACTAGCAATGAAGGAATTTGAAGTTAGATCCGTAACAAAGTCCAGGTGTGTAACTCTTGTGCACAGACAAACAAATATGGAAACATAAACTTTGTTGAACACTCTTTCTTTGGTTCGTGAATTTTAGGTAAAATGGACCACAGAAATCGATCCCAGTAACGTTAAAGGGGTAAGTAAAGGGGTACGACATATTCCCTTGGCAGATTGCCCATGATTTGATTTGCTAAAACAGGTTTGTTTTTGAAACAAATAACACATTCATGTATTACTTCTCTAACAAAGATTTCTTCCATTAATTGGCCAGAATTTTTGTCGAACATGATATAAAAGTGATTGTGGACCAATATGTAAGTACTTTAAATGAAAATATTTCAAAATAATTAAGGTAAATGGACTTTTGCTTGGTAAAATTATGGGAAATTTGGAATTGACACTTAAATCTGAATGCGACAATCGACCGTCTACTCTTAATACATTGTTTTCATCTAAGAAACAGTTTAAAGTACTTAATCTGCTGTTATCTGGGGCAGGCTTACCCTTTTCGATCTTCTTGATCTCTTCTACAAACTCATTTTGTTGGATCAATTTTATCAAGATCTCTACAGCAGCTGTCTCTTTAAGCGTAAGATGACCTCTCAGCTTAACTGCCTTTCTTGAATTATTTATAAATCTAAATACATAGCTCAAAATATGAAGAATTGTTACATAATTATTACTAGCATTAAGAATACAATCTAAAATGGATTTTTGATTAGAATGAATTAAAGTTATTAAAGAGTCATTGTTACAATCTGAATGTTTCTGTAGTTCTTTAGAATACTTCAGGAACAATTGTCTCCTCATCACTTTTGGAAAGTCAGCTTGCACTAAAAAGGTAGGTCCGTGCCACCACACTGCACTTGTTAGAAGAGAAGAAGCACTAATTCCTCTAGTCACTAGATCTGATAGATTTTGTTGTTGTTGAAACCCAGACCGTCCGACCTACCAGAAAGGTGTAAGGTAACAGTTTGGACGGTCGGGAAGTGCCACCCAATTTAGACCGGAACCCAATGGGGGAGGCATCCACAGAGACCGTACCCTCCTTCCCCTACCACCAACCTCTCGGAAGGACTTTCGGACCCACATGTTTAATGTGATCGTACTCCACATGAACACGGCGGCAGTTTTGGCAGTGGCTGGAATCGAACCCGGGCCTACCGAGTGCAACTCCAGCGCGCTAACCAATGGGCTACCGCGCCCAGATCTGATAGATTGTCCTTGCTAGAGCAATAGGACCAGGAATTTTTGTCCATTAGCGATTGTATTTCGTCTACACGATTGGCAACAAAAGATTTCCACTTTCTGCTTGAACCCTTGATCTAGAATAATGTGATCTGGGAATCTGTCCAAAAGAATGTGGTTGACGGTTTTTTCCTATCTATAATTTCCTTGATTTTGTCAATTGTGAAGAAAGCAAAGCACCGAGCAATTCCATTCTCGGTATGGAAATTTTCTTTAGCGGTGCGACTCGACTTTTAGAGACAACAAGATTCACAACAACACAGTCCTTGTATTTGACTCTTAAGTAGACTACTGCACCGTATGCCTTTAAGCTGGCGTCACTGAAGCTATGTATTTCAACTTCACAAAAGTTCGAAGAATGGAGAATTACCCTTGGGATCTGAAGCTCAGATAGTTGTGATACTTCTACATACCAGTGTATCCATTTTTCCTTGATATCGATTAGAAGTTCAGCATCCCATGGAATTTTCCTAAACCACAATTCCTGAAACAGGCACTTTAATCTGACTGTATGGTGTCAAAAGTCCGATTGGATCAAATATTCTTCCCGCAGTTTGTAACAGGAAACGCTTGGTACACTTTTTCTGAGTTAAGAATTCTAATAAATTATTTACGTCCATCGTAAGGCAATCTTGTTGAGGGTTCCATGACATTCCTAGGACTTTATGCGAATTGGTTCTCGAACTGTCTGATGAATGAAGAGGATGGATGTTGAATCCTTCTTCTTCCCACTTATGCATTAGGCATGGTTCATTACTGATCCATTTTCTTAAAGACATTCCGGCAGAATCCATGATCATTTCTGCCTCACGAGAAACTTCAAATGCCTTAGTGACGTTGTCCTCGCCTGCTACCAGGTCGTCTACGTAGAAACAAGTGTCAAGGATTTGGGTGGTAATTGGATAGTTCTCGCGAAACTTTTTGATATGTTCCTTGATCGTGGCGGCTCTAGCACAAGAATGGGCTAGCATTCACCCCAAAAAGTACTCTGTTGAATCTATATATTTGTATATTCACATTGTCACTCTCAATCAATTTATCATTGGTAAACAGGAATCTAACAGCATTTCTGTCTTTTTCAGCTGGGGAAATCTGTAGAAATGCCTTTTCGATGTCAGCTACAAAAACAATTTCGTTTAACCGAAAATAAATTAGTAAATTGAATATGTTGGGATGTAAGTTCGTGCCTGACCACAAACAATCATTAAGAGACAAGTGTCCAAGCTCATGTGAACTTGCATCAAAAACGATTCTGGTTTTGGTTGTAAGACTATCCTTCCCCAAAACTGCCTGATGCGGTAGGTAGAACACTGGTTTGTTAACCGGTTTAGTTATATCTTGCACTTTCTTGATGAATCCCTGACTTAAATATTCTTCTAAAACTTCATGATACTGCGTAAGTAAAGCTTTATCACGTTGCAATCGTTTTGCAAGATTTTTAAATCTTCTTTTTGCGACACTCAAGTTATCACTTAACTGTTTCCAATTTTTCTTCCAGGAGAAGGAAACCTCATAGCGTCCTTTCTTGAAGCTCATTGAATTTTTGAATATCTCTAAAGCTTTGTCTTCATCATTGCATTTAGGATCATCTTTTATTCCTATTGACTCAAGTTCCCAAAATTTTCTTAACTCTATCTCTACTTGATCTCGCGCGAAGTAGCAATGAAAATTGTTTAAAGTCCCCACATCTTTAAGTGTTCCCGTCACGATCCACCCAATCTCTGGTTGGTTGGTTGATTATGATTTAATGGCACAAGATCCCACCCAATCTCTGGTTGGTTGGTTGATTATGATTTAATGGCACAAGATCCCACCCAATCTCTGAGTTTTGTAGAATTATCGATTCATTTTTTAACTTAATCTGATTGCTCACTAATAACTCATAAAACAGTTCTGCTCCTAACAAGGCATCAATTTTCCCTGGTTTGTGAAAATGGGGATCAGCATAAGTTAAGTTACGTGGAAAACTAATCTTAGATATATCATAAGGTTTTGAAGGAACTAAATCTGTAACTTTTGGAACTATGAGTAAATCAACATTTCTTTTAAAGTTTCCATTTTCGTTAGAGATTAACGCAGAAACTTTTCTTTTTAATATCAAAATAGCGCCATTCAACCCCGATACGGGTGCGTTTATTACTTTCTTTTTCAATCCCAATGAATCAGCTACTTCACAACAAATAAAGGATATTTGAGAACCTGCATCTAGAAGAACGCGAATTGGTCTTAATGAACCATTTTAATCTTGAATATAAACTACTGCAGTCGATAATAATATATATCCCTTTCCAGTGCTCGAATACAACAATTTCTACTCGCGAAGGAAGTGTCAGCGTCAGTTTCACTTTTAATGGCGTCAGTTGAGGCTATGAGCTCTGCTTGTCTGGGAATGAGAAATGGGGGTGGAGATTATGCACAAAATAATTGGAGAGACAAATATTTCAAAGCAATTTCATTATATTTTGCAGCAATATACATTACACTAAACAATATTAAAGTCATAATTATTTGTAACACATAAAAAAATATCAAAAATATTCGATAAAAAGCTTTGCTTCATTTTCGACATTATGTCAGCAAATGCAATCGAAACATAATACAGTCGAACTCATTTAACCCTTTCTGGAACTACCGTGGCCCAAAGGAAGGAGCGCTTCACTTCCGAACTTTTCCCAAAGAGCAGCTAATTTGTTGCACTAAGCCTAACTCTCGAAATAAATTCACTAAAAATCACCTTTTCAACACAGAAATCTACTTTTTTCACTGAATAATAGAAATACTTATTTTCTATTTGATGTGTATTTTTCATACGAATCTCAATGCAAAATACTTGTTAGTTGCTTTTACTATGATTTCTACTATTCATCATCGAAAAATATGCTAAAAAAAATTAATTTCCTTATCTAAATTAGGCGGCATAATATCGTGATCGATTCCAAGAATGCTCAAAAACTCAAAAGAATTCAAATCTTTCAAATCTCCTGTTCAAAAACATAATTAGCAGAAGTAGTACGCTCAGAATCTGAAGAATAATTTGCATTTTCATATTCATCTTCAGAAATACCACAGTTCCACAAATCTTTACTATCTGCATCACTTTCATTACTGCCCAGTTCGTTTCTCATATGAGTATATTCTTCCACAGAAAGAAAACGTCCTGTCCCAGCCATTCTTTGATCCGAAATAACCTAATAATTTCACTGCCGCACATTCCTCTAAAACCCAAACTTTAAAAAAATACTCTCTTACATTCCTATAATATACCAACGAAATCATTAAGCTAAAATCAAAACGAGACCCAAAACCGAATTATAAAACTGTAGATGCTGCGAGAAGTGCTTTGTTTGTTTATATTACAAAACCGTGTTTCACCACTCCAGATGGAAAAATAATTCATTGGATCACCCTTATGCCAAGTATCTGCAAAATACATTAGAGTTTTTCGCATGGACATTTAATGCCATCTAGTAGACAAATAAATTCAAATAAAAACGTTCCATATGAAAATGCACTCATGTGACCGTCGTCTTTTAGGGTAAATTTTTCCTCAATGCGGATGCGTGACAGTCGTCCTTGAATGCAAGTTTGCAGCCGATGTGGGGGAGTGTCAACCGTCCGGAAAGGGTTAATACAAGCATGGCTGAAACAAGCAATCTGCACGTTAAGTTTGGTTCACTATTTAACTACATAAAGAGTTTGATTCTTTTTACGAGCACAAAAGTAGAATCTCAAATAATACGAGAAAAATATCTGTCCACATGCAATTTTTTCCGTTTTGACGGAAACAGAAATCCCAATTAGTACCAAATCTGAAAAACATTAAGCTTGTATTTCTGCCTTTGAATGCAACTTCTGTTGTACAGCCAATGGACCAAGGGGTTAACAGAAGTTTTAAGTGTTTCTTCATACGTTTTCTAACTTATTTATTTATTTATTTATTTATTCAATTTACGTGGCAACTACAGATGAAATCCAGTTACAGTAGCCACACAAGAAATTAAAAAGTACAGAACATAGGATACAAGAATACTAATTAGTAAACATGTCAAGCGCATTGAAACAGGCTTTTTTAAAACAGGCAGGAGTCAAGTTAAATATATCAATATCAGCACAATAGGTATTATATAGATCAACAAATTTATAGATAGAATAGCATTTAATGTAGTTGCGTTTAACAGTAGTATTGTGAAAAAGAGTTTTTTTCCTGGTATTATTGACAGGTATGTGGAATTCCAGGCAAGAAAGTAAAGTAGGGCAATCAATAGTATTATTTAAAACCTTATAATAAAACAAGAGGCAGGACCAGCTTCTTTTTTTAAGAGACATTAAACTATATTTCTGTCTGAGTTCCCTTGTATGCATATCATAAGGATAATAGCCAGTCAATCTATAATCAATAGTACGTAATAGTTTATTTTGCACGATTTCTATCCGTTGAGAATGTAGATTGTAAACAGGGTCCCAAATCATTGCACAATATTCCAAGATTGGTTTAACAAGAGTATTATAAATACAAATAATCGTATCAGAACTGGCAAAAACACGAGATCGTCTTAAGGTGAAACCAAGTCTTTGGTAGGCTCTTTTAATAATATTATAGATATGTCTCTGAAAGTTAAAAGTATCATCTCTCGAAAGTGACACCTAAATCAATAATATGAGTACATCGAGATAGAGATGAATTATTTAAAATATAATTGTAATTAAGAATATTATGGATCCTAGCAATGCTCATAACATAGCATTTAGAAATATTTAAATGAAGTTTATTTAGTACAGACCAGTTATACAGTTCATCTAGATCTCTCTGCATCAGTTCACAATCAGTTAATGAGTTGATTTTCATATAAAGCTTCAAATCGTCTGCAAACATAAGACATTTAGCTGTTTTAAAAATCCGGGGAATTTCATTAATAAAAATTAAAAAAAGGAGTGGGCCCAGATTAGAACCCTGAGGAACACCAGAGGAATTACTGTATAGTCTAGAGCAGGGGTCGGCAAGTAATTTTAGGTGGGGTCCGGATACTTTTGAAAATTTTTATCGAGGTCCAGACAAAAAAAAAACTCATATTCCTTACTAGTTTTTTATTTTAATTTTCACTCACAAAATAATATGAAATACAGAAGATAGGCATATGTGTATTCAAAAATCAATGGGAGAAATAACATTTGAAGTCTCGAGCCAGTTTTTTAATGTTAGGTTCACGCGGGGAGCAGTTTATGCGAAAAATGTCTTCAAGGTGGGCGGCTGTTAATCTTGAGCGATATTCGTTCTTCAAAAACTTCATTTTTGAAAATGAAGTTTCACCGAGATATGTCAAACAGAGTAGAGGTAAATGGCTAATTTTTTGCAATTTCCATATTTTTCTGGGACATGTATACTCCAAAATTCTTCGGCAGATGCAGTTTTATACGTTTGCAAGGAAATGTCCTCCTGCAAGTCTATTATCTCCATTTGGAGTAAAGGCTTTGAAAGGCGGAACAACTTTGCAGCCACATCTGTCCATTCTGCCGCTGGAAAAACTTCAAAAGGCGATTTTAAGAATTGCGACAACTTCTCTATCTGCAAAGTCTTGGAATCTTGTTGCAAATTCCTTCTTAAGTTCTGACATAAAATTTGAAAATACTGCAATATCTAATTCAGAATTATTTTTATATTCGAAAATTGTTGGAAAGTGAATAAATTCTTGATTTGCAATGTCTTTTTCAAAGATATCCAGCTTGCGACGGAAAGAAGACACACTTTGTATCAGATCACATATTAATTTCCCATTTCCTTGTAGCTCGGTATTGAGCGCATTTAAATGTTTAAGGATGTCTTTCAGGAAAGTCACAGCTAGCATATTGCGTTTGCTAGGAATTCTAGGAACTAGTGTTTGCTAGGAACTCTAAATGGTTTTTTGCGTTTTGTGTATCCAAATTTTCTAGGAAGGAGGTTACTTCTTTTATTTCCCCAAAATGTTCAATCGCTTGACCTTTACTTACTGCAATACAACAATGTTCGTTGGCTAAGTCAGAATGCACCGAATCACACGCAGATAGAAACTCTTTGAACTGTCTGTGCTGAAGAGCAGAATGAGACCTCATAAAATTAATCAACCTAATCAAGCTGTCCATTACTTCTTTCATTTACTTCTTTCTTGACGCTAAGTTTTCCACAAAGAGCTGCCTGGTGAATTATGCACTGATAAGATAGTAGCCCAGCATTCTTATCCTTAATTCTCTTTACGAGTCCCTTCTCTTTTCCAATCTTTGCCCGTCAGTTGAAAGAGACACCATTTTATCATAACTAATGTTTGATTTTGTCATGAAGTCATCAAAAGTCTTGAATAAATCTTCTCCGCGAGTCTTGCCTTTAAACGGCAATATTGCTAGCAATTCTTCCCTAAATGATTTACTTTCAATATCCAAAAATCGCACGAAAATGGACATTTGTTCCTCATCAACAGTTTCGCATGATTCATCAAGTGCTATGGCGTAGCAAGGCATCTTCTGCAGAGCAAACTACTTTTATTGTCAGCAGCCAAAATTTCAGTTCTTCTTGCATTGCTTTTTGCCGACAATGGAATACCTTGAATTGCGGCAACAACATCCTTTTTCTCTTCAAAAAGTGTCGCGGCCACTTCCAACATACATCTTTTTACTATCTTAGAGTCTGAAAATGGCTTCTGGTGTTTATTAAGCGTCCAACACACACGCAACGCTGCTTCTGCAGATTTCTCTTGCTCCCTCATAGAGCGAACTAGTAAGAGCGTGTTTTTTTTGTAAGACGCTAGATATGCCTGGAGTTTTTCTTGACGAGCTTCACTACCCAGAGGAAAATTCTTATGGAACTGCTGTTTCGTAGTGTCGCTTTAAATTGCCACTTTTGACAAGAGCGACAGTTCTGCAGCATACGAGGCAAACTGGAACAGCTTCAGGCCTAACAGGCAACGTAAAACGTTCAGTCCACTCAGTCAAAACCTTCCTATTTTCACTATCAACTTTACGCTTTTTAGGATCCATATTCATGAAAACGAAACGTTATAAGTTTCGATAATAACAAAACGCTCAGTACGAGATCGCAACAACTACTGTTGAAGTGATTCGACGACCGCTTTCGTGTCAAAGTGTGTGCTGGCGCACAGCAAAGGATCACACCGCAAAAGTTAGGCGCTTCCATTGCCAAGGTCGCCTCCGCCGAGTAGACCCGCCCGAAAGATAAGTTTCATAAAGTCGTTAGGCTTTCGTTTTAGTTACGCCTGCTCTGATGAAATAAAAATAATTTCATTAAATAAAAATAATAAGGGTAGCGCTCAAACTTATAGATTCTATAAGTTTGATTCTAAAACATTTTTCTATAATATAGAAAAATATTTTTTAAATAATTTGATTCATTTATTTTATACTGTCAAAAATTGTTGGCGGTCCAGTTTTTGACCTTCCGCGGTCCGGACCTGGACCGAGGTCCGCCAGTTGCCGACCACCGGTCTAGAGTTTACACCACAGTACTTTACAGAATACAGTCTATCTGAAATATAAGAGTATAACCAAGTCGACAAATCAACACTAAAACTGCTAGTAATCAGTTTACGGGTTAATAACCCCAGATCGATGTGATCAAAAGCTTTACTAAAGTCAGTATAAATAACATCAAGCTGTCTCTTGGTTTTAATAGCATCAACAATGTCACTCGTAAGGCAAGCTAAATTAGTTACAGTTGATCGTCTTGGCATAAACCCATGCTGGTACGGAGAAATCCATTGCTTAATTTGGGAAAAGATCCTTTCATGCATAACACATTCAAAAACTTTTGAAAAAGGAGAAAGAATGGTAATAGGCCTGTAGTTAGAAATATCATGCTTGTTGTTCTTTTTATGTACAGGAATAACTTGACCATATTTCCAGACATTGGGAAAAGCCATAGTTTTAATCGAAATATTAAACAAAATAAGCAAAGGGTAAGTTAGAGAGTCAGCACAACCTTTGATAATGAAAGAAGGAACATCATCACAGCTTAAAGACTGGCTGGATTTTAACTTCTTTAAGGCTTTGACAACATCATTTTCAGTAATATATGTAACCTTAATTAAGTCAATGTTATTGAGTTCACAATACTTGGTTAGCAGTTCAAAATCAACAGGTTGGCTACTTTGGATATAAACAGATTCAAAGAAATCAGCAAAGCAGTTTGCAATATCATTAACAGTAGAATAATCAGTATTATTATAACTCATTGTTGAGCTCCCATGACTACCAGGCGAATCACCTTTACAAAAATTCCAGAAAGTCTTAGGGTTCTTATTGAGTTCTTGTTCCATGATAGCAACATGATTGGTAAAATTAGTTTTGATTCCATCTTTCACAGATTTGCGTAGTCTATGAAATTCCTGTAGATCACTTATATCACCACCTCTAATAGATTTTTTACGATATTTTTTTTTAATTTAATATTATGGATAGTGCTAGAAGAATACCACGATTTATATCTCCGCTTAGTAGGAATATATTTTGGTATACATAAGTCAAATATCCCATAGACACACTCATAAAAACTCGATATAGCATCATTAACATTTGTATATGTATTTAGAAAGTTCCAGTCTGTATTATAAAAGTAGTCATATAGCATAGGATAGTTGGCCTTTCTCAAGTTATATTTCATATTATTATTAATTCGATGATTTCTACTAACCTTCTTAATCAATATAGTTCCCTCCAGAGCAGGATGGTATGGATCCTCTTTAACGAAACTGAAGGTAGAATGTTCAATAATGATCTGTTTATAGTTAGTTAAGACAAGATCAAGAATTTTGCCATATTTATTACAAACAGTGTTTAATTGATCAAGATTTAGGAACTGCATAAAGTTAGAAACAGCATACTCAACTTGAGTGTGGCCAGATAGGGTACCAGTATTGGAATGGTTGAAATTTACAGAAGAAAGATTAAAGTCTCCAAATATAAATATATGATCCGGCGAAGTACAGAAATTTTTTTCAGCGCTTTTAAAGAAACTTTCATATTTATCAACAGTAGTATTAGGCACAAAGTATATGACACAAATATAGAATTTAGAGGTATGAGAAGCGCAGACACGAATCCATAAGCACTCATTTTCAAATGACACATCAGTTACTTCAATAGAATCAAAAGCTTTTTTTACGACAATAAGTACACCTCTGCCCCGATGTAGACCAGTAGCAACCGGATCTCTATCACACCTAAAAACATTATAGTCCTTATTGAAGATTTCACGACTACCAATATCACCATTCAACCATGTTTCAGTTAGGCAAATGATATCAAAGTCATATGTTAAGGTATTGACATAAAACTCGTTTGTTTTCGTTCTCAATCCACGTACATTTTGATAATAAAATTTGAACTCCTTTTTTACATCCCTTGTTACATTGGCATGCTTGTCAGGCACAGGAACTGAAGTGTAGTTATATTCATTTGAGTAATTTGCTGTTGGATTATCTGATAGTCATTTACTTTATGTTGAGCTGTCACCAGTAACCTGGTCACATGCATCATTAGGATTATATTCAATAGGATTATAGTTTACTGTTTCCCCAACAGTTTGTCGTGGACGACCTAAGAATTCAGATACTTTGAGACCAACTGGCCATATACTGGGATCCGAGAGTTCTTGGTAACGTTCCTCATTAGTTGCCAGTACAAAGGAAGCATAATGGTCTATATTTCTAGTCTTTAATTTGACACAATCAAATCCAAAGTTTAAAAAATTCAGATCTCCGAGACATCCGTGGGCAGAGTTTCTGGATGGTAGAAGCTTAGTCTCATCTGGTAGAAGTACTCGTTTCATCCTGGAGTTTTTTATAACCCAGATAGAAGCACCCTCACGTAAACCCTCAACAGGAGCCGGTCACCTTTTCAGCATGGTATTACCATTTCCAACTAGATTGTTTCCCATAAGTGGCACATTTTGTTGACGGAAATTCTCATTTTGCATTCTGGTACCCTCAATATCCCTTTTATAATTATGTGATGCCAGAATATGATTACTAGTATTTCTCTTTACAACAGACGAATAGTTCATCGAATTATGAGTTTTATCAGTTTCATACTTAAGATTACTGGAGATTCGTGGGAATTCTGACTCAGAAGGATGAACGAGCTCCTCGACATCCACAGCACCACAGGTCATAGTTTCCCTATCACTTGAATCACCAGTAGTCACATTACTTCCTAATTTGTTTATCTTTCCGTTCCTGGATTCCTCAAACTGCGTCTCAATTACATCAAGTCTACTGAGTACACTCGATTGAAATAGCTCAACTTACAACCAGTGGCGCACCCACGGGGGGTGGGGGAATAAATCGTGCCAAAGTTTCGCAAATTAAGTGTTGCTGTGAGTTAAAATAAAGTGCGACGTTACGACACAGTGTGATAACAGTGAATTGTTAGTTTCCTCACCACACTCGGAAGTTCTGCTCATCTTGGCTGAGTAAGCATAACTGGCTAGCTTACTAAAAGGCAGAGGACAGTGCCTATTGCAAATTTTGTGTTCTCTTTGCACCCCATGAAGTCGGTTTAAGATCGACACAAGCCACAGGTCAACTTGTTTCAAAAGCATTTAATAATTGGAAGAAGGCCTTGAAGAAGTTCAGTCAACATGAAACTTTTTTCTATCATAAGGATTCAGTTCTCAAAGCCGATGAGTTCTTAAGGGTCATGGAAGGAAAAACTGTTCCTGTGGATCAAGTAATGGATAGAGGCAAGCAAAAACAAGTTTTGCAGAATAGGGCTATTCTTAAACCTATTATCAAAACAGTGATTTTTTGTGGAAGACAAGAGGGCTGACAAAGCAAAAAGCGAAAGGCGCTGTTAGCGCAAGGGAGAACTAGGTCTGCCTTCGAGAAAGTACCAGATGCTCTGAAGAGTGACGTCACAGGCGCCTCTCTGGCCCTATATAAAGAGTAAACGGCGGGGAAGCGGGTGTTCTCTCGAAAACACGAGAATTTTGTTTACCCAATGAGAAAATTGTGGAAGTGAATAATAAATAAATCGTGCCAACGCTTCGCAATTTAAGTGTTGCTGTGAGTTGAAATAAAGTGCGACGTTACGACACAGTGTGATAACAGTGAATTGTTAGTTTCGGAACGAAGGCCTGCGTGGTGAATAGGTGAATTTAATAATGGTCCTGAACTTTCAACTGATCTAACAGTGAAATACATCTTTAACAATCAGTGTGTGTGTTTATGTGCGTATTTCGGCTATATAGCAAATTTTGTGCTTGAATAACTGAGGAGCAAGGTAAAAAAAATGACAATGAATGAAAAACGAAAAGGGCTAGGCCAACAGACACTAGGAAATTATTTTTTTAAAAATATAAGATTGAAAATAGTGATGTTCCCAACGACGTTTCCCCGAGCTCTGGTTACATTGATGAGACTGCAGTCAAAGCAAGCAACAGCCGTGACCCTTGGCTGTCTTCAAACGCTTGTGAGGAGGTAAAGGTAGGCCAAAACACAATATCAAACACAATTGAAATGGAAATTCTGGCTGCAGATATTTCTAATTATGTCAAGAAATCTAACCTCACTGATGAAGATAGGATAACAGAGCTAAAAAACCTTTGGGAACCATATGCAAATTACAATTTTCCTGCCACTGTCACTAGTGCTGTATCAAGTCAAGGAAAACCTCACCACACTCGGAAGTTCTGCTCATCTTGGCTGAGTAAGCATAACTGGCTAGCTTACTCAAAGGCAGAGGACAGAGCCTATTGAAAATTTTGTGTTCTCTTTGCACCCCATGAAGTCGGTTTAAGATCGACACAAGCCACAGGTCAACTTGTTTCAAAAGGATTTAATAATTGGGAGAAGGCCTTGGAGAAGTTCAGTCAACATGAAACTTTTTTCTATCATAAGGATTCAGTTCTCAAAGCCGATGAGTTCTTAAGGGTCACGGAAGTAAAAACTGTTCCTGTGGATCAAGTAATGGACAGAGGCAAGCAAAAACAAGTTTTGCAGAATAGGGCTATTCTTAAACCTATTATCAAAACAGTGATTTTTTGTGGGGACAAGGGGACAAGGGCTGGCCATGAGAGGGCATAGAGACAGTGGGGATTTGGACGTATTGTCAGAACCATGCCAAAGCGAAGGAAATTTTAGAGCCCTTTTGCGACTCCGAGTTGATGCAGGAGAAGAAATACTGAAAACTCACTTACAAGGTTGTGCAAAAAATGAAACTTACATAAGTTGGAATATACAAAATGAGATTATTTCAGCATGCAATGATTCCATTGTGAAGTACATAGCAACTGAGGTGAATGAGGCCAAATGTTTTGCAGCTTTATGTGACGAAACCACAGATATTGCAACGGTAGAGCAAATGACACTTTGCGTTCGTTATTTGAAACGGTTTGATACAAATGATAAGTATAAAATCGAATTTAAGATAGTGGAGAACTTCCTTAAGTTTGTGCCCCTGACTGAAACTACAGGTCGAGCAATTGCAGATGCTGTTCTTAAAGGCCTTGCAGACTGCAACATTGATACGTCTTTTCTCCGTGGATAAGGGTTCGATGGAGCTTCTGCAATGAGTGGGGAGTACAATGGCGCCCAAGCAATTATATACGAGAAACACCCCAAAGCCCCCTACGTTCATTGTGCATCACACTGTTTGAACTTAGCCATAACTCATATATCTAGAGTTCCGGATATCTGAAACAGCTTTGGAATAATAGGGAAAATTTCTAGTTTTTTCAATACACCAAAACGAAACCTTGTTCTCACCAACAAAATTAATGCAGCTAATCAGGGAGAGACAGAAATCAGCGCCAAAAAACTGAAGAAATTATGCCCTACTCGTTGGGTGGAGAGACATGATGCCGTCACAGTTATGGTTTCATTGTTTGATCAAGTAATTGAGGCTCTGGAGGAGATTACTACCTGGAATGACAAGGAGACATCAACAGAGGCTCATACCTTGTTATGTTCAATGTTAACATCACAGTTTGTCATAGCACTTTTTTCAGCTGACAGATTACTCAGCTACAGTGTTCGTCTGAGTGAAAAGCTGCAGGAAGAGAACCTTGATCTGGCAACTGCTGTGAGTGACGTAGAAGATGTTGTGAAAGCTATATCTATAATTCGAGAGAATGCAGAGAACGAGTTCCACCATCTGTTTCAACAAGCTGTTAAGAAGCTGGAACAGCATGGAGAAAACATTACTCTACTACACCATGCCACCAGACAAATTTACAGATCAAATTTCAACATACAGACTCCTGAAGAATACTACAGACTTTCTGTTTTCATTTCATGGATTGATAATTTCATCACTCACCTCCATGAAAAATTTCTCAAACATAAGAAATTTCTATAAAGTTTTGCATCTGTCGTTCCGAATGGAAGGCAGCCGACACTGGAAGAAAACGAGAGATTTGTTGCCTTATCAAGGAAATTTGCAGATGATTTAGGACCTAGATCAGATAATACTCTGAAAGCTGAACTACATCTGTGGTATATGAAGGTCTCTGCATTGAACAAGGGAACTAAAAGCCCAATCGAACTGTTTAACTTTTGTGACCAAAGGACTTTTCCTAGTGTGTTTGAACTTTTAAAAGTGTATGCCACCCTCCCAGTATCAACAAGCAGTGCTGAGAGGTCATTCTCCACAATGAAGAGATTGAAAACTTACTTGAGAAACAGTATGAGTGAAACCAGATTGAATGGACTTGCGTCAATGAACATTCACCGTGAAGTGGAAATTGATCCAGATCAGATAATAAATGCTCTGGCTACAAAGAAGAACAGGAGGCTGGACTTCGTTTTATGAATATGTATAGATCATAATTGAATAATATAACAATATGTAATCATGAGAGAGTGGTTGAAAACAAGTATACAGTATAAGCAGACCAGAACAAATAATTTTATCTTCATCTATTTCTTAATTTGTGTTGTATTATATAAATATCTACTACTTCTTCTAATCATTTAATTATCTTGCACTGTACTGCAGAATTGTTAGTAATTTGATAAAAATAAATGTACAAAAAAGACAACCGCCTCATTAATTAATAATGACCATTTTGTCTCGGAAAATTTATCGAGGAGTCATCCTCCTTCATAAAAATTTTGTGTACCACTGCCCCCCCCCCCCCCCCAGGAATATTCTAGGTGCGCAACTGCTTTCAACTGATTGAAAAAATGCAGAAAAAGTTAGAACCAAAAGTAAATCTCTTAGAATCCATTTATATCTTGGATGACACATTGAAAAGTGTGACAAATTTAACCATTTAGAACTGCTTTAAAAAATCAGGGCTTACAATCAACTGTATGGATGAAAACAACATTTCTAACTGTGAGGATGAAGATGATCTAATACCATTATCAGAATGGCTAGAAAAAAGAGATCTTAATTCCTATCAAGTTTGTCCTTTAAGACGACTTTGTTATTGTTGATAATGAAATTGAAACAACTGGACTTTTAACTGAGGATGAAATTTTACACAAGATATCCTCAAGAACAACCAAAATAATGATGGCAGCGATAGTGAAAATTCGGCTGAAGCATCAACAACTGTAACTTACGTTGAAGCTAAAAATGTCTTAGACACTTTAACGCAACTTTATACCAAAAGATGAAAGCATACAGATGGCTCTTGGCATCTTACGTCAAGATATACGAGATGTACAAATGAATATGCCAACCAAACAATCAAAACTTACTAATTTTTTCAATAACTGCTAAAGTGCAATTAAGTTAAATGAGACCAGACCATATGTGTATTTATTTACATTGTAAGAAAAATAAACACCAGCTATATGAGGACTGAACATTCTCTGTTTATTAAATGATATAAAGTTAATTTTGCACTAAGAAAATTACCCAAGTTAATTCTAGTAATTATTTTTATTACAGTGTGTATTTTAATTATTTTTTTCCTTTCAGAGTTTTATGAATAATGACTAATACAAGGAATTTTACATATTCTTACCTTCTCGTACTAACTGAGTTCGATTGTACTTTGAATATGGAATTTCAATATTTATACGGTCCCTTAAAGGTTGCCTAAAACGGGACATTGTTAGGCGTGGAAAAGAAACTTAAGTCAAAGTTTAATGCTTCATAACTCGATGAATTATGGTTGTAAAAGGATGATTTTACTTTTTATTTTACATGAGATTGTATGAGGATGATTTTCCTAAATATAACTGGTAGGACCAGGGGACCATATAAAAATTTATATTTCGTATTTCTTTTAGAAAGATAATAGATTTTAAAATTTAAAACATTTTTGAAATTGGAAGTATATCTCTGTGACTAACGGTTGAGGAAATGGCCATTGGCCACCGATGGCACTGAACACCCTGTATAAGAGGTTCACTGTGGAAACATTATAGGGAAATGGTTGTGGAAACATTATAAGGAAATGGTTGTGGAAACATCATAGGGAAATTGTTGATCCTATGACTTGGTTGGTTATCATTGTGATCAGAGTTATCTCTATCTTGATCCTTCAGTCATCATGATTGTAAGTTCGTATCTATCCAGTCGAAGGTGTAGTCAAGGTATCAAATATTAAATCTTGATCTTAGTCAAAATGTATTGTGTAAAATGGTAATGAAGGTTAGAAATTCATTTCAGATGATTTAGTCTGTGAGTCACGGTTTATGTCACTAGTAGTATTTTTAATGGTAATGTACTGGTGATTTTTCCTGCTTTTAGACTGAAGTTAAGATGACTGATCAAAGTTATATATTGTGGTGTTAATGTGGCGGAATAAGTATCCTGTTCCTAATATGTGGCCTACATGGTGTAATGCCAGAAATGTAAAGTATTAAATATTTGAAAGGATTAAAATGATAGAACCAGGATTGCGGGCGGATTATCCCCACGCTAAGCAGGTGGGCGATAGTATACAGGTGGCCCCATATCTTACATACCACGCCCCATGTTTACATACCACGCTAAGCCGTTTGGCGGCAACCGAGACGGCGACCCCATGTCTACGGATTAGCCCTCAGCTCTACATTCCAGCACATAGACCGCTGACCGAAAAAGGGATATAAGTGAGAGTTGCTCAAAGTTAAAAGTCAGAATTGGTCAAGGCAGGCTGTTGGAGTTGGACTAGTGAAGAGTAAGCGACGGTAGCAGTGTTAAGAGTTGTGTGTGCATCTCTGATATAGGAATTCGAAGGAGAGCTCATGTTCATCTGGTAAATAATTCTGTAAAAGGAGAAATGAAAATTATGCATTGCAAATAATATATATCAAAATTTGCAATTTAATAATAATTTGAATGTTGGTAATCCTCATGTAATTTATGGTACATTATGTCAATTATGAATAATGGACTAACGTGACAGGGAACTATCAAGAAACTACAAAGAACTAGCAAAGCTATGAGTTGTACGAGGCTAAAAAGTGGAACTCAGCCTTTCTCATGATGGATGAACTTATGTGTTTGCGATGAACCATTGTGAACTAAATTTCTTACCACTGGGGTGAAACTGTGGGAGAGTAACTTTTGGTCTTTTTTTTCGCGGGGGGGGGGGGGGGGGGGGGGGGGGTGAGAATGTAATGCCAGAAATGTAAAGTATTAAATATTTGGAAGGATTAAAATGATAGAACCAGGATTGCGGGCGGATTATCCCCATGCTAAGCAGGTGGGCGATAGTATACAGGTGGCCCCATATCTTACATACCACGCCCCATGTTTACATACCACGCTAAGCCGTTTGGCGGCAACCGAGACGGTGACCCCATGTCTACGGATTAGCCCTCAGCTCTACATTCCAGCACATAGACCGCCGACCGAAAAAGGGATATAAGTGAGAGTTGCTCAAAGTTAAAAGTCAGAATTGGTCAAGGCAGGCTGTTGGAGTTGGACTAGTGAAGAGTAAGCGACGGTAGCAGTGTTAAGAGTTGTGTGTGCGTCTCTGATATAGGAATTCGAAGGAGAGCTCATGTTCATCTGGTATTGCAAGTGTAGTGTGACAAAGCATCAGTGTTACCCAAGTTATATGAAAGAAGATCAGGTACCGTACATTTAACTATATGAGGATAACCTTTTTGTCTAAATTTGTGTTTTTAAGGAAAAGCTAATTAATGCATCCCACCACGTGCTCCAACCAAATATCAATTCATCTGGCATTACACCCCCCGAACTACCCTTGAGATGTATTCCACTATTGTGAAACTATTTTAATTTGTAAACTAAAGAGTGTAAATTAAGTATGTGATAAATAAATGTTTGTTCCTTTACTATTAACCTTATTTTTTAGTTTGTTAACTTAGTATCCCGTTAAGCACAAAAATGGGTGGGTTTTGCGGCCACCAACGCAATGTACACAGCAGTAAGTTTTAGAACAGATTACATGTATAATTTAATAAACAAAATTAACAATCGGCACACATGGGATGGAAAGTAAACTGCCTTTTAACTAAGTTAATTAAAACTTACTGTTTACGATGTTTCCATATAGAACCTCTTATGCATTCAATTTCTATAAACTGTTTTGTAAATATGTTCATGCTGCATGTGTTTATCGCTGCAAGTGATTGTAATTGACAAGACACTACTCTTTCAATAAAGGCATCTTCAGCATTTTTCTATTGAAAAGAACTTATGTTATTTTCTTCCTCACCACTACCATCACCTTCGAGAGTAGAAGCCAGAGCTGAAATGGACCGTGTCATGCTCTGTAGACCCAAATCTGGCCTTCGAATTTTGCCTGACCTTTTCTGGAAAATTCTTCCGCAGCAGCCCGCACAAAGAAGTAAGTGGGCTCATGGATGCAGCCAACAGATTTTTTTCTAGACAATATTCCTATATCGTATTTTGTGAGTGCCTAATTTATTATTTTCATGATTTAATAAGGATTTTGCATTCATTATTACATTGGATACATTACTACAATAGATACATTACTACAATGGATACATTGGATACATTACTACATATGAGTATTGTAGATGCTCCTTAGAAGTATGTGCTTACCATTTTTTGCTTTTTATCATGTCATTTAAAATTACTTATAATTTTAAATATATGGCATTCAAATTATATAAATTATATAAATGCAATATATGAATTAACTAACTAAACACAATATATGAATTAATTGACTAAACACATCATGAGTTTTTGCCAAAATAAAACATATGATGTATTAAATGGAAAATGTTATTAATTCCCGTAATATTTAAATCTGAAAGCTGTAATTGATGTAATCTAGCTAAAGATGAAATTCCGATCATTTATAAAATTTTCTTTTATATCAATTTCTTTATTATTTAAATCGGAAAAAAATTTAATAATAATCGTCTGCCTAATAAACACATTTGATTTAATTGCGTTGCTAAGCATCATGATATAATTTTAATAAATTTGCGGAAAATATATCTGCATAATGCTATTTCTATAGAAGATATAATTGTAGGATTTTTATTCATATCCCAACAGTTCCTGTTCCCAGAAACTCAAAACATGGATTAAATTTTAAGTGGGGCTATTTCAAAGCTACCCACAAAATTTTCATGAAATTCGATGCAGCTGTTCTACCGTGATGATGAGATAGATAAACACACAGACAGGTGTATTTTCAATTTTATTTATATAGATAAAAAAATTTTATTCTGTTTTTAAGATATTGTCAATACTAGTAAGAAATCATAGCAATAAAAATGCTATACTAAAGTTATGAAAGTAAAATAATAATGTAAAATGTAATATTTCACACATCAAATAGCATATTTTTAACCATTTGACAAGTAATTGCATGTAAAAGATTTAGTATCTTAATATATTGCATGTATATTTTTTATTATTTGTTATGGCATGCTGAAATTTTAAAGGAATGGGTTAAGAAGTCATTAGGTTTGTCATGGGTTAAGAAGTCATTAGGTTTGTCATGGGTTAAGAAGTCATTAGGTTGAGCACATTTTTTTAATGTAGTGAATAAACTGTTATGTTATTGAAAATTGTTAAAATTACTTGGAAAAAAAGTAAAGTAACCAACATACAATTTCAAGTTACCATTGCATATTTCATTATATTAGTTAATGTAATTTTAATAATACAAAGCTAATTTGATCTTTCTTACATTTTGACTTCAATGAAATTGTAAATGAAATATTAATGCCAAAAACTTTTAGTATACAGATTTATAAAATTTGTAAAGCCCCTGAGGTATTTCAAACTCTATAATTAGGCAAAATTGTTTACAATTTGTTAATGTATGGTAATGAAAAAAGGAATATAAGTTGTGCTATAATAGAAAACCTGAACTTCTACATATTATAGTGCATAGGTTAATGAATGACATTCAACTAGTATTTTATCTTAATTCTAAATCATTTTACAATTTACAATAACAATAAAAAATAGATAAATAAAATAAAACTAAATAAATAAATAAGCATATTGAAAGTTAAATTCTGAGTTTATTTTTTATGATTATCTTATGATATTCAAAGAAAAAGATAGTATTCAGTAATCATTTTAGTTTCAACATACTTTAGCTGTAAGTGAATGTACTTAAAAATTATTTAAATAAAATGCCTGATTAAGCAATAAATACAGTGTTATTTTTCAAATTTTTATTAAAACAGCACTGACTAACTGAATGGAATCCATTCATCTTTGCCCCCAGAGCGAATTTGAGTAATTATAAATATTTTATTTTAAGGAAATTTACACCAATATTAATCTTTTAAATCACCCATTTTAATGTAAATTATTAAATTATTTGTGAACAAGCATAAATACAGCATTTCCTTACATTTCACTTTGTTCTACGATTTGTAGACAATTTTAAGCTTACAAATTTAATTAATATTATTGCTTTACTGACAAATTATTATTCCTTTACATCGAACAGAGAAACAAAATGGAAGCAAATAGCAAAAGCTCCGATTGTGATCTGGAAAACCTACTCGCAGTGGGACTACAAGTCGAGACGTCAAAAGTTAGTGCTCCAGCCTCTGCTCTTGCAGGTGATTCCACTACGCAACACATGCTATACTTAACCCTTTCGCGACGGTTGGCACGCCCGCGTGCCGTATGCGAACTTGCATTCAATGACGTGCGGCACGCACTCGTGCCGGAGAGAACTTTACCCTAAATGACGACTGGCACGTATCGGTGTTTCTACGTGAAACGTTTTCATTTGAATTTATTTGTCTACTAGATGGCGTTAAATGCCCGTGGAAGCAACTTAAATGTATTTTATAGATGTTTGACCTTGGCACAAGGAGAATCCAATGAATTATTTCTCCATTTGGAGCGGTGAAACACATGGTTCTGTAAAGTAAACAGAGCACTTCTGGCAGCATCAACAATTTTATAATTGAGTTCCGGGTCTCCTTTTGATTTTAGCTTTTAATGATTTGTTTCATTGGTGAATTACAGGAATATAAGAGAGTATTTTTTTTTTGTTTTTTTGGGGGGGGGGGGGGGGGTAAAGGAATGTGCGACAGTGAAATGATTAGGCTATTTCGGTTAAAAGTATGGCTGGTTTGAGACTTTTTCTTTCTGTGGAAGAATATACGCGTATGGTAAACGAACCAGATAGTAATGAAAGCAAAGCAGATAGTGAAGATTCGTGGAACAGTGTTATTTCTGATGATGAATCTGAAAATGCAATTGATTCTTCAGATTCTGAGCGTACTATTATTACAATGCCGCCAGCTTCTGTTGCTGTTTTTTCGAATGATGTTTGGACATGTGATTTGAAAGATTTTGAACATACCTGGAATAAATCACAATATCATGCCGCCTAATTTAGATAAGGAGCTTGATTTTTTTAGCATATTTTTTGATGATGAACTAGTAGAATTTATCGTAAAAGCAACTAAAGAGTTTGCAAAAAAAAAATGGGAGAAAAATCTCCTCTCTCCTTCTACATCGAAGACTCCACCTGTTTCAAATGTATTTAACCTGTGACAGGAATCGAATTTCGTGTGTTTCTCGCACTAGTAATTTTGACGAGCATTGTCAGAAAACCAAATCTTAAAATGTACTTTTCTAAGAATCCAATTATCAGTACTCCTTTCTTTAATTCAGTTATGAGTCGCGATCGATTTATAGGAATATTACGTTACCTGCATTTTACTCTTGATAGTAATACCCAAAAACTAGATAAATTGAAACCCATGTTAGATGCATTAGTTTCAAAATTTAAATCTATATACACTCCTAGAAGAAATGTGTTCATTGATGAATCTTTGTTCTCATGGAAAGGAAGGCTGGGATTTCGTCAATATATCCCCTCGAAACGGTCCAGATATGGAATAAAAATATATAAATCGTTAGAATCGGAATCAGGCTATAAATGGAATTTCCTTGTGTATACTGGAAAGGACACTGGATTATCAAGCTCTGATGGTGGGTATGGAGAATGCGTTGTGAAAACATTTCTAAGTGAACTTTTAGGAAAAGGATATACTTTGCATTTGGATAAATTTTTTACCTCTCCTGTACTTGCAAAGTATTTGTTGTCTAACAATACGCATATATGTGGTACAGTTTTAAAAAATCGGAAGGACATGCCAAAGAATTATCCATCTGTACCTAAAACATATATACACTAAAATTTTTAATATTTAAAAAAAAGAAAATTTGTATAAAAATATACATCAAATAGAAAATAAGTATTTCCTTTCTTCCTGAAAAAAGTAGAATGCTGTGTTAAACGGGTGATTTTTAGTGAATTTTTTTCGAGAGTTAGGCTTCGCGCAAAAAACTAGCAGTCTTTTGGGAACAGTTCGGAAACGAAACACTCCGTCCTTTGGACCACGGCAGTTTCGGAATGCCGCTGTCTCGAAAGGGTTAATGATGTCATAAACAATATTCAAGTTTCTCATCATTAGAATACAACCATTCTACGATGGGCCAAAAAGGTTGTTTTAGCATAACTTAAATTTTAAATTACTACCTTATGCCCACGACAAATTTTACGTAGGAAACTGCAAATTCCAACACCATAGTATGAGGTCATTTTCCATAGAAACTATGGAGATTCTGCAGTAATCGATATCTGTGGTCTGTATTCTGGCTAACGTTTACATCATAGCATTTCCCCTAGACTAAAAAAAGGGCATTATCGAAACATTCGACATCTCCGAACTAGACTCTAATTTAAGCAACAACCTTTACAAGGGTCTGATGGCCAAGTCCGTCTGAGTGATCTATCCGTGATTCGATCGATCAAAGTGATCTCGATCCAACCATCGATCTGTCTGAAAGTCGATTTCGCTTAAACCAAAAATGTGTTATATCCGACGATGGGTGCGTTCCGGAACACAATCGTTGCCGGCAACGCCCTCTGGATATGCAAAGTAGGATGCGTGAGCAGCGAGAAGGTGATTTGCATGATAAGCCCAGTTTGTTCACATCAATCACAAGAACGGAAAAAATCATTTAGGATAATGACGTCACGCTCTCGCAAAACGAGAATCGCGACGTAAACAAAACCAAGTTTCCAACACAAACATTGAAATGTTTTCAAATGTTAATGTTGAATCAAATGCTGTAGATGATCCTGACAATAGGCTCAGCTGGGTGATTGACACCGCTGCTACGCGTCATTTTTGCAATGACATGAAAATGTTTTGAAATTTAGTAAATGCAAAGATACGTCTATGTCGCTAGCAGTGGGTGATATCGAGAGCCCAGTTGAGGCTATTGGAATAGTGAACATGTTTGTCAAAAGATCATAAAAGTAATATTGTTCTAACCAATGTCATGTATTCACCAAAATTACAGCGAAACTTGTTGGTCGCATCTGTTTTAGAAGAACAGGGCTATTCTTTTAGTGCAGCCAAAGGTGTACTATGGTAAAGGTGTACAAAGATAAACTCCTGCGGGAGAAAATTTCTTTTACGCTAAACGTAAAGAAGGATTGTATTTTTTAAAACCTCAGTACATAACTAAAAATTTAAATAATAATGTTGAGAGCCATACAACAGATCACGATACGGATAAAAATTCTAAAAAGGATAGAAAATCCTCTGTAAGAATTAGTCAAAATCAAAACAAAGTTATGTCTAGCTTGAGTAATAGTAAAAATAAAGCTGATTTAAAATCAAAGTCAAATAAAATTGGTGGTTCAACTGTTGAAATTTTGAGTAAAACTGAATATGGCATAGAAAGTATGGCCATATTAACTCAGATATACTTGCACCAAATGAGTAAAGTTTCCACGGCAAACGGACTCCATAAGTTGAAGTATGCAAAAGTAAATTGCATTCATTGCAAACTTGCAAAATCTAAGAGAGTTTCGTATAAACCAATAGGCAGGATTAGATCGATAAAACCTTTGCAATTACTTGCACATGGACGTTTTGTGGTCCAATGCTTGTAGCTTCATTGGGAAGAAACAAGTATTTTTTTATTATCACGGATGATTTTAGCCGTAAGGTGTTTGTTTTCATTTTAAAACAAAAATCAGATGTTTTCAAAGTTTTTCAAGATTTTCAAATACGTCAGGAAAGACTATTAGGCGAAAAGATTTTGTGCATCCGTACTGATAACGGCATGGAATTTTGTCACAATCAGTTTAAAGCTTTTTTGAAAAAGTTAGGAATTAAGCACGAGCAATCTAACGCTTATATACCCGAACAAAACGGGGAATCAGAAAGGTTTAATTTGACAGCCTTAGATTGTGTTAAAGCGATGCTTAATCAAAGTAAGATTGGTGACAAAATGTGGGCAGAGGCAATCCTATGTTTCACTTACACAAAGAACAGGATTTGCCATAAATTTAAAGTAAAAACTCCACACGAATTGTATTATGAGAAGCCTGCTGTATCTCATCTAAAAATTTTTGGATGTAAAGCTTATATTGGTATGGCAAAGCAGCTTAGGAAAAAGCTAGATCTAAGAGCTCAACAAGGAGTTATGGTAGGATATGCTGAAAATACCAAGGGCTATAGAATTTTTCTAGAAAAGGATAGAAAAGTGATAGAGACAAGCAATGTCCGTTTTGAGGAAATGGAAGCAGCGCAAGGCGCCCTGAACCCTAGTTATTCTATAAACTTCACCCCACAGACATCAAGATTTACTCGCTCGATGGATTCTGGATCGGAATATTTGGGTGGTGAGTCAGAGGAAGAAGCAGGTGAGAGCCATGACACTAGTCAAACTAGTGAGGAAAGAAGAGGACTCTCCTGCTGATTCCGGTCTGACACCCTGCTCAGACATTGACTGGGAACGGAAAGCCGTAATTAGGCCTGGTGGAAGTAGGACTGATGTTTATTATTCAGTAAAGGGTGATAAAAGAAGATTGAGAAATCATAATGACGTTAAAAAGTTTTGTGCTAAGGCAAATATACATTATGACCAAAATTTTTTCAACTTCAGGGAAAAGAAAGATGTCAAATCCAGACCAGAGGCAAGCAACATAGAGATAGTAATACCCAAAAGCTATAAGTCAGCAATTGAATCTCCCCACTCAGAAAAATGGCAAGAAGCCATGAATAATGAGATAGCTATAATGCAAGAGAGGTGTGTCTGGGACTTAGTGCCTGCGCCCATCTCACAAAAAATAATCGGATCCAGATGGGTATATACCATCAAAAAGGATGAAAATGGGGAAGTGAAGAGATTCAAAGCTCGTTTAGTGGCTCAGGGATATTCTCAAGGAAAAGGGGATTCGTATGACGAAGTATTTAGCCCTGTTATAAATTTTAGCTTGATAAGAGCTTTCTTTGCAATTTTTCTGTTTGTTTAACTGGAAGCATTTTCAATTAGACATTAAGTCAGCATACCTTTATGCTAAATTGAATGCCAAAGTTTTCATGAAACAACCACCTGGATATGTTGATCCAAACCAACAAAATTATGTCTGTTTGCTAAAAAGGGCAATATATGGCCTACATCAGAGTGGCAGGGAGTGGTATAATGAGCTTGACACCACATTGAGAAAATTAAATTTCTTTAAACTCAAATGGTGCAATTGTGCATATTTTTACCAAGACAAAGTATTAATGTTGGTTTACGTAGATGACATAGTTTTATTCTCAAAACATCAGGGTGATATTGATCATGCAATTTCATTCAGTATGTTTTAGTTGCCAGCTAAGTTGCGTAACAAAGAATGAGTCTAGTTCCGATAGTTTAGTTCGGAAGGTGCGGTAAAATGATTCTAGTGTTAGCTCTTTCAATTTTAAAAAGACCAAGTTAATTTTCATGGTTTTTGAACTCAGTGTAATACCATGACGTGTGACCTGACGATGGTGGCTTCGTGAATGAAAGAACAGCATTTGTGGTAAGGTAATTTTCTCTACTTACCTGTGTTATGGCAAGGATAAAAGTTACCGAGAGTGAGTGCCTAGTCATAGACTATATCTGACAACCTTTTTATGAGCTTGCTGGCTCATTTTTGTAAACATTGTTTGACTTTGCCACAACGCTACAATGTTTTTGTAACCATGTCATAGCAATGGATATCACGTCAATAAAAGTGATTTTGTGTTTAATGAATTAGCTTTTTATTGAAGAACACTTCCACAACTGCACTTGCTATTATCCTCTGCTAAACTACCACTCTGCTAATAGTGAAAAAAATTTTAATACATCAGCATGCTAAGTTATAAGGGCATCGCGACACAGATAAAACTCTGCCAACATCACGTCCGTTGAGGACACTGCATGCTGGGAGTAAAAGAACGCCCACAGCTTGTCACACGGGAATGAGCGTCCCCAAAATGGATGGGAAACAACGTTCATATGTCATAGGCCTTTGGAATCGGACTCTAAAGAGTTCCGATGAAATTTTTATTATGGAAATTAAATTTTATTATTATTATTATTATATTATATATACATATATATATATACAGGGTCTGTATAAAAAGAATCAGGAAAATTTTTTTCCTGAAGTGAGTATACATCGTAGCGCGCTCGCAGCGCGCATGCTCGGTAGTGGGGAATGTTGTTGGAAACTTGGTTTTGTTTACATCGCGATTATCGTTTCGCAGGAGCGTGACGTCATTATTCTAAATGATTTTTCCGTTCTCGTGAACGAATCGCGATGTGGACAAAACTGGGCTTATCATGCAAATCATCTTCTCGCTGCTCACGCATCCTGATTTGCATATCCAGAGGGCGTTGCCGGCAACAGTTGTGTTCTGGAATGCACCCATCGTCGGATATAAAGGCTGGACACATTTTTGGTTTAAGCATACGATTACAGATACGGATAGATCAGAGACCAGATCGGATCATAGATCGCAGATGGATAGGGATTACGGATGGTGATCGTATCAGACCTGACCTGATCGCAGACGGATCTACATAGAGTCTTGTTCGATGTAGTTGAATGTTATGATAATGTTTATCGGTTGACGCGGATGTTTAATCTAAGCTATAGTGGATCTTAAAGATTTTGTGCTTCTCAGTTAAGGAGACCATGTTGTTCCGTGTTGTGGACTTTATGCAGTGTAAATCCGTGAAGTTTGAAGTTTTGCCGTAGCGTGTGACCAGCTATAGGTGGCATTGGGAAATGCACGTAATTACGTAAGTTTAAAAAGTTTGTTCTACTTACTCGTGTATTTATGCTTTAACCAGAAATGTGTCTCAGCATTGAACTTATACTGAATCCTTAAGAATGAGCTTGAGAGCTCATGTTTTTGTACATATTATGCTTTGCTTTGCTTTACATTGCCATGAATATCTTGTAAGCAAATGCGATGGATTCGCTTCTTAATAAAAGTGATTTGAACCAAATTGGAACTGTTATTTTCAACACCTCTACAGTTAGTTGTATTTTTACAACTACCATTTGACGTTGTTATCACTGCAACCCTGCTTAACTTCCAGCGAAGCTTTCCAATTCGTACCTCATTTAAATTTTATAACCAGAAGGTTTATCCTGTGCATCCTGACAGGTTATATGCATGAGTGTATTGTCATCTATCTTTCTGCTGGACCAACAGGTCTATGAATTGAGCCAACTAGTTATTAATTCCATCAAATGTGACCTTCAAGACTCACCAAGCGACAGTCGCCTTCGAGCATTCATTCAGGCTATATCGTGTTTTTAGTGGACCCCTGTCGAGTGACTCAGTGCAAGCGCGAAATGCAGCAAATGATTGAACAGCGGTACGTGATCAAATTTTGTGTTGGATTGTTGAAATCGGGTATGGAGACATTGGCCATGATTCGCCAAGTGTTCAAGGATGAAAGCATGTCACAAACAGCAGTTTTTAAGTGGCACAAGCTCTTCAAAGATGGCCCAGAGAGTGTGCAGGACGAGCCTCGTTGATGTCAAGAACCAACGACAACGTACAATGTGTGAGTGAAGTGCTGAATTCAGACCGTCGTTTAAGTGTGCGAATGGTTGCAGATGAAATTGGCATTGATAAGATGACAGTGCACAGCATTATCACTGAAAATTTGGCAATGCGAAAGATCTGCGCTAAACTCATCCCGAAGGTCTTGATGGATGAGCAAAAGAGGAGAGTGTCTGTTTGTGAAGACCTTCTGCAACGTGTTGAAGAAGACCCCAGCTTTTTGGACATCGTCAGCACAGGCGACGAGACTTGGATATTTGAATACGACCCGGAAACAAAGCAGCAAAGTTCGAAATGGCACACTGCGGGATTACCTCATCCAAAAAAGGCTTGAATGAGCAAATCCAGAGTGAAAGCCATGCTGATCGTTTTCTTCGATGCAAAGTGGGTCGATTTTGTTCCTGAGGGGCAGACAGTGAATAGTGCTTTTTACCTAGAAGTGCTAAGAAGACTGAAGAGAAGGGTCAACCGGGTGAGGCCAGCCATAGCCGGAAATTGGAAATTGCATCACGATAATGCAACCAGCCACACCTGCTCCAAGGTGACCGACTTCCTGACGATAAACGGCATCGCGACAGTTCCCCAACCCCCCTTACAGTCCCGACTTGGCACCAGCAGACTTTTTCCTTTTCCCAAAAGTGAAAACCTCCCTCAAAGGACACCACCATGGGACCTTAAGTGCCGTCAAAGAAGCTTGCACGCATGCCCTTAAGGACCTTCCAGAATCCGCCTACCAGGGAGTCTTCGAGTCGCGGAAAAGTCGTTGGCAAAAGTGTGTCGATGCTCAAGGGATGTACTTTGAAGACTTTTGAGGTATTGTAGCAATATCTGTAATAAATCTATTTTCCCGAAATTTTTCCCAATACTTTTTATACAAACCTTGTATATATATATATATATATATATATAATTCGTTCTCAAGTGTTTTTGAATAATTTATGGAAAATTTTATTTTCTCTTTTTGGGATTGATTTATACACGAGTTTTGGTTTTTTTTTATCCTCTGAAAGTAGGAGGGGTCGACTTATATGCGAGTTTTGGTTTTTTTTCTCTGAAAGTAGGGGTTCGACTTATATGCGAAGTTGACATTATGCGAGTATATACAGTAATACTCGTATACGTAACGCAAATAGTATAGAGAAATATGAAAAACAAAGATTTCTTTGCACATATTAGGAGGGAGGCAACTCGTTCCTGTCAAGTGCCTGCTGATTTTTGCTTCAGCTACTGGTCTCTTTTCTTAAGGACCTTCGCCTGTTGGGGTAGTACAATAGACCTCTGGTCGATGTGCTGGGCTCTTCTGGAGCCACCCACCTTCATGTCATTCATTCATCAACTCGTTCATCAACAAAGGTACGGATATGAAGGGGAAAGGAGTCAGGGATCAATAACGGAAGGATGGAAATTTTCGTGGAGTCCTGAGGGGTTTTTTTAAGCAAAAGGGGGCAGGGGGCTTTTACCGCTATTAAAAACGGTAGGGACAGGACGCATTTACCTTTGTACAGAAACGGGCAGAGCACATTTTATTACTGTAAAAAACAGGCAGGGCGCATTTATCACTATAAAAAACGGGCAGGGCGCTGCACCCTATTGAAAATGCCTAGGGGAAACACTACATAATTTGGCCAAGAATTCCAGCAAACTTGCAATTCTGCCATTTGGGCTTAAAAGTTCAAAAGTTTCATTATTTGTAGCAATATTTTGTAGCAATATTTTAAAATTGGCACAAACTTTCCATCACTGGGTTTATTAGTTGTATTGGCAAAAAATTGATATATCGGTAAAATATTGATATATCGGCAAAACCGATAATAAGTATCGGATATTGTAACACCCCTAGAGTAAAGAACAAATAAAGGATAAATTATACAAAAAGTGGAAAACTAAGTGAGATAGTGGAGAGGCTAGTACTCTACATACACACTTACCTATGGTGTCTACCAAGAGAGTTTTTGGTGATTTTTATATTAATCAGGTACTAACTGAACATGGAGCTTTTAGAAAGTATCAGTATCGATTTTTTAACAAAGATGAAACTTTCTTATGTAGGAAAACAGTTGGAACTGTTAACATTGTATATGTGAATGGGAACTGTAGGATGCAATAAAGAAGGCTTACTGACCCTACAAATTTTAAAAAAGTCACTGTACTTAACTTTTGCAAAAGCTCGATCTAAAAAAAAGGGATAACCCAAATTGTGAGTAATCTTTTAGCTAAAGAGATGGACACCTAACTATAGCTTGTTATGTTATTTTGCATATTTTCCCATTGTTTGAAATGTTGAAATTTAAAAAAAAAATTGCTGCTCTTTCAAAATACTGTACTTTTATGATTTTAAACTTCTATGTATTGAAGATGTGTTGTATTGTATATACTTTTACTGAAGCTTTCATAATTTGATTTTAAAGTATTGAAATTTAGTTGATTTTTAAATGTTGATACTCATTTTTTTATGTGTGTGGGGGGAGGGGAGTATTAAAAATGCAATTTATTGTATATATATATTTTTTTTTATGAAGTAACTAGAATTTGATTCTATGTATTGAAAATTTGTGATTTTTCTAAGTACAAAATGTTGATATTTTCAAAGTATGAATAATCTTTTTATGAACTACAGTTTCACTAATCTGTATGTAACTGCCTGTTGACTCCGAATTGTGTCCTTGATTTTTTGCATGATACGTGGATACACTTATGCTTCTATGTCTTCATGGTATGGGGCAATATGCCACCTATTACACGTGCCAACTTCAAAAGGAACTCAGTGTGAATCTTCTTTGATTGTACAGACACTGACGGATTGTTTTGACGGACCTTATCTGGGTTCACCCTTCCTCTTCCGGTGGTGGTCCGGCTTAGGTTCTTAGCCCCTCATTTGGGACATTAACCATGTGTCCCAGGTGCACTATCGCAGCACTCTGTATACCTTTTAGTGTTGTGGTAGATTTTTAAAAGTTATATTCACCCAAGGCAATATTTTAAATATTTTATCAATTATACAAACAAATTAATATAGTGTTAAAAAACCAGAAAATTTAATTTTACTTTTCAGATTATTGCAGGAAAAGTATTAGCTTTTTATTTATATTGAAAAAAAAAAATAATAGATATAGCAAAAATTATAAAAAATAAAATCTATGGCAACAAAAAGTGGCTTATTTGTGGCTAAAGATGAAAAAAAATAGAAACAGAGCAAAGCCTGATAATTTTTAGTCACATAAAAAAAAAGATTTACACTGTTTCAAATTAAATGATAAAATCCTATCCAAAATATATTGTTGCAATTTCTACTTATTTTGCAAGCATTAGGTTAACCATGATCAGGGAAAAGGAGGAAGTTTGAAGAAAATGAGGGTGGGGTATAGTCAGTGGCGGCTCGTGAGCGACATGTAGAGGGGGGCGCTCATCTATGTATTTATGCCTATATATATGTTAGTAATATATATATATATATATTATATATATTATATATATATATGTATATATAAAGCATATGTATATACATATACGTATTGTGGGCATAGCAACGGGAGTATTAAAAATATAAACGACGGATGTATTAAGTAAAATAACGTACCTCCCACCTGCTCGCCCGTTCATAAAAAGTCTGGACACATGGAACGTATCTTTCCTAGTGAAAAGCATTACATAGTCCTAATTTAAGTAAAATTGTAGGGGCTAGTTAAACTAAAAGTTATGCCCAGGGAGTTGACTATAAAATATGCATATTCTGGCGATACGTACTGATGGTTCAGACACTATAGCCACCCGTAAAATCAAAATCGGTGGATTAGGAGGCGAGATAGAAAATTGGGGGGGGGGGGGGGGGGGGGGGGGGTAACCAAAGTAAGAGTTACGCTCGGAGATTTGCCATATTAAAGTTGCATATCCAGGTGACATGTACAAATGGTAGAGAAACTCACTACAGCGACAAGCCGAACCAAAATCGCTCAATTAGAAGCAGATATGTAAAATTCTGGGGACTAGTTAAACTAAAAGTTATACCAAGGGGTTGACACAAAAATATGTGTATCCAATTGAAATGTACAAATGTTGCTCAGACTATATAGTCACCAGCAGAATCAAAATCGCTCAATTAGAAATTGAAATGTAAAATTATGGGGACTAGTTAAACTAAAAGTTAAGCCCAGGGGTTGACGCAAAAAACGTATGTATATTATATCCATCAAATATGTATATCAAGTTAATATGTACATGTGGGTCAGAGACTATAGCCACCATCTGAATCAAAATCGCTTTATTAGGGTCGAGATGGATAAGTGTGTGTGTGTGTGTGTGGGGGGGGGGGGTGCTATTTGAAGTAAAAGTTACGCTCAAAGATCTATCACTATAAAGATGCAGATCCAGGTGACATGTGCTAATGGTGCAGACACTATAGCCATCAGTAAAATCAAAATCGCTCAATTAAGAGGTGAGGTGGGAAATTGGAGGGGGGGGGGGGCGTAACTGAAGTAAAAGTTAATCTCAGGGATTTCTCACAAAGATGCATATCCAGGTGACATGTACAAATGGTGCAGAGGCTATAGCCACTAGCAGAACCAAAATCTCTCTGTTAGGAAACGAGATGTAAAACTGAGGGAGCTAAGCTAAAAGTTATGTCCAGGGGCTTGGCACAAAATATATATTTAGGTGACACGTACAGATGGTGCAGAGTCTATAACCATGATTAGAATCAAACTCGCTGAATTAGAAGGCGAGATAAGAAATTTGGGAGCTACTTCAATTTAAATATAAGCCTAGGGCCAATATTATAAGTCTAGAGCCAATTTGGGGGCTACCAATATAGTCGCCAGCGGTCGGGCCAAAATTTCCAGAAAAACGAAGTCAGATAAAAGGATCATGTTGAAAATTTAATTTTTAAGTTTTTTAACAAATACTTAGAATTTCTTTAATTTTTAGGCATTTTTTAATGTTAAATAGCTGAAAAAGTAAGACAGCTGGGTAAGTCAACTCAAACTAAATGTCCGAAACAACACATTTATGAAAGTGTCACTAAAAATAGCCTATATGTCCCAGTGTGCCAAAAATTGGAAACTCGTGACGTTTAAAGAATTATTTTGAAGTCAAACATTGAAATTCGTCACCAGCAGATCAACCAGAGCATAGAAATAAATCCCTTCCGGAAGAACAGAACAACAGACAAACTACATCAGAAATGACGAAATGCGAAACAACTTCAATAATTAAGACAGCTGGGTGGGACAAACGATCCCTCAAACTGAGTGTCTGTCCTAAATAAGACACTTTATTCACGATGGCCAGAAACCCCTAAAATATCATACCCCCCCCCCCCCTTCCCATCACCACACACGTACACTTAATTCTCTCATTTGTTCAAATCTTTATTTAAACTTCCAAATTTATAACAAAAACGAGAATGAGAACAAACACATTCTTAAATGTAGCAAATTGAAGCCAAATTAGCGAAACTGAGCCAATTTGAGAAGTCCCTCTTCATGTTTTTCTACTCTTCTGTTTCTTTTTGGCCGGGGCGCGTTCATTCCCGCGACACAATCTACTAGTAAATCTGCAATGTCTGGTTTTTTTTCACGCCAAATTTCTAATATTGCTCCTATACCGTTCTTTCACTCAGGATATGTCGATCGTAGGGACGCGGCTTTTAAAATATCCCTATATTTTCCCTTATGTGTTGAAAATTCTGTGCAATACAGCTTTCGTGAATCGACGTTCTCCAAAGAAAGGTGTAGTGCTGCCATCTAGTGGCATTTTCATAACTTATTTTTAATAAATCTCCTTTAATTGAACCAAAAATTCAGATTTTTTCAATAGAAATTGTAATAAATCTGTATAACTAAAAAAATAATTTGGGGTGTTTACTCAATGAAGTCGCGCGTACTCGCGGCGCCCCCAATGGCCGCCACTGGGTTTAGTGGTAGATATTGCGTAGCCAATAGAAATCCCATATGCATGTATGTTATAACCCCTAAATAAATTAGTTTATTATCCTCCTGGCTGTGCAAGGAGCTATGAAAAGGAAATAAAACAGCAGCACATTTGCTCTTACCTGCAGAGAAATGACATCATCTTCTTGGGTCCAGCAATCAGCATCGTCATCCACAGAGGGCTGCAGGGAAAAAGATATACCAGAGAAGTCTTGAACTCCAAAGTAGTCAGGCAAATTTTCCTCTGAGCGCGTCTGCCGCAAGGCATTGATCATTTTAGGAGGAACGGCAGATCCTTGAATATCATCTACTTCCATTACTTCAACGTAGATCAAATAGGGAGCCTACACAAAGGAAAAATCTCCTGTTTAAATCAATAAAACAAAACTACTCAGTTTTCATATTTTTAAACTGCAGAAGAGTATATGTTTAGATAGCAATACCGCTTGCACATTATTTCACAAACATAACATTATTATTAGTCAACAATTATAAACACGGGTAAAATATAATGCAGTTAATAGATGTTTGAAGGATGCAATTTCAATGAATCCTTTTGTCCATGTTACAGACTAACAGATGAAACGTTATGGATGAGATGACATGGACAAAACTGTGATACAGAAGTCAATATATAGACAAGAATGCAGCGATAAACATATTTATAAAGAAACAACTAGAAACTAGTACAATACAAAAAGAAATCAAAGCCAACGAATTAGAAATCAGTAAACCTAAACTGAGACAAATATAACTATAATGTTTTCCCAATAAGTTCTACAGAAGAGCATAGAACATTAGTAATTTCAAGGAAAAAATGAATATATATACTTTTATGAGCTGATGTTTTCAATTTGCTCTTAATTTTTTTTATTTATATTTAAGAAAAAACAATAAAGTTTTCAATAGCTCAGTCAAGATGATAAAGTAGATGCATTAAACTGATTTGTGGCAATACATACTACAGTATAACCTCGACAGCAAGTGACCCGGATAGGAGGTCACTCTGCTTACTAGGTCAGTTGGTTGATTTAGGATTTTTGGCACAAGATCCAAAGAGGATATGCTGCGCCGGACATATGGTACTAAAATACAGATAAAGGTAAAGAATAAAAACAAGTGTATAATCTAAAAAGTTGTATGACTAAAACAAGACAATGCAAGAGGAATAATGATGGAAACAAGATGAAAAAAGTTTAAAAGGTGATAGGAAGTGAATTTAAATATGATGGTAAAAACCAATGTCTAATAAGAATGGGAGAATCCCTGAATGAGGTTTTTCTCCAATCAATTCCGTCAAAGTTATAGTATACGTTTTAAAATGTTTAAAACGAAACTGTTTATATTTAGGACAAGTAATTAGAATATGTTTTACACTCGCTGCGGTTTGACAAACATTACAAAGGGGTTCAATTTCTCCTAAAAGTAAATGTCTGTGAGTAAAACGAGTGTGACCAATGCGCAAAGGAGTTAAAATTACATCCAGTTTCCTACATTGGAAACTAGTTCATTTTTGTACTAAGGGCTTTATCTCGATCAACTTATTATCAGCTTGCTGATTCCAGGAATACTGCCATTTGTCATGAATATTTTTTAGAACAAATTGTTTGATGTCAGTCAAAGGGATAGTCAGATTCAAAGTTTGAGTAGCTGATTTAGCAGCAATGTCTACTAAATCATTTCCTTTGATGCCAACATGTCTTGGGACCCAACAGAATTTAGTATGGTATCCTTGCTCCTTCAGACGATGCTCATACTTAAGGATATCAGAGGCAATGTGGTAATTCATAGCTCTCTTCGATGATAAAAGCTGTAATGAACTCAATGAGTCAGTATATATAATGTGCTTTTTGGACTTTTGATAAGAGATGAAGATTAGGGACTGGTAAATAGCCATAATCTCAGCTGTAAAAATAGAGCAAGATGCATATAATTTATAAGATTTTATAGTATTGTTGCAAACATAAGCTAGACCAACGTAATCTCCTGCTTTGGAACCATCTGTAAAAACAGGAGTAAACTCCTTATACAGATTCCTATGTTCTGCAAACAATTGCACATAAATAGCCGGAGTGGTGTTAGTCTTCGTAAAATTACAAAAAGGGTTGAGACAGGCGAAATTGTTAACATACCATGGAGGTGTTTCAAAAAACTTTGTTTTTCGAACATAAAGCTCTACTAAAGGGGTAGCTTCTACTGTATTGCGTATCCGCTTGCCAAAAGTAGGAATGCATGAAGGTCTGTGGTCATACAGTCGATCATAATGATCATCAAGGAATGAACGTTGTAACTGATGGTTATGTAAGGACATGATACGGAAATAATAATTCAGTGCCAGCTGTTCACGCCTTAATTGTAAACATGACTCATTAGAGACAGCATATAAGCTTTGAACAGGAGATGTCCTAAAGGCTCCTGGGCATATACGTAATGCCTTATGGTGAATTGGATCAAGCTTTTTTAGCAGTGATGTTCGTGCTGATCCATACACAGAACAACCATAATCTAATTTTGACCGAATAACAGCTCTGTAGATACGAAGCATGGAAGTAAGATCTGCACCCCATTTGGTATTTGAGAGGACTTTTAAGATGTTAAGAGCTTTCTCACATTTATTTCGCAGTTTCTGAATGTGGGGCAAGAAAGTAAGCTTTTTGTCGAGCCAAATCCCGAGAAATTTTATTTCCTCTACTACAGCAATCTTTACACCTCCCATAAAGATTTCTGGGGGTGAGTGGATACCACGTTTTCTGGTGAAATGAACACAACAAGTCTTTTGAGTAGAAAACCCGTACCCATTCATATTTGCCCATCGTAAGATGTTATTTACGGCGGCTTGGCATTGCATTTCCACAGTACGCATATCGTGAGCTTGGTAGGCAACTTGTAGATCATCCACATACAAACTTTTATGGACAGACACTGGCAAACTGTTTAAAAGACTATTTATTTTTATATTAAAGAGTGTGTCGCAGTATGATAGACATACTGGACATATTTTGTGCAATTTAGAAAATATAACATTGAATTATTAAAAGTCGGAATTTAATATTATGAATGGAATGGAAGAGCAAGCAACTGGCGCAATGACATTGACCCGACCAAGGGCAACAGTTATTTCAGGGAGGTGAGAAACACACCTGAAACAACCATAAAAGTGCCACTGTACATGATAAATGTGAAACAGTTTGAGTCAAAAAGAGGCATCAAGTATTCCCATGCCAGACATCAAACAAGATTAGATGTTACCCTGACAATACTCTCTGCAAAGTTGAGACCAGCCAAATAGAATACCAAGGGAATAGAAGCAACGCTCTTTCTTTTTTCATGCCGCTTTCCCACGAACGAAGGAAAGGGGAAAAGCACTGACGGCAGATGATACAGACTGGTACGACGCGGAGGGATACAAGAAAGAACTGGGTCAGAGTGAAGCCGAAGTACGGCTGTGTACGTCCGCAGTTTTGGAAGTGTACATATAGCCGAAGCTGTGAACTTTACAAAGAGAACAGAAAGAACAGAACAGAAAGAACAGAACAGAAAAGAACGAAAAAGAACGAATAAGAATGATTATAGATAGAATTTAAAATCGCTACAGTATCTAGAGAGATAGAACTTTTCACCGGAGTGGTGTGAGGCATCCCATAGCCTCACCTTACAGATTTTGAGAAGATGTATATCTATTTTGACTGTGACTGAGGATGCTAAAAAGATGAACGATTGTGAGTTTTTAGCCACGTAGATTGATGCAGCGAATAGAGTGAGTAAAGATTTACAAATCTTATGCAGTATAGATGAAAGCATTTTATTCTATGACATTTTGCTTTGCAAAAATGCGTCATTTTAAAGACTGTCATGAATTAGATTTAAAGTTCCTGAATGATGACAGAATATGCGGTATTGGATACAATGAATTATAACTGACCTGAAGATAGAGGACTTGGCAAGAATTCATGCACGCATAGCTGATTAAAGAAATACTGAAAATTAACGAATGCAGTGATGCAAGAACTTATTCTTATTTTTTTAAAAATGCTATAAGGAGTTAGCGGTGAGCGTCATAAAATGTGTTTTGAAGAATTGAATTCAACGAATTTGATGAGGATAATCAGAATATTTACTGATGGAGTAGTAGTGAACTTACAAAAAAATTGTATTTGACTCTGCAAAGTGAGGAACCCATTTTCACCAGTGAACTTTATCATCAAACGTGAACTTTCAAATAAACAATAGTGTCTGGAATTCCAAGAGGAACAAAGTGCCTTTGATACTGAATGCTATTATTATTAAAAACACAACGATCTAAAAAGGGTAATTATTTTAAAGAAGATACGTAAGTGTATTTTATTTTATTGACTTAAAATGAGAGTTAATATAGAATTGTCTTGGTCCATAAAAGTAAAAGAAGAGAAAACTCTTACCTATTTATTGAGTGTATATTTATATAAAGTGTGATAAAATATGATTTGTCATTAAAAATGCAAAATGATTTAAGATAAATTTAAAATTGATAATATTAATTGTGCATTATGAAAATAGAATAACGTCATGAAAATTTAGTTGCAACATGTATTTATATAAATGAATATTTAATCTAGAAATTAACATTTATCTAATAATAATTTAATTGTGCTAATATGAATAAAAGTCTTTGAAGTAATTTAAGATTGTCTTAATTGATACGGCCTAACTTTAACTTCTCACGAAACCAGAATTTTCTGGCATGCACTCAATAGAGTGATTAAAATCTTCTACGGTATGGTAATAGGTATAGGTTAAAAAGTAACTTATCTAAATTTAAGAGACTTAGTTGTAAAACTAACCTCTGTCTAATTATGGACTCATTTGGATATAGCAAAATTTAATCTATCATATATACTTATTGCCATACTAAGATATGGGGGCTTAACTCAATAAGAGGTCTCCCCATATATAATGGCGCCGTGACCAGCCGCAGTAGAATCTGAAGGAATTAGATAATATTGAAACTTTACTTTAAAATAGAATGGTGCCGTTATGACCAGGCGCGCCTGTATTGAGATAGTTTTAATTTTGAATTGCCTAATTTAAAATAAAATGGTGCCGTCACCAGTCGTAGAGCCTGTTAGTGAATTAGAATTTTCCAAAATATAACTTGCATTTATAAATAGAATGTTGATTTTAAATTGCTTGAACTAAAAGAAATAAATTAATGGTGGATTTGTGGAACAGTACTGAATATGATACTTTAAAAAGAAAAAGAAAAAAAATTTAAAATTTACATGTAAAGTAATAGTGAATGATAATGTGCACCCATGATTACAGTTGGTGCTGATGAATAGATATTGAAGTAAAAAAAATGTTTTTATGCAAATAGTAAAAATAATTTTGCACCCATGATAATATTTGGTGCTATTTTGAAATGCAGTTTGAAATCAATGTGAACCCTTGATAACAGTTGGTGTCACTTGATATAGTCATTGAAACTGGTATTGATCTGAAAAATTTAAGTAAAAAAAAAAAAATAAAAATTGAATAGAGGGATTCAGATTATAATAATAATGTTAAAAAGGTTCTGAAATTAAAGCGAATGAGCATAAATTGCATTTTCGACTAATTTGTGATACACTAATTTAAAAAAAAAAAAAGAACTAAGTATTAACAAATTTTTGCAAAAGATCAAAAATTGTTTCAAAATTATTTCAAACAATAAAGCCAAATAAGGATTAAAAAGAATTTTGCAATAGGTTAATAAAAAAAACTTAGGGAATTTTACAAAAAATGGGTATCTGAATAGTATGAAGAAATATTGAAACAAAAAATTAAAATAATGAGAAATAAAATAATAAAATTGAAAGTGACAGAGAATTTAAATTGAGAATTAAAATAGAGTGTCAAAGGTACATAGAACTTGTATAATTAAATTATGCAATATGTTGATTCAAAAATCTGAAATTTAGACTTTACCTAAAATCCACGCCAAAATTTTCAAAAGTACAAGGTATTGGAAATTTAAAAGCCACTGATTTTTTTGTTTAACTGAACAAGCTGAAGTATAGATAACGTGTTAGTAAAAGATAGAAATTTTTTAGATGCACTTTTGATTTAATTAATGATATACATTATGGTAAATAATATGAATGAGAGAGAGAATTCTACAATGAATTCGGAAACAGACAAATTGAGAAAAATTGTGAAGAGATTGGTTACATCCATGAATGAGCAATCTAACTTGGCAAACATGCCCGCTTTACAACTTATTCCAAAATTTGAAGGAAGTGAACATGAAAATATCATTGTATTTCTGAATCAATTTGAAGAAATAGCAATTTTATCAAAATGGGATGAAGCCCAAAAGCAAATTTTAATTAAGACCTTATTAAAAGGCAAAGCTTTAAAATATATCACTGAACATGAGAATTATAACTTATGGAATTACAGTGAAATTTGTGATAAATTAAAAGGTAAATACACTAAGAGAGTGAACTTTGCTGAATTACAGCAGAAATTTAATGCCATCAATCAAGGCACTTCTCAAACTATTTCTGAGATAGAAGAAGCTGTCGAAAATAATACCAACAGATATACAAAAGCACTTGATCAGAGCAATGAAGAAACTAAGCAATTTATTGATAACTTAAAGCTCAACAAATTTTTAGAGGCTATCAGGCCAGATTTGAGGGTAGAAGCAAAAAAAGCAAGGCCCGAAAACATTCAAACATGCTGTACAAATAGTCAAGCAAATTGATAATGCAATTAGCGAAGAAGCAAACAGTAATATGTACAGTAACAACAGTACAAATAGAATACAAGATTGCCAAACCGATAATGATTTTATGTTACAAAATATTTTAGAACAAGTAAATGCAATAAATATGAGAAATGTAAATAGCTCAAATGAAAACAGATTGCCAAATAATGGAAATTCGGTGGGTAACAAACCCTGTTGCTCTATGTGCGGTGAAGCACATGCAACAAATTCATGCAAATTTTATGTGGAATTTATGAAAGCAACTAGCAATAGTAGCAATGCTACACAGGCCAATGAAAATAGGCAAAGTGAAAATATAAATAACAATAATAATCTAAATGAATTTAATATGCAATATGCAAATAATAGTTATAATAACAATAACAATCAAAATTTTAACGGTGAAAATAATAGAAGACATGCACAAAATTTAAGATTCAATAATAGAAGCAGTTATGCAAATAAAAATTTTAGCAATCAGGCATTCAATAGAAATCATCCATATAATAGGTACAACAATAATAGACAGAATGGCTATGATAGTAGCAATTTCAACAGACCACAGTACAGGCAATCATATAGAGATAGACAATATTTTCAGAGTAACAGTAATAGAAGCCATGAAAATCAAAGATATTCGAACAGTTATAGCAGAGGTAGTAGAGGCAATAACAATGATAATAATCACAGAAATCCACAAATGAGAAGGCATCAAAATGCATTGAATAGAGGCAAATTTAACCCAAATTCGGGAAACGAATAAGGGAAAACTTAAGGAATGGTCCAGTTAGGTTTTCCCACATTCTCAAAAGGACCAAAGTCATTAATAGAAAATTAAATTATGCATCAAAAGAGGATTGTAATACCAATCATGTCAATTTGAATGTGAAAGCAAAATCAAAAGTGAATTTGGTAAACAAAATAAGCCAAACTGATGTAGTGAAATCCAAGAATATGGAATCACAAACAAATAATTTATTTTCTAAACAAGCAAGAAATTTGCCAAAAGATGAGAACAAATATGTGGAAATTATCGCCTCATGCCAATCAAAAGAAAATGATAATTATAATGAAAATCTACCAATGTTAAATATTGAATTTAAGGACAGTAATGCTATAGCAATGATTGATTCGGGATCTACTATTAGCTTATTGAGTAATAACTTTTTCAACAAAATAAAAGAAACTAAAATTAAAATACATTATCTTTCAAAATGTGTTTCAATACATGCGATAAATGGCACTAGGATTCCATTTAAGCATGCAATTGAAATAGGTTTCAAAATCAAAAATAAATTTTTCAAGAACACATTTTTTGTAACGAATGAAACATGGAATACTACATATAATGTAATTTTGGGCTACGACTTTTTGAAGATTAACAAAATAGTCATGGACTTGAATGAGAACAAGCTGATCATGGGAAATAATGAATTCGAAATGGGCATTGCACATGATATCAATGATGATGAAGAACAGTCAGTAAATTTTGAAAACAATAATTACAATAAATTTGAGAATAATAGATATGAGAATATTGAAAATGATAATGGTGAAAATTTTGAGAATGATAATTATGAAAAATTTGAAGTAAACAATCATGAATTAGACAAAGAAGAAAGAAATGATCAATATGTTAATAAAAATAAATTTGTAAGGAAAAGTAAATGGTACAATAATAGAATCAATCAGAAGTATGTAAATAATGGTATAATGAAGAAAAATTTTAAAGAAGCTTATTTAACAGCAATCAGAACAATATTAGTAAAACCAAAAGCTACTGAGATCATTGTAGCAAGGTGCAATATAGATATCATGCCTGAAACAGAATTCTTAATGGAACCAATTAAGAACAAGGTTAACATTGAAATAGAGAGAGGAATAATTAAAAGCAATGAAGATGGAAAATTCTCAATACTGGTTACAAATAATTCAGATGAAGTAAGAAAAATACATAAAAAATTTAAATTAGCTAACATTTCTGAAAATTTCATAATTTGTAAAGACAAGAAGAAAATTGAACAAGTAAATGTATTAACTCAACAAGAGATTTTAAAATTAAGAAAAGAACAATTGAATATAGAGGACTTCGAACTTGAACATCTACCTGATTTACAAAAGTCGAAAGTAGAAAAATTGCTACTCGACAATTTTGCAGTGTTTTCAAAAGATTACGAAACACTCGGTGTAACCGACAAGGTGGTACCAGAATTTAATCTCATCAATGAATACCCCATACAGTGTAAACCTTACAAAGTGCCACATTTACTTAAATCAGTTGCACATCAGGAGATACAGAAATTATTGGAAGCTGGAATTATTGAGGAAACTAATTCGAATTTTGCATTTCCTGCTTTATTTATTCGCAAGAAGAATTCTTCAAAATCTGACAAGCCTGAACAACAAAAGCTGAGAATGGCTATTGATTATAGACTGTTAAATGCTTATCTTGTGAAATTTAAATTCTCAGTCGACCAAATTCATGACATTTTACAAGAGGTATCAGGCAGAAAACTTTACTGTGTACTGGACTTGAAGGCGGCATTTTTCCAAATCAAACTGAGAGATATTGACAAAAGTAAGCTCGGATTCATAACTCAATTCGGCTCATTTCAACCTACAAGATTACCTTTTGGGACAGCAAATAGTACCAGCTACTTTGCTAAATTGATTGATAAATGTCTTGGAGACATAAGACAAAAAGGAGTCAGATACTTTTTAGATGACATCATCATAGCAGGCGACTCTTTTAGTGAAGTTCTTAGCACATTGCAACTGGTATTTGATAGACTAAGAAATTTTAATTTAACGCTAGATGCAAAGAAAGTTCAATTATTCAAAAAAGAAATAGAATATTTAGGTTTTAAAATTAATGAAAATGGATATTCTCCATCGGATAAGAACATACAAAAAATTAAAGAATTTCCTGTACCAAGAAATGCAAAACAAGTCAAAACTCTACTTGGTATGACCAACTATTTCAGAACATTAATACAAGATTATGCTAGCATTGTACAACCATTAATAACATTAACCAAGAAGTCGAACAAATTTAACTGGAATAATGAATGTCAACAAGCACTGGAAAAACTACAAAGTATCATACTGAATGAACCAATTGTAAGAAATGCTGATTTCAACAAACCATTTTGTCTTATATGTGATGCTTCAAATATAGCTATTTCAGGTATTCTTTTTCAACAACACAATGACAACATGCACCCAGTAAAATTTTATTCAAGGAAACTGAAAGAATCAGAATCACGCTACCCTAGTATTAAGAGGGAACTTTTGGCAATTTACGAAGGTGTGAAACATTTTCAAGATTATTTAATAGGTGCTGAATTTGAAATTAAAAGTGATGCCAAAGCACTGTCTTACCATCTATCTTTAGAAAAGGCAAGTGATATTGAGAGCAGATGGTTATTATTTTTACAATCATTTAAATTTAAAATTACATATATTGAAGGACAACAAAATCCAAGTGATTATATGAGCAGAGAGATTTTCGATAACAACAAAATAAAAGAACTGGTGAATAATTTATTTGAAACAGAAACTAGATTAAGTAATGAGAATATTCTAAAAGAACAATTAGCGGATGAAAAATTAATGAAAATTAGAAATCTTATAAAAGAAAATAGAAAGAGTGAAAAAGTAAAATGTTACATAATTGATAAAGATGATAATTTATTAAAAATTAAATTGAAAGCTAAGAAATATAGAAAAGATAAGGAGTTGATGAGAATAATAATTCCCAAAAAGCTACAAAGAATAGCAATTCAAGCTGCACACGTAGCACACTTTGGTATTGGAAAAACACATAATAAGATAAAAAGATTATACTTTTGGAATGGTATGTTTGCAGATGTAAAGAATTTTTGCTTAAATTGTGAAAAGTGTTTAAAATTTAAAAACAAAGTTATTAAGAAGCAACCCATACAATTACAGCCAAAGAAATTTAAAGTTGGTGAAACTATAGCGATTGACATTGTTGGAAAATTAGTGAGATCTACAGGACAGCACAGTTATATCATAACAATCATAGATCATGTGAGTAGATATCTGGAGGCAATACCTGTTAGAAATATCTCAGCAGAATGTATAGTGAATGTTTTATCTGACTATTACAGCAGATACGGATTTTCAAAAATCATTTATACAGACAATGGTTCGCAATTTACATCTAGTGTTTTCACAGAATTCTTAAGAAAGCTGAAAATCAATCACCACAAAACAAGCTTGTATAGACCACAAGGAAATGGATTATTAGAGAGAGTCCATTCTATACTGAAAGCATCTTTAGCATGTCTAGCAAACGAATCATTCGACTGGCACAAGAAACTTCTAATATTCAAAAATGAATACAACAACTCAAAACACGTAGTTACTGGATTTACTCCTGCACAAATTTTCTACAATAGAGAACTCAGAACAACATTCGACCTGAATAAGGATGTACAACTCACCAGTTTGTCATTTCAACAAATGGTAGAGAAAACTGAAAAAGCACACAGGGAGATTCTAAAACAGGTTTATGCAAATCAAACCAAATCTAATAAGGATAAAGAGAAATATTTTACTCAAACAAGAAATCATGAATTCAAAGTAGGAGATAAAGTATATCTTAAGAATTTCATACCTGCAGCTTCTTTAAAGCCAAAATATTCTGGTCCTTATGAAATCATAAGAATTTTTAGAAACAACAATGCATTAATTCAAAATCAAGAAGGAGAAAACATAAAAGTACACTTCGACAAATTATTCATAGTTCCTGAATTAAGAAATCACTTACAACAGTAATGGAATTAATAAGACAAAGTGCAAATGAGGCAAATTATTTGTGTTTCTGATCAAAACCTGCAGTAATGATAGAAAACAAGGTGTAATATTAACGCTGGCGTAAATAAAACATCAATTCAATATTGAAATTTCAAAATTTGCTAAAACACATAAAATTGTCTAAACAAAAAAAATTCTAACTTAGAGGTGAACTTAGATCTAAACTTGAGTAATTTAGCAGCTGTAAAATTAAATAATTTGTAAAATAATGAGTTAATAATAATGACTAAAAGTTAAAATTTTTCTTTAATGCATTTAAAATTTAAGGTGAAGGATTGTAGGAGTATGGTATGTGACTATGTATAGTGATGAGGGACTGTTTTTGAAAGTATTATAGTGGTTAAGGATAACATGGTGATATTTACATTTTGAATTACAAAAAAAAAAAAAAGCAAATGGAGGAGTCAATGAGAGCTAATTAAAAAGGAAAATAAAAGTAAAATCATTAAAGTAAATTGTGATACATGATGGTAAAAATTGATTTAAAATAACTGAATGAATATTAAGAATCAAATTAAAATTGAACTGGTGGATATAAATTGGTAAAATTGGGAAATAAATTGACACAAAGGTAAAAGTGATTTAAGAACTGAAAGTAAAATTCAAATTTTATTGAAAACATACAAACTGAAAGAATATGCAAAATTTAATGACATGGATACAGTAATATCAAAAATAAATAAATTTTGGTTGAAAATGATTGAGTACTAAAGGCAATTTGAAATGGACAATCTGAACATGTATAAATATTGTATGACAGTGTATATGTATAATATGTAAAAAGGAAATGTTGAAAATAATATGCAATTGATGTAATGATATAATGACAATGTACTGTGAATATAATGTGTGATTAAATGATGAAGTAGGATTATTGAATGATTGGATAAATTGTGTCGACAAAAAGGATTTGAAAAAAAAATTTTGAAAATGAAGTAAAAAAGTGAAAGAAATTGAGGAAAATTCAAAAATTTAACTGACGAGTTAAAAATGAAATAAGTTTGAGGATAACGTAAATGAGTATAGATAAAATATCTTAAGTAAACATATAAGATAACTCAAGACATTACAAGTAAATTAATATTCATAACTGAGTAATTTTATGAAAATTAATCATGGAATGAAGTTAACTGCATAATATTAATGATTGAATGAAAACTTGATTTACATTGTTAAAAAGTATTTTAATCTAAAGCAAACTCAATGATAAACGTTTAAATATCAATAGCAATGGAGTAGTTAACCTAAATAAGGGAATGAAAACTTAACTCTAGTGTTAGAGATATGATAACGAGGAAGGAACTCAATAACAAAAATTGTTAAAGTAAAAATTTTTGCGAAAATTTGAAAATTTAAAAAATTGAACAAATTGAGAGTAAATTTTGAATAAATTGAGGAAATGAATTAAAGATGAATGAGGATACACAAATGGATAATGGAAAAATTGAATTGAATAACGACACTTGTAAAAGAAAATTTTTTTGAAATGAATTGGAAAATTGTAATGTGGAATTTGTGAAATAGTGATGAATTTTGAATTGAATGGTAACATTAATAGAATATGAGTATTGTATGGAAAATGATATGAATAAGATAAAATAATTGGTAAGATGGAAATGTATTGTTTTACGAATATGATATTAAAATTAATGAAAATTGTACAAAAGTTGAAAAGTGAATATTAGTGATGAATTTTATATGTTGTGAATTTATGTTGTGAAAAAATTGAATATGTGTATAATATATGACATTAATGATTGTCTTACAATTGAGAGTAGATTGGACAGAAATGAAACTCGAATAATGGACGATCAGGAATTGACCATTTCTGGAATGATGATGGATGTTGTGTTCACATCAATGGGTGAGTTTGTTTTCTTCTTTTCTTTTGTGGACCAGAGGGATTATGTCGCAGTATGATAGACATACTGGACATATTTTGTGCAATTTAGAAAATATAACATTGAATTATTAAAAGTCGGAATTTAATATTATGAATGGAATGGAAGAGCAAGCAACTGGCGCAATGACATTGACCCGACCAAGGGCAACAGTTATTTCAGGGAGGTGAGAAACACACCTGAAACAACCATAAAAGTGCCACTGTACATGATAAATGTGAAACAGTTTGAGTCAAAAAGAGGCATCAAGTATTCCCATGCCAGACATCAAACAAGATTAGATGTTACCCTGACAATACTCTCTGCAAAGTTGAGACCAGCCAAATAGAATACCAAGGGAATAGAAGCAACGCTCTTTCTTTTTTCATGCCGCTTTCCCACGAACGAAGGAAAGGGGAAAAGCACTGACGGCAGATGATACAGACTGGTACGACGCGGAGGGATACAAGAAAGAACTGGGTCAGAGTGAAGCCGAAGTACGGCTGTGTACGTCCGCAGTTTTGGAAGTGTACATATAGCCGAAGCTGTGAACTTTACAAAGAAAACAGAAAGAACAGAACAGAAAGAACAGAACAGAAAAGAACGAAAAAGAACGAATAAGAATGATTATAGATAGAATTTAAAATCGCTACAGTATCTAGAGAGATAGAACTTTTCACCGGAGTGGTGTGAGGCATCCCATAGCCTCACCTTACAGATTTTGAGAAGATGTATATCTATTTTGACTGTGACTGAGGATGCTAAAAAGATGAACGATTGTGAGTTTTTAGCCACGTAGATTGATGCAGCGAATAGAGTGAGTAAAGATTTACAAATCTTATGCAGTATAGATGAAAGCATTTTATTCTATGACATTTTGCTTTGCAAAAATGCGTCATTTTAAAGACTGTCATGAATTAGATTTAAAGTTCCTGAATGATGACAGAATATGCGGTATTGGATACAATGAATTATAACTGACCTGAAGATAGAGGACTTGGCAAGAATTCATGCACGCATAGCTGATTAAAGAAATACTGAAAATTAACGAATGCAGTGATGCAAGAACTTATTCTTATTTTTTTAAAAATGCTATAAGGAGTTAGCGGTGAGCGTCATAAAATGTGTTTTGAAGAATTGAATTCAACGAATTTGATGAGGATAATCAGAATATTTACTGATGGAGTAGTAGTGAACTTACAAAAAAATTGTATTTGACTCTGCAAAGTGAGGAACCCATTTTCACCAGTGAACTTTATCATCAAACGTGAACTTTCAAATAAACAATAGTGTCTGGAATTCCAAGAGGAACAAAGTGCCTTTGATACTGAATGCTATTATTATTAAAAACACAACGATCTAAAAAGGGTAATTATTTTAAAGAAGATACGTAAGTGTATTTTATTTTATTGACTTAAAATGAGAGTTAATATAGAATTGTCTTGGTCCATAAAAGTAAAAGAAGAGAAAACTCTTACCTATTTATTGAGTGTATATTTATATAAAGTGTGATAAAATATGATTTGTCATTAAAAATGCAAAATGATTTAAGATAAATTTAAAATTGATAATATTAATTGTGCATTATGAAAATAGAATAACGTCATGAAAATTTAGTTGCAACATGTATTTATATAAATGAATATTTAATCTAGAAATTAACATTTATCTAATAATAATTTAATTGTGCTAATATGAATAAAAGTCTTTGAAGTAATTTAAGATTGTCTTAATTGATACGGCCTAACTTTAACTTCTCACGAAACCAGAATTTTCTGGCATGCACTCAATAGAGTGATTAAAATCTTCTACGGTATGGTAATAGGTATAGGTTAAAAAGTAACTTATCTAAATTTAAGAGACTTAGTTGTAAAACTAACCTCTGTCTAATTATGGACTCATTTGGATATAGCAAAATTTAATCTATCATATATACTTATTGCCATACTAAGATATGGGGGCTTAACTCAATAAGAGGTCTCCCCATAGAGTGTCACACTCAAGACACTTCCTTGTGGCACACCCTCCTCTTGTACCTGTTTGCGTGAGAGAGTTGAACCAATGCGCACTTGGAATGTCCTGTGTGATAAAAAGTTTTGAATAAAAATAGGAAGATTACCTTTTAGATTAATGATTTCTCCTAAGAAAGGCGGTCCTAATTTGTGATTCTAATGAGATAAGATTATCAATGGTAGATCTACCTCGACGAAAGCCACTTTGGTGTGGTGAGAATAACTTGTTACTCTCTAAAAAGTGTACAAGCCTGGCATTAACCATTTTTTCAAGAAGTTTACATACACAGCTTGTGAGAGCTATAGGCCGATAACTTAAAGGGCTTTGAGGGTCCTTACCCGGTTTTAAAATGGGAATTGTGATGGCTCTTTGCCATGACCTAGGGAATTTATGCTCATGCCAAATTCTGTTAAACAGGTATAAGAGGTTCAATAAGGAGTAATGGGAGAGGTGTTTAAGCATGAGATAGTTAATTTTATCAGGTCCACTGCAAGTTCTGTGTGTTTGGGACAAAACAGTCACCAACTCTGACATAGTAAAGTGCATATTATAAGGTAAGTTTCTAGCTTCTGGGAAAACAATAGGTTTATTTTCAGACTTAAGTTTGTGATTTAAAAACGGTTCAGAGTAATTTGATGCATTTGAAATATTTGCAAATTCTTTGGCAATTTCATTTGCAATGTCATATGGGGAACTTATAGTTGTGCCATTATGATTTAGAATGGCTATGGAGTGATCACTATAATTCCCTGTACACTTTTTGACTTTCTCTTCTGACTTTGAATTTTACTAGAAGTGGAAGATGTTATTTCACTAACATATTTTTCCCATGACTCTTTCTGCTTTCTTCTGCGTATCCTGCGAGCAAACGCTTTTGCATGTTTAAATGCAGTTAGGTTTTCAGTGGTAGGAGACCTTCTGAAAATTGACAAAGCTTTCTTTTGCTTTTTATAAGCCTCACGACATTCGTCACTCCACCAAGGGAAGCGATGCTTAGATATATTACCTGCACGTTTTGGAATTGCAGCATCAGCAGCCTCTATAAGGATATCTGTAACATTTTCTACAGCTGTATCAATGTCAATGCTTTGAATAGCTTCCTCAGTGATCAGAGCTAGGGAAGTAAACTTCGCCCAATCAGCTTTTGAAAATATGTACTGAGATGGTTTTATAGTCGATCTGAATTGACTGTTAGAGAGCATGATAGGGAAGTGGTCACTATTGTGAAGATCTTTATCAACTGTAAAATTCCAGTAAGGAAGAAGAGAGGGTGAACAGATGGCAAGGTCAATACTGTGAAAAGTCCTACTAGGTTGGTGAAAATAGGTGAATTCATTATTGTTAAAAATGCATAAATTGCGATCACTTACACATTGCTCAATTTGTTGTCCTCTGCAATTTGTGTCTAGACTTCCCCAAAGGGGATTGTGGCCATTAAAGTCACCGAGTATCACAAATGGTGCAGGAAGTTGGCGAATCAAATTATCAAGTTCTCTAGAATTTATGTGATCATTTGGTGGTAAGTAAATACAGCATACTGTAATCAATCTATTTACATGGATCCGAACAGCAACAGTTTGTAGATTTGTGGTGAGTTGTAATACGGAAGAAGGGTAGTCTTGTGAGACTAACAAAGCAACTCCCCCAGATACTCTACTGTTCATATTAAAATCTTTACGGATACAATTAAAATTTTTAATATTAAAATTACTGCTAGATTTTAGCATAGTCTCTTGAAGGCAAACACAAATATGTTGGAAAGTATTAATTAAATTCTTGATCTCCACCGACTTGTTCTGCAACCCACGGCAATTCCAAGATAGCAAAAAAGCCATATTCAGGTTTTTTTCTTGGGCCGATGGGAGGTGGTCTCTTTTTTCCGAGTAGACGAAGAGGAAGAGGATGACACATCTTTTATCATCCCTTCATCCTCGGAAGCACACAGTTGTACTTCGTCATCATCTTGGCTATGATTTTCGTGAATGTTTGTTTTTTTGACGGATTTTTTCTCCAAAGGACTGTCTCTGGTATTCTTTAATTTATGTTTTTTGTTTGTTTTTGTTTTCTCTTCTAAAGTATTAACTCCTTTTTTTCCACTGGTACTTACTACTGCAGCTTTTTGTTGTGTGAAAGCAGGTCTGAAAGTGGCTAATGGGATTGAAGTTTTTTGCTTTTGTTTAGTACTTGAAACAGCAGTGTTTACAGAAGGGACAGGTTTTGTTTCGTTAGTTTGTTGATTAGGGATTAATTGCATAAAGTTTAAGTCAGGTTCGGTTTGTGTGCCTACTGATGTAACTTCAGTTTGTATGCTAGCAGATTTTGTTTGTCTGTTTCTGACAACAGTTGAGTATCATATGCCTATTTTTGGTGTTCTTGCTTCAATCAGTTTACGTGCTTCTGGGTAAGTAATATTACTGGATGTTTTTAAAGTTTGGATTTCTTTCTCAAAAACCCATTTTGGACATGAGCGGGCATAAGATGGATGTTCAGCCTCGCAATTAACACATTTTGGGGTAGATGTACATCCCTCACTGTCATGTCCGTATTCTGCACAGCGTGCACACACCACTTTAGGAGCACGACAGGAAGTTTTTGGATGTCCAAATCTCTGACAGTGGAAGCATCTTAATGGGTTTGGCACATATGGCCGTACTTGGCATCTGAGGTAGGCTACTTTTAAATATTTAGGTAAGACTGGGGTGTCAAAAGTCAGAATAAGATGTTTTGTTGGAAACATTGTTCCATCTCGTCTTACAGAGATTCGTCGTACAGAGCTAACTTTTTGGTCTTTTAGATTGCCAAGGATTTCAGTTTCAGGTATATGTGTAAGGTCTGGTTCTGAAATAACCCCACGAGAGAAGTTCAATGTACTATGGGCAGTCACGGACACGGAAATATTTGCGAGGGTTTTCATTAAAAGTATATTTTTAGCTTGTGCGGTAGACAAAACTTTAACTAACAAGTCACCAGATCTGAGCTCCTTTATAGTTTCCACTTCCCCAACAGTACTGAGTATTCCTTTTTGAATCAAAAAGGGTGAAACGTTATTGAATGATCCATCTATTCTTTTCATAATGAAATACTTTGCTTCAGTTGTAGTCATTTTATGATTATCTATTTCATTAATTCTTTGTAAAATACCTGTATTTACGTTCATACTACTATCATTAGTTTTATGTCCCAAGGATACGGAAACGCTAGAGGTATCCACTCTATCCGCCCAATTAAGAGATCCTGCCTTGGAAGGCAAGGAAGCATTAGAATTTTCACTTGAAAAGCATGAAGAATCCGAGGCCAAAAGCATTCTCGAATTCTCCATGCTTGTAACCACTAAATGAAAAACCACGGATTCCTTCCAGTTCAATCGGAGCCCCCGCCAGGCTCCGTTTCCCCACACTTTTGTAACGTGCCAAGTGTAACCGCCGGAGTCATTCGCAAAGCCAGATGATGGCGAGCGGGCCATAACATGCACCTGGTGCACAGGGCCCATGGACCAGCAAGGATCCACGGGGGATTTCTCGATATGAAACACTCTCCACCATCCAACCAACGCAACCAAGGGACTCACCTCTGGAACCGTTTACTGCAAACGTTTCTCAAAAGCAAAACTACTGGTGCACGCAGCTCTACCCCTTTCGCATCACACCCACATGAACCCATTCCCGAGCCCAAACGGTGTACCTTACGGCAGAGGCCAAAGAGTGGTACTAGGGCCCATAGAGCAGATGTGATGTTTACTAAGGGCTCGGCATTGATGACACCAGCAGCTGAGAGGGACAAGAAACACAAAACATAAAAGGAGAACAAAGGAAAAAAGAAGGGGAAAGGAATATAGACAAAAAAATGAGAAGGAAAAAGAAAGAGAGAGAAAGAAAAAAGGAAAGAAAAACCTTGCTAAGGTACCTCGGGATTGCAACACCCGTATTCACTAAAGAAGTGAACCCCTGAGGGGGCTTACTAGGTCAGATACTTTTTTTTTGTCTTGAGCAATTCCTATTTCATTTCCATGTAATTTATACCAATTATCAAGTCACTTTTGAGAAGCTGAATCTGGCTATCACGTCACATTCTAACTCACAGTGTGAACATAATTAAATCAGTTATGTATTTTGGAATGCATATAAGTTTAATTAATAAGAATCAATTTAATTTATCCCCTTTTCGAAAGAAATAGTACAATACATACAAACTAGTTTAATTTTGCTTGCCAGAAGAAAACCAGGTTTTGTTTCCAGCCAAAATTTTTCTCCAGACTGCAATAAATTTCTACCCCCTTTAAAACTCCTTGAAATCAGTTTGAATCTATCAGAAGATAAATAAATATAATATACCCATTTCCTTAGAAGGGCAGTTACTATCTTTCTCCAATGAGTTGACAGATGACCTTGGATGAGTTCACTTTCAATATAGGGAAAAGGATGGCAAACAGATGATCTAGACTGAGTGTACTTTGTTACTGGCATAAAGTTGCTGAACACAGAAACCTGTTTGGGAGATCACATTTGTCACACAAAGTAGGGCCTCCAGTCAATAAGCAATTTTGTTCCTTCTTCTTTCTAAAAGATCAGTTTAATCCCAAATTGAGAGCAACAGCTCTTCCTAGCAAAAAATCTTGTGGAAAAAATATGGCAAACAAACTTAATTTATTCATGAAAGTGGAGGCAAAAATGTATTTGTGGACGCTAGTTGAAAAGGTGAAATATATTAAAGAATATGAAATATCTGGAATGTCCAAAACAGAATTCCAAGAACATTTTTTGAATAATATTTTTGCATAAAAAAAAGACGCTCTATGATTCCTTACAGACAACAGATGGAGGGAAGAAAAAAAGGCTTTGCAAGTCAAACGTTCAAGAAATTGAAACTGTGATTCTTAAATGGCTTAGCAACACCAGAATAAAAAGAGATCCTCTACGATTCCTTACAGACAACAGATGGAGGAAAGAGAAATTGGCTTCGCAAGCCAAACATTCAAGAAATTGAAACTGTAATTCTTAAATGGCGTAGCAACACCAAAATAAAAAATGTGTCGATATCAGGAATCATCTTAAAAGAAAAGGCATTTGAAATAGCAAAAGAATTAGGAAACCAAAAGTTTTTAGTAAGTAATGGATGGATGTGAATGATTGTGAAAGATATGGGCTGTCTTTAAAAAAGGTTTATGGAGAATTGGTATCGGTGGACATTGCTTCTGTAGAAGAGTGTAAAAACTCTGAAAGTTGTTTTGCATCAGTATCAATCTTCAAATGCTTATAACTTAAATGAAACAGGGTTATTTTTTCACCTTCTAAAATGAAAAATTATTATCTTTCCGCTCAGAGAAATCAAAAAGCACAAAGACCAAATAACTGTGTTGTTCCTGGATAACCTTCCTGGGTTCATAACCTTCCTGGATATAACATCTAACTTGATACTTGATTGGGCAAGTCTAGTTTAGTGTTAAACTTTCAAGCGTGTAGCAGAGTACTAGCAGAGTGAAATAAATACAGTCTATTTAGTTGAAAACAAAATCAGCATTTTATCTAACACGACAGTCTTGCCTTGTGGTACAGGCTAGCTGTGATACTAAGTATGCCGCTGATAACATATATACAGGCCTTGAAATTGATAACATATGGCAAGGAAGTTCAGTTTGGAAAAATACTAGTAAACTGTATGTCGTTTGACTTCCATCCATTCGAAGGTCACATACTGGAGCATAATTTCTATTGACACATTTGTAGATGACTAAAACAATACATTAACAATTAAAACTGAAAAACACAGGGTAAGAGGTCCAATCGTGATTAACACCATCACTAACGCTGAGGAGATACTAATTACTGCTGTAAATGTCTTTTAACTAAGACATTCATCTTTACACATCGTAATTTAACAAGTTATCTCGAACTGTAACATTCTCTAGTACATCGGCAAAAAGAACAGAATGTATATCGTCACGACAAACATGATCAATGACAGATCAATCGTAATAAAGATACTAATGCATTATATGCATAGACCTACTGATGTTTCCAAAACATCTAACACCTACTACCAGAGTGGTATAAAATTGAAAACTGTCTGGGACCAAAAGTATTTGCCTAAAAATTTTCTGCAGAAATCTGCCGAGTCATATACGGTATATGTGCACACATCTAACACAAAAATATTGATTTTCTGGTTGCGTAATTTATTCAGGTAATATTTTCAGGGTACTAGTAAATGGAAAAAAATAAGGGGGGGGGGGGGGGGAATGATTTACCAGAGTTAGATATATAATATAGTTTTTTGAAAATGAGAGTAACAGTACATATGCATTGCTCATTACAAAAATAAAAAAAAAAAAAATTTATAATAATTCTTGAAAATTTCTACAATTCGAAAATCTTTCTGCGAACAGCGTTCGAGCGTTTATCTATATTCTCTGACTCTGCCTACTGTTTCTTCCAAAACAAACTTCCTATATATGTCAGGATCGGAACCTTTCGGAATGATTTCCGAAGTCTGTTCCTAAATATGCAAATGAGGTTGTGTACGCATTGGATATTCAAATTTGCACGAAAACTTCTGCTGAAAGAAAGCTGTAAGTCACTCCCAAGAATGAGGTAAGTCAAAAATAAATTGGTGGTTATAAACATCGTTCAGGAGAATAGTGAATCATGATCATTTGTTTACGTTCTTCCAGCAGTTGTTATGTGCAAACATGAATGGTACCCATAAACTGAAGCTGCTTGTCATTGGCAAATATTTGAAACCAAGGTGCTTTAAAAATGTTAATGTGAAATCACTACTTGTTAGATACAGAGCTAACTCTAAAATGTGAATGTTTTTTGAAATTTGGCTTGAAACAATCAAAGGACTGGATAAAAATTTTCAAAATTAGAAGCAAAAAGTTGCTGTTATTGTGGATAACTGTACTGCTCATACAGAAATCAAAGGACTGCAAACAATTAAACTGATATTCATGTGCCTGAATGCCACATAGGTTCTTCAGCCACTGGACCAAGAAATTATCCAGAATTTCAAGTGTAATTATTGAAAACTCCTAGTCAAGAACTGGATCAATGCTGTTCATGACAACTGTGATTTCTGCACTTCAGTTTAAAATCAACACATGACTTTTTAACACTTTATAACATAGCTAAAAAGTGTTTATGACTTTGTTCATTCTGTCTGTCTGGCTGTCTGTCTGTCCGTTAGCACAATAACTGCAGTAAAAATGACTTTATCAAAATGAAATTTTAGTATGTTGTTCAGACGGTCTGTGGGACCTATGGGAATATAAATGAATAATATCACCCAATTAGTTTTGGATTGAACCCGGGTTGAAAAAATGAAATACATTGAACCCTATGGGATCTAAATTTTCAAACATTTTTTAAGCAAATTTAAAATTCACAAATTGCTTCAAAAGTTTTAGGAAATATTCAAATTATCCCATGAAATATACAGGGTGAGTCGGAATTGCTTTTACAAAAGCAAAGGGGTGATAGTACCCCACCAGACGAGCAATAATTACCATGAAACATAGGGTCACACTGCACTCTGAGAGGCAGAAAAGAGGCACGTCGAACCGCGTCGAGCATGACGCAGTCAGCGCCTCGGACGTCATTGTGTACCTGCCTAAGTAGTATCTCCTATGCCAGACACAAACGCAGTTACCGTATGCAAATGTCCAGGGAGCAGAATCAGCATAACTCGCTCCTAGTAGGTGCCGGCGATAGCCAATCAGAGCACACATTGCCCTTTAAAAACCAGCACAACTTCAACGCTGCAAGTTATTCCTACTGGACGTTTTCTTCTGGGGGTCACATGAAATCTTTAGTGTACGAGACGCCTGTGGACTCGGCGGAAGATCTCATAGCGCGCAACATTGTTGCCGCAGACCACATTAACACAACACCCGGAATCTTCGAGAGGGTGCGTCAGTCATTCCTTCGCCGGTGTGAACGGTGCACCGACACACGTGGTCGCCACTTTGAGCACTTGCTGTGAGTTTGTCGCTGTACAATAAATCTGTTTGTGCAACGTTTGGTATCGTTCATTCGCTTTCCCAACACTGGTGTACGTGCAGGTTCATATTCTAATTTTACTCTTTTCTGCCTCTCTGAGTGCAATGCGACCCTATGTTTCATGGTAATTATTGCTTGTTTGGTGGGGTACTATCACCCCTCTGCTTTTGTAAAAACAATTCCGACTCACCCTGTATAAAAAAAATTTCAGCAAAATATATTCAATAGTTTTTTAAATAAAAATTAAAATAATAATTACACCCTTTATATGAAGAGACCACATGACCATTATATGAAGAGATCATGCGACCAACTTCGAATTAATATATGGCATTCATCTTGTGTCAAAATCATAATTTTTAAAGTTCTTTTTAATTCATATTTAGTGTTGTATCCGTCCTAAAACCACTTTATTTTTGCTTAAATTCTGTGCATCTACAATCTGAAATAACGCAATTACAATATATCTGAGTTTAAATGATCATCCAACTTTGATTATTTCTACAACGAAGCCTAATTTTCACTGATGGAAAATGTAAACATCAAAAGATGTAGAATGAATTGCATAAGAATTGCTGCATTTCTTTAATGCATGCAAAATTATTTAGTTCATGGAGTCTGCAATATAGCTGATATGAATGAAGCATTCATTGATTTTACACAAAGACGATTTTTTCGATGAAGTTTTAAGCATAGAGTTAAATTACTTGTAGCTCCATGGTTTTAAGTTTTTAAATAAAATAAATTATTATAGTATTGGCATCAATGAAAGGAATAGAAAAATGTTTATGAATGATATGCTGCTTTTATATAGAGGTGATTTATATTTCGATGACGTCATTTGAATAAAGTTCATTTGCTTTCGATGAAGTTTTCAAATATAATAAATTACTGTAGTATTATGATAATTTTAAATATATTACCAAGGAATGTATCGCATTTTAGAGATGTTTAAACCAGGCAATTTATATTTCAATGCCGTCATTTGAATGAAGTTCATTTTTTTCGATGAAGTTTTATTTTAAAAATATTACAGACGAATGTATCGCATTTTAGAGATGTTTAAACCAGGCAATTTATATTTCAATGTCATCATTTGAATGAAGTTCATTTTTTACGATGAAGTTTTAAGTTTTCAAATATAATAAATTACTGTAGTATTGTGATAATTTTAAAAATATTACCGAGGAATGCATTGCATTTTAGACATGTTTAAATAAAATTGCATTGAAGTTGGAAAGTGTTGAAGACCCAGACCACACAGCCAACCCTGAGGTTAACGGCAGTTTGATGTGTGGCCGGAAGTTGGAAAGTGTTTCATAATCAATGCTTTATGCATGATTGATCTTTCTTGTTTTTATTTATATTTATTTATGGGTAATAAGATTACCGTAAGATAAATCATTTTCTTATTCAGAATCTGACAAAGAAACATTTTATTCACGTACTGTGGTTTTAACTGGTTTGGAAAAAAAGAGAGATATGCAAGCGCAGAAGGGACATTTGTAGTAAGGAGCAATGCACATTTATGAAAATATTATTTTTTTTTTCACTCATAGATCATTTGTCGTTATATCATTTGTGGTGATTTTTTAAATTATGTCGCAAAATGCGATGCAAATTAATTTTTCCATCGCAAAACCAAATTTTCCATCGCAATTTGTGTTGCAATACAGCTTATTTTGCACCCTGATATACATATATATATATATAGGGGAGAGGGAGGCACATGTGAACATAGTGCATTTTATTAAGATAATTTAAAATAAAAATTCTTGAAAATTCCCAATAGATGGCAGTACCAGTCTTACTTCTCTGACAAACTTTCAGAGCAATGAGCCATTTTGTTTTTCTGTAGTGGCAATTTCTTTGTTTTAGCAGGTGTTTTATAAACTTTCCTCACTGACTTCTTCAAGTTCAAATATAGCTTAAATTGACTAAGAAGCTATAATTATTTATTATGGAGTATTATATGAATATACGTAAGTTTCATGGCAATTTTTAATTTTTTACTCAATTAAGAATTTTTTATTTTTGCAAGTTAGGCTTAAGGAAAATGATGGGGCACTTGTGAACAAAACATCTGGGGCATATGCTAACTGCCAATCTAGTGGCTATTTTCAATGTTTATTAAAAAAAAGGAACAAAATAACTGTTTTGTGGTTTTTATTTGCTTTTAGGATTTATAATTAAGAAACATGGTGAGGACATATAAGGAGGTTCTGTTTCTGAAAAGCATGTGGGCGATGCAATATCTGCTATAATTAATGATAATATTTCCATTCGAGGTGCTGCAAAGACATTTGGTTTAAAACAAACTATGCTTTTCAATAAATCTCGAAGTTTACCATGCTGCATAAGGAACCAAATGAAATCGATCCTCATCAACTCTCAATAAAAAACAAATTTTGTAGCAAGTATGCAGTCCAGCAAGTGTTCACCAATGACCAGGAAATCCTTCTAAAAGAATATTTTAAAAATAGTTCTAAAATGTAATATGGCCTTACATATAAATGTGCCAGACAAATGGCTTACAGTTATGCAAAATATCTTAAACAACCATATCTACCTTCTTGGGAAATAGAAAAATCAGTTGGAATTGACTGGATAAATTATTTCATGAAAAGACATAAATCTTTGTCTTTAAAAAACCCTGAAAATATCAGTTTGAACAAATCTTTAGGGTTTAGCAAAGCCAACGTTGAAGAATTTAAAAATAATTATGAGGATCTTCTGCATCAGTTTAAGTTTACACCTGAAAAAATATATAATCTGGACGAAACTGGAATTACCACTGTATTGGAAGCTCCTAAGGTGATTGCTTCAGGTGGTGAAAAACAAGTAGGGCAAACTGTTTCCAGTGAAAGAGGTGCACATCACATTTTGTGGCATAAAAATGTACTAGGAAACACTGTTCCACCTATTTATGTTTTTCCCAGAAAGAGTTAGAAAGAAGCATTTTAAAAGGTGCACCTTCCCAAAGTTTAAGCCTGGTAGACCCTACAGGATGGATGACAGCAAATAATTTTTTGGAAACCATGAAACATTTCCAAAAATTTTCTCATTGCAAGAAAGAAAATCCTGTTCTGCTACTTATCGACAATCATGAGTGCCATTCAAGCCTGGAAGTAATCTTGTTCTGTCGAGAAAATGGAATAATAATAGTATCCATTCTACCCCACTATTCCCATAAATTGCAGCCACTAGATGTAAGCATTTATGGTCTCTTCAAAGCAGCTCTAAAAATTGCAATTAATGATGACTGGCTGACAACTAATGCAGGAAAAATAATTTCAATTTATGAAATCCCTGAACTCTCTGCAACAGCATATTATCAAGCTTTTACTATTCGTAACATAAGATCAGGGTTTTCTAAACCGGGCATTTGGCCCTTCTCCAAAAATGTTTTTGCTCAGGATGACTTCATTGCTGCTATCGTAACAAATCAAACACAAGAAGAAATTCCAAATACTTTCAGGCATTTTACTGAAACGCTCATGCATGTTACAATAAATCATAGAGAAGTCATAGACTTAACCATATGCAATTATGATACATCCTGTATCAGACCTAGAGCCTGTATTGCCATCAACAACAGGCTCAATGCTGTTCACAGTGTAAAATTCCTTGATGGTGATAATGTTGCCATCAGCTTCTTTTTATGCTTATTTTAATCACGCTTTTAATGTTTGTTCATCTATCTCTGCTTTAAGTGATGAAATTGAATTTATTTTTGGCCTTGGCCGTGAGGCTGCCTACTCCTTTGAGTTTATTTATACGGTTTTCTTCCAAGTTCGCCGTAAATATACCCTTTTTGATACTAAACTTATTGCCTTAAAAGATCGTTTGACTTATAGGTCTAGTTTTCCATACAATCCTCGGATTTTCCGCCACTTTATCCATTTTTATTCTGAGTTTGGTTTCAGACCTGCACATTCTAATATTTCTTCTTTATTTAACCGTTTTCAGTCTGATAAACTGGGTGATAAGGATGACTTTAAAAGCTTTGCTGGGGTGTATGTTGTTCCCCTGTTGTCCACCGATGGTAATTTTAAATTTTATATTGGAAGTACTAAAAGCACCGTTGGCATCCGTTTAGCAGAACATGCTCAGAATGTCAGGGATAGTAAACTTTCTACGGCTCTTGCTCATTTTGTTGTTAAAGATAATTTTCAGCCTCTTTTTGAAAAGACTTTCTTTTTGATGCATTGTAATAACCATCGTGATATTCTCTTTTTTGAATCCCTTTTTATTTATATTTACCGTGAGTCCCTTTGTAATTTTGAGCCTGTTATGAATTTGAGTTACGCTTGGCGACTCATTCTCGACTCCATGCAATTCAAGTCTCTGCAAAGTTATCTTTGACGTCTTCATCTTTGGGATTATGCTTGATTGCCCCCCCCCCTTTTTTTCGATTTCTGTAATTAAATTGTAATTTAAAATGCTGTTCTTTTGTTGTTAAAATTTTTGAAACTCTAAAACAATAGTTTACGGTTTATCCTTGTCTAAACGTAGATTCTTTTGTAAATTGTATTTATGCAAATTTTGTCGCTATATCTGGTCTATATATGAACGATTCAATTTTATTTCTGTGTAGCCATTGATGAAGAGCGTACTTATGCTCGAAAGCGCTCTGGCCTTTTTTTAAAACTTTTGTGCATCTTATAGGAAGTAAAATAAAGACCTTCTGTTGTGGATGTGTGCTTAATTTTTGCTATCACCCAATTAGTTTTGGATTGAACCCGGGTTGAAAAAATGAAATACATTGAGCCCTATGGGACCTAATTTTTCCCACATTTTTTAAGCGGATTGTAATTTGAATACTGTCAAGAAGTCAAATGGTAACTTATAGTATTCCTCTATTGAAAACCTGGATTTGACTGCTGACTTCGTGCAACAGGCCATTATCCAAACCTTCCATAGTAACTGCAGAACCACAAATACTGATTCCCCAAGGATTGTTCCTTTGTGGTCTAATGAGCTCAGCCGGTTGCGTGGAAAATGCAGGAAGCTCTTTAACAGAGCTAAAAAGAATGGTGAATGGCAGGTTTATAAATCTGCTCTTACCTCCTATAATAAGGCAGTCAGGGATTCCAAGAGAAATTCTTGGAGAACGTACTGCGAAGGTATTAAAGATGCCCCTGCCACGGCAAAACTTGTTAAGCTGATGGCAAGGGACAGAAATTGTAATTTGAACACTGTCAAGAAGTCAAATGGTGACTTTACTGTTACTAGTGAAGAGACCCTGACTGAGCTGATCAGGGTCCACTTTCCAGTTTCTCATCCTTATGATCATTGTGACAATGTTAATGCCTGCTCCACGTCTACTTCTGACGACAAAAGTTGGAGCATTGCCAGGAGTATGGTTACTCTTGATAGGGTTAAATGGGCAATTGATTCCCATAAACCCTATAAAACTCCGGGGACTGATGGCATCATTCCAATTCTTCTCCAGGAGGGAATTGAGGAGCTAGCTCCCATTCTCTGCAATATCTACAGAGCCTGTATTGCCTTGGGTTATGTACCATCTGCCTGGAGGCATACTAAAGTACTTTATTCCAAAGATTGGAAAAGATAATTATTACGAGGCCAAATCCTTCAGGCCTATTAGCCTTACACCTTTTCTTTTAAAGACTATTGAGAAGCTTATAGATAGGTATATAAGAGAAGTGATTCTGGCTGCTAAGCCCCTGTCAAGCTCTCAGCATGCCTATCAACCGGGCAAATCCATGGACACTGCCCTCTATAGTCACTCCTTTATTTTGGAGAGAAACTTTAATGCCAAGGAAGTTGCTCTTGCCACCTTTCTCGACATTAAAGGCGCCTTTGATAAGGTACCCATCGATACTATCCTTGATGCTCTTGATAGGAAAGGTGTTGACATCACGATCTCTTATTGGACCAAGAACCTGTTATCTAATAGGTATATATGTGCATCTTTACTTGGTGATAGTATGCCGGTGCATGAACTTGCGGGCTATCCGCAAGGAGGTGTGCTTTCACCAATTTTGTTCCTCAAGAACAGATGCAGCTAATAAATTTCTCCTAAGTTTAGGAGAATACATAACATTTTCCAATTTGATAATACTTTGTTTATCCTTAAATTGGACATACATTTCCACTGTCCCAATAGCCTCAACTGGACTTTCGACATCCCCTACTGCTAGCGACATTGAAGTGCCTTTGCACTCATTAAATTTGGAAAATAACTTAATGTTATTACAGAAATGTCGCGTAGCAGCAGTGTCTACTACCCAGCTGAGTCTATCGTTAGGATCGATTACAGTATTAGCTTCAATATGTGGAGATCCAAGAAATTCCACAATACTAGATCCATTACTTTTAGGGCAATTAACTTTGGTATGACCTAGTTTGTTACATTTAAAACACTTAATTTTACTTTTAGAAATATTTACATTATGACTAGAAGTATTTACATTAGACACATTTGGAGATACATTTTGAGATTTAAATTTAGACATTTTTACTCTATTTACACATTTCTTAGAAGTAAGATATGCAGAATTTAGACTCACAGTTTTAGAGAAGTCACTTGCTTGTTGATGAAGCCGGCTCTCCTCAGCTGATAGCTCTGCTTGTATTTTGCTGAGCTTGAAGTCCGAATCATTCCATCTATAGATTAACTGAACGATACCCCGGTATTCTTCCGGAAGGTATCTAATAGCTTGAAATGAAACATAAAAGTCCTCAATGGGGTGATTCGCGTCTTTAAGCCTCGTCACGGCCTTCCGCAGTCTTGAGCAAAATATGTCAACAGGCTCGTCTGGCTCCGGCCGGATGTCGAAGAACTCGTCTAGTAGGCGCACGAGATTAGCTCGGGAAGGCGCTTGAAAATGTTCTTTCAAAGTATTCCATACTTGGGTAGGTTCGTCAGTGACGTTTATCAACTCCTTGTATTCCGAGGATAAGCTTTGGTAGATGATAGCAAGCGCTCGGTCTTTCCGTCGATAAAAATCATCGTAGTTTCGGCGACTTGCGTCTTCTTCTAAAGGCTTAATACTTCCATCTACGTGTCCGAAACATCCTTCTCCCTTGAGGACGAATGAGATGTCGGTGCACCAGGTGACGTAGTTGTCTCGCGTCAGCAACTCCGTTCTACTTGCCTCCATGGCCACTCGTAGATTTGAAGAAGCAGAAGTAAAAGTCTTTTGTACACTGTTTACGTTTCGTTTTTGTTATTCACACGTACCTCAAAATGGTGCCAGGCACGGCCCCCATCTGAACACTGGAACAATGATTCTTTAAAAACTTGCACTTATGATTCTATTGGGCGTTAAACTGGCCCCGTAACCGTTTCTTGTTGGAAAATTTAAAATTTGAAGAAGCAAGATAAATAGAAAAGTACGCACTGGCATAGAGTCAATAAGTGTTGGCTGGGTCATGAAAGTATGCAGATCCAGTTTTAAAGAAAAACATCGTTCACTTTATTTTGTGAGAAAACATAACTAGGCAAGTTACACATTCCAGGTTTCCATGCCACAAAACATCAAAAAATACTATGTACAAAAAGGTTTGCAGTTGTAAATGACCAGACAGAAATTCCTTGAAGCATGGGTAGTAAGTAACTATACTACCTCTATCACTTGCGTGTATTTGCAGCCACCATTGAAGGTATCACACTTGGCAAAGGAAAACCAAAGAATAAGACATCCCGCAGTGCTTCTGTCTAAAGCATTTCTGTCTACCTGCATCAGACCATCAGTGTCTATGTCTTATAAAGCCTTCTCGGCTCCGTTCTGGATCAGACTGAGTGGGACTTCTCTCTGTCGACTGACGTTTGCTTCAAGAAATCTCTGTCTTATATATCCGAGAATGGACTGTTCCGGAAACGCCCCCGGATATGCAAATCAGATGCGTACGCATTGAGAACTGATTTGCATGAAACCTCATGTTGAAAAGCGTCACGGTTCACGCCGGTGAACGGGAAGAGTCGTTCATATTAAATTTGCATAAACGCCAGTTCACGGGAACGTGAATCGTGATGTATTGATTTTTTTCCAACAAATACTGCAAAACTAAAGCCAAAAGAATCTTCTGGTCTTGTAGAAATGCTATTGGGAGAACCTGGGGTTTAAATCCCAAGGCTATCCATTGGATTTACTCGATGGTAATCTGTCCTATCATTTCCTATGACTCCATTGTTTGGTGGTCCAGAATAAGATGTAAAACTGCTAAATTAGAATTAATTAAGCTTCAAAGGATGGTGTGTATTGCAATCTCTGGATGCATGAAAACTACTCCCACTGCAACGCTTGAACTTTTACTTAGATTGCACCCGCTCTATATGCGTATTGAAGCAGAGGCACTTATTTGCATGAACAGACTTAAATATCTGAAACACTGGAAAGATTATTCAAGGTATTTATCTTGGAGTGATCTTAACAGTAATGTTGCTAGGCATCCTTATTTATGTATGCCACCTGATGGCATTCATGTCAAATACACGTTTGACAAGCCTTACGAAATTCAGGTCCCCTCACGAGATGACTGGAAGGACTCCCACCTACAATAAACAGAATTGTATTGTATGATATATGGATGGCTCGAAAATTGGCACTAGTACTAGTGCTGGTGTGTGCTGTCTGGATGATGGCACAGAGCTGTCTTATCTACTTGGCAGTTATGCTACTATCTTTCAGACTGAGGTCTTTGCAATTCTTATGTGTTGTAGAATTTGCTATGACAGGAAGCATAAGAGCAACCAAATACTTATCTGTTTCAACAGTCAGGCTGCCCTCATGGCTCTTGGAAAGTCCACTATGACATCTTCCCTTGTCTGGGAGTGCTATAATGCACTCTGTGAAATTGCTAACAATAATGAAGTCATTCTTTACTGGGTGCCTGGACATTCGGGCATTCCAGGAAATGAGCTGGCTGATGAATTAGCTAAAAAAGGCTCAAGTACTCCTTTTGTTGGCCCTGAGCCAGCCTTGGGAATTCCCAATGATCTTACCAGAAGAATTGTTTATGGCATCTTCAGGAAGCTTCAATGCAAGAACTGGCATAATATTAAGGGTCAAAGGCAAGCAAAAATTTTCAACTGCAATTGCCCTAGTACACGTCAAAAGGAACTTTTCAAGCTCAGCAGAACTGGCATCAGGAGGGCTGTTGGGCTCCTTACTGGGCACTGTACTCTCAAGAAACACCTTAATATTATGGGAGTCACTAAAGATTCGCTTTGCAGGGGCTGCAAATACAGAGAAGAAACTGCTGCTCACATTCTCTGTGAATGTGTGAGGTTTACTCTGCTCACAGATTCGAACATGTTGGTCGACATGTGATTGAACCCTGGGAGCTGAATGACATTCCTGTCAAGTGCCTGCTCATCTTTGTGTCGGCTACTGGTCTCTTTTCGTAGAGATCTGTTCTGTCTGGGGTAATACAATAGACCCCTGGTCGATGCACTGGGCTCTTCTTGAGCCACCCGTCTCTCATTTCATTTCATAACCACATGCGATAACATTGCATATGATAATGTAATTAATTAGAATGTTTCAGATTATATAACTTTGATCATTGCTTAATTACTTTTTCTGTTAAAGGGGTCTCAAGATTAAAGACAGAAGGTAGAACCCAAGTAGAACTAATTGGGTTTCCTACAAAAAAGATCTGCAAAGATCCGGGCTTGCAAATGAATCTGGTAAGTATTCTTCAACAGCTGAGTTGTATTTGGCTGTTGACAAGGTGCAACAGGCCATTATTCTCCCCTATCATAATAATTGTAAGACCACCAAAGTTGAATCCCCAAGGTTGGTCCCTTGATAGTCAAAAGAACTTAGCCATTTACGTAGTAAGTGTAGAAAGCACTTTAACAGAGCTAAAAAGAATGGTGAATGGCAGATTTATAAAACTGCCCTCACTTCCTATAATAAGGAGGTAAGAGGCTCCATATTATAGGTCCTTCCTATAATATGGAGAAACTACTGCGATACCATTAAGGACATTTCTGCCACTGTAAAGTTAGTAAAGATTATGTCTAAAGACAGAAACTGTAGCCTAAATGCAATTAGGTTGCCTAATGGTGGTTATTCTGGGACTGGGGAAGAGACCCTTGCTGAACTGTTCAGGGTTCATTTTCCGGTTTCAGAGATGAATAACCATAACACTATTCCTGCTGCTTGCTCCACTCCTACCTGTGATAGTAGTAAATGGGGTATTGCTAGAAGGGTGGTTACTCTGGATAGGGTTAATTGGGCAATTAATTCTTTCAAACCCTATAAAATCTCAGGGATTGATGGCATCATTCCGATTCTTCTTTAGGAGGGAATTGAGGTGCTTGCTCCCATTCTCTGTAGAATCTACAGAGCCTGTATTGCCTTTGGACATGTGCCGTCTGCCTAGAGGCATACTAAGGTAATCTTTATTTCAAAGATTGGCAAAGATAATTATTATAAGGCCAAGTCTATGAGACCTATTAACCTTACGTCTTTTCTTTTAAAGACTATTGAAAAGCTTATTGACAGGTATATTAGGGAAGAAATTCTGGTTTCAATGCCGCTGTCTAACTCTCAACATGCCTATCAACCAGGTAAATCTACGGATACTGCCCTTTACAGTCTCACCTTTATACTGGAGAGAAACTTAAATGCTAAGGAAATTGCTTTAGCTATTTTTCTGGACATTGAAGGCGCTTTTGATAAAGTGTCCATTGACACCATCCTACATGCTCTTGACAGGAAAGGTGTTGATATGATGATCTCTTGTTGGATCAAGAATTTGTTATCTAAAAGGTACATCTGTGCATCTTTACTTGGTGATAATATGACAGTGCATGCTTTGGCAGGCTGTCCACAGGGCGGTGTTCTTTCACCAATTCTTTGGTGTTTAGTTGTAGACTCTCTTTTGGAGAACATAACTAGTTCTGGTGTATCCTGTGTCAGGTATGCTGATGATGTTGTAACCATTGCTAGAGGCAAATTTTGTAATAGTGTCTCTGATATGATGTCCACTGCTCTTAGGAGTGTTAAGTCATGGTGCAAAAATGCAGGCCTCTCTGTTAATCCGAAAAAGACTGCTATGGTTGCGTTTACAAGAAAACATATTCTTAATCTTAGAGACATTTGCTTCTTTGGTCAGAAGCTTACTTGCTCTAAGGAGGTAAAATTCCTAAGAATCTACTTTGATATGGGTCTCAATTGGAAGAGACACTTTCAATACTGCATAACTAAAGCTAGAAGAAATTTCTGGTCATGTAGAAATGCTATTGGAAAAACCTGGGAATTGAATCCCAAGGATATCCGTTGGATTTACTACCCTATGGTAATCTATCCCATCATTACCTATAGCTACATTATATGGTGGTCTAGAATTAGATGTGAAACTGCCAAATTAGATTTAATTAGGCTTCAAAGGATGGTGTATATTGCGATCTCTGGATGCATGAAAACCACTCCTACTGCAACTCTTGAACATTTGCTTGGATTGCACCAGGTCTACATGCACATTGAAGCTGAGGCTCTCATAGGCACGAACAGACTTAAATATCTGAAACACTGGAAAAATTACTCAAAGTATTTATCTTGGAGTAATCTAAACAATAATGTTATAAATCATCCTTATTTACATATGCTATCTGATGGTATTCTTGTCAGATATACATTTGACAAGCCTTATGAAATTCAGGTTCATTCACGAGATAACTGGAAGAGGACTCCTACCTACAATAAGAAGAAATGTATAGTATGGTATACTGATGGCTCTAAGCTAGGCACTAGTACTGGTGCTGGAGTATGCTGCCCAGATGATGGTACAAAATTATTTTACTCTCTTGGCAGCCAGGCTACTGTCTTTCAGGCTGAGGTCTTTGCTATTCTAATGTGTTGTACAGTTTGCTCTGACAGATATTACAGGAGCAACCAAATCCTTATCTGCTCTGATAGTCAAGCTGCTCTTATGGCTTTAGGGAAGTCTACTATGATGTCATCCCTTGCCTGGGAGTGCTATACTGCACTTTGTAAGATTGCTAACAACAATCAAGTCATACTTTACTGGGTGCTGGACATTCAGGCATTCCAGGTAATGAAATGGCTGATGAATTGGCTAGAAAAGGTTCAAGTACACCTTTTGTTGGTCCCAAGCCAGCTTTGGGTGTTCCTAATGAACTGACTAGAAGAACTGTCTATGACATCTTCAGAAAGCTTCAGCGCGAGAACTGGCATAATACTAAGGGCCAAAGGCAGGCGAAAGAGCTAAACTGTAAGTGCCCTAGTATGCGTGAAAAGGAATTATTCAAGGTCAATAGAACTGCCATCAGAAGGGCTGTTGGGCTCCTTATTGGGCACTGCACCCTTAAAAGACACCTAAATATTATGGGTGTCATTAAGGATTCGCTATGTAGAGGCTGCAATTATAGCAAAGAAACCACCGCATACATACTATGTGAATGTGAGGTGTTCTCTGCCCATAGGTTCGAACATTTGGGTCAACATGTGATCGAGCCCTGGGAGTTGTATGACATTCCTGCCAAGTGCCTGCTGTTTCTTGCTTCGACTACTAGTCTTTTTCCTTAGGGACCTTCTCATTTCTGGGATAGTACAATAGACCTCTGGTCGCTGTATTGGGCTCTCCTGGAACACTCATGCAAATGATGCTGATGATGATCTTACCAGCAGTGTCTTCAGTACTTGCCCTACACCAGAACCCATCCGATCATTTCCAAAAGACCAAGGGGGTAACTTAAAAGAAAGCGTGAAAAAGGAAAATCATGAATCCTAACTGATACACCTGAGAAAGACAGAATTGATAAGGCTACAAACGAGAATGTAGAAAAATTAAAGAAGCAAGAACGAGCCGTAAAGAAGAAAGAAAAAGAGACATTACAATTTCTGAGGAACATGAAGAAGTTCCGAAAAGCCCAATTTTTATGCACAGAATCAGATTCTGAACATAGTACGAATGAAGCGGCAGAATTTCTAGAAGTTGGTGTAGATTGTTCACCAAAGATTTTAGACATTAACGATTTTGTTTTAGTAGAATTTTCAACAAAAAAGACTAAAGTGCATTATGTTGGTCGAATCGAATGATGCACATGTGAAATTTATGCGAAAACAAATAAATGAGACCATTGTTTTTCCTGACAATGATGATACAGCAATAGTGCAAAAAGATAATATTGTAATGAAATTGCCTCAACCATTCATACCAGGCAGTACATTATGAGCTGTGTTTTCACTGTCCTTTTACGCTAAATTAAATCAATATAATGTGTGTTGAATTTTTAGTTAAATTAAAATATATTTCAATGAAGATCAGAGTAGGGTACCAAACATTTTAATTAAACTGTGAGCATGATTTACATTATTTTGGGAAAAAATATTTCTTTGTTTATACACAATTGCACACATTGTAGTATTAAATTTACACAGTACTACTATATTTGCAATGATGAATAGTCTTATTTTTCAATTGACCTAATTATGAAACCTTTTCAACCCTTTCGGGACGGCGGTATTCCGAAAATACCGTGGCCCGAAGGACGGAGCTCTTTGCTTTCGAACTTTTCCCAAAGGATGGCTAATTTTTTATGCTAAGCCTAACTCTCGAAATAAATTCACTAAAAATCACCTCTTCAACATAGAAATCTACTTTTTTAGCAATAATGGAAATACTTATGTTCTATTTGATGTATATTTTTCATACGAATCGCAATGCAAAATTGCAAAATACTCGATAATTGCTTTTACTATAAATTCTACTATTCATCATCGAAAAATATGCTAAAAGAATTAATTTCCTTATCTAAATTAGGCGGCATAATATTGTGATTGATTTCAAGTATGCTAAAAACTCAAAAGAATTAAAATTTTTCAAATCTCCTGTCCAAAAACATAATTCGCAGAAACAACTACTGAAGCTAGCGGCAATACTAGTATGCTCAGAATCTGAAGAATCATTTGCATTTTCATATTCATCTTCAGAAATACCACAGTTGCACGAATCTTTACTATCTGCATCACTTTCATTACTGCCCGGTTCATTTATCAGACAAGTATATTTTTCCACAGAAAAAAACGTCCTGGCCCAACCATTCTCTGATCCAAAATAACCTAATAATTTCACTGCCGCACATTCCTTTAAAACCTAAACTAAAAAAAAAAATACTCTCTTACATTCCTATAATTCACCAAAGAAATCATTAAGCTAAAATCAAAATGAGACCCGAAACTCAATTATAAAACTGTAGATGCTGCAAGAAGTGCTCTATTTGTTTATATTACAAAACCATGTTTCACTGCTCCAGATAGAGAAATAATTTATTGGATCCACCCCTAAACAAAGTCAAGTATCTGCAAAATACAGTGTACTTGTTCGCATAGTCATTTAATGCCATCTAGTAGACAAATAAGTTCAAATGAAAACGTTCCATATGAAAACGTGCTTACGTGGCCGCCATCTTTTAGTGTAAATTTTTCCGAGCACGGATACATGACAGTCGTACTTGAATGCAAGTTCGCAGCCGACACGCAGGTGCGTCAGCCGTCATGAAAGGGTTAAGTTTTGCATCGTAAATTATATATATAAATTTACTATAAAGATTTTTTACTTTAAATATGATAAGATATTTTCTGTTAAATATGATGATTATTTCTTTTTTTTTTTTCAAACCTTGTTCACATATGCCCCAGGCATGTTTACAAGTGCCCCCTTATAGAGGCACATGTGAATCATTGAAGTTATTTCTTAAATATACCATACAGTAAAGAAATATTTTATTAAAGAATGTCAAAAGGTTGCATTAAAAAAGAAAAGACTACTTAAACATATGGATATTTTTGCTATAAGGAATTAATGATATTTTTGGAAAAAATAGGGAAACAAAAAACTTGTTCGCATGTGCACCCCCTCTCCTCTATCTATACAAATATACATATATACAGGGTGCCCCAGAAATATTGAAATGTGCTTAAATTTTTTACCTGTTGGAGATAAGTGGGCAATGTAAATTGCAAAAATGCTGAAAATAAGGTAGGAAATAAGGCAACGTTAATGAAGTCCTCCCATTAATTTAAAAAAAGTTACACATTTTAAATTTTTATACGACCCCCTTAGACAAATTTGGTCAATCAGAAAATGTTTATTTTTAAAGCAACGAGATCATTAAAAAACCCCACATATCTGTATCTTTAAAATTGAGCGAGTTATATTTAATTGAAAATTGAACATTGTGAATGGGGACCATATATCAAATTAGAAATGTAAATTTGTGACGTATCACAAAAAAGATAAAACTGGATGATAATACATAGGAGACATTTTTGCAAATTCCGCGTAGGCTCACAATGCAAATCATGGATTCTTAAGTACTTTTTTTATCTAAACAATTTCCATCATCAATATTTCTATAGAGGGTCAAACAAACTAAAAAAGTATATCTACTTAAAGACTAGACTTAAGGGTTTCCATGGCTATTAAAAGTTTGTATAATTTAACCATAATTAATTATAATAATTAGAACAGGTTTATACACCCAGACGTGCCAACTTTCCAAACAGAAAAAGCAGGAGACTATTTTGTCACAAATATATTTTTTACTTCTGATGCTTAACATTTGTTTAAAATTATATTATATATTTCTTATAATTAAAACATTAAAATACTGTACCATTTAAGTACATTATGCTTTAAGCTTATCTGAAAAAAAAAATTTCATGATCTATATTTTGAATTAAAATAGTATTAATAACAAATCATAAAAAAAATGACTTGATAATATTAATTCTTGACTAATTTATGAAATCTTAATGCCGCCCCCCCTCAAAAAAACAAACACTGCATTATAGTACTGGTAGAATATGAAAATTCAGGACACAAATTTTACAAAATTTCAGAACAATAAATTATAAAACAAAAAATATATAAAGGTTTTATCTGGTGAAAATTACTTTATAATGAAAACAAATATGTATATTTGGTAAAACACAGGTTTTCACTAAAGAGAATAACAAATATTGATCTTTAACAAAAAAAATTTAGCAATGAATTATATTCCTGCCAAAATGATTTCCTTTTTATTTGCCTAAATCATTGCTTTAATACCATTTTTTGGAAAATATCCCTTCACAGAGATCATACCCATTTTTCAAAATAGAAAAATCTGTATTATGCAAATATAATTAAAAAATTAACCTTAATAATTAGCCATAATATGAATATAACCTAGTTTAATCGATCTAATATACAACATTTAAAAGAAGGATATGGATGGAAAAGATACTAACATACTCTCGGCAATTCACGAGAACTAATTGAATTGTGCAATAGCACTGTTAATCTATAATAATAAAAGGCAATGTCTGTCTGTGTGTCTGTCTTATACACTATAGGCTAAGTGACCGCGTGTCACAGGGGGGGGGGGGGGGGGGGGGAATTTCAGGCGTTTTTTTTTTCTTTTTTCTCCACCATCCAGACGTCGTAGTAAAAAATAAATCACATGACTGGAAAGAGCAGACAATTGCAAGTAAAAATATATCAATTTCAAATCTTAGGCACAAATTCTAATATTTTTTAAAGATTTTAAAACAAAAGTCACTTTCGGCTCAAAAAAACGAACTTTCGTTTTTAAATCCTCACGTCGGGAAAAGTACCGACAATTTCAACTAATAATTTACATTTTTAGAAAGCTCAAAGATTAGATTTTCTTACAAGTCCAATCTGGTCGAGAAATAATAAAAAGTAGCTGCACCATCCGGATTTTAAGGAAGTATAATCATTTTCAATTTCTTGGCCAAACCGCGAATTCACCCACATGCGTGCGCAGACACACAGTGTTTCTATGGTTGAGGGGAGGTGAGGCTCTGACATCAAGGTTTGGCCTAAGGACAATTAAAAACCAAATTAGTGTTTGGTGGTATCTGGCTGATATATTTGGGCCATGCTCTTGATACCCATGTGAATATCCTGATGAAGATATTCGCATGGGTATTAAATTATATTTACAAATGCATTGCTTTTTATACGGTTTTTGGCCTAGGGACAATTAAAAACCAAATAAGTGTTTGCTTTTTATAAGGTTTTTGGCTCATTATGCTGGATTGAATTGTGGCGATGTATTGTTTACATCGGGCGGTGGTTGGGACCACAATAAAAAAAATTAAACACTGAAGAAATAAAAAAATAAATAAAAAGAAAGTTATGGAGATTGTCGCAGTGCATTTATGCATCGGGTGGTGGTGGGGACAATATTTAAAAAAAAAAATTTTTTTTCGCTGAGCAGCATCGTTAAAGCAGCATCGTTGTTTCATAAATACTAAATTCACATTCAACATCATCAGTCTAAAAAATACTTTCATGTCATTTGCGATGCAATACTAAAAATGCAGACAAACGGATACTATTTCATTTATGTAAAACAAAAAATAGAGGAGCATACCTCTATAAAAAACATAGGAGCAGCTGATCCCGGCTGTGAATACACATCAAAGGGATCCCTTTCCTAGGGTTACAGGTACAAAAATCCTCAGAATATCACAGTTCACAAACATTATATAATAAATTCACTTTACAAATCAATTTTCAAGAACCCATCCTAGAACATTCTTTTTCATCTTAAAATTTCATTATTAGTTTTAACGTCATTAAACTAAAACAAACTTTGTTAACTTCACGGGGTTATGGCGCTAACGAGTTTGCCACGGTCAGAATTTTTAAGGGTAGTGAACAGGCTGGTTGCCGAAGGCAGCTAGTGCGAAAATAATTAAGAAATTAACCATAATAATTAATCAGAATATGAAAATACGCTAGTTTAGTCAATCAAAAATGCAATGTTTAGAAGATTAAGATGGCTGGAAAAAGATACTATTGTACTCTCAGCGATTCATGAGAACAAACTGAAATGCGCAATTGCACTGTTTATGCAAAATTAATGAAGAAAATAACATTTTAGCAATTTATGCTGAATTCAACAACCTTTGAAGTATATTATTACTTTCGTAAAACAAGCGATCAAGATCTTAATTTACAATACATGCAGCTGTAAATCTCCATTAATTTGATTGGCATTACCATGCATGCAGCCATAAATTTACACTAGCCTAAACAGACGGCAATTTTCCATAGAAAACTATACAAATTCCATAATCCGTAGTATGAGATGAGGTTGTTTCTCGTAGGAACTATGGAGAATGCATAGTAATCAGCATATCTGCATTTGAAATAAGTAACAATTAAGAATGGCACATAAAAAATAAGGACATTTCAGGACAAATATGACCCATGAAATATCAATATACAAAATTCTTGAATAAAACATTAAACCTGAAAGTTTGTTTATTATCAAGTTTCAATTTTACAGATTCTGTTAACCACTAAATTAATTTTTTTCAAGATCAACATTTTTTAAAGTGTGTTCCGCGAAATTCGGGAGTTCAGCAATGTGATAGTTTTTTTTTAAATGCATAATTTGGACCACAATGGATTTTTTCTTATTTTAGAGTTCTGCCAACAAATTGAATTTCAATATGGTTCCATGACCCAAAATTGAAAAACACTGTTCTAGGTGATCACTGTTACATAATTCGAACTCAATATCATGTAATCAGAAACAATATTCGCCATTCTAATTGTCACAAAAATGACTTAAATAAAAATCTGAAATCTGAACTAAAAATATACATTTCAATAAACAAAAGTCCATGAAAAGATGGTTGAAATAAATTGTTGAAACAAAATACATCTGAAGAAATTAAAACAAACTACATCAGAGAACGAAAAACAAGCATGAAATCAAAACAGCTGTGCATTCCATTTTTCAAAAGAAAGTAAATTAACAACCCTGACTCAAAATGAAACACATAAAGACCTATAATTGCTCCTGGAAGAAAACACACCATGCCTCATCTTGCACATTGAATTTCTACTACCTATTTCTCCCCTATCAGTGTCCGAAGTCCATATAGTATTTCTCCTTAACATATTACCTTCGAGGAGCAAACTAACCCCTTTTCCTCCGAAATACTCCTACGGTGCTTAGGTCCCCCACACTTCTGGCTGTCGTAGTCAAAGATTTCTGTTAACAGGGATTAAACGTGTCATTTCCCTGACCCCGATTTGGCTTCGGAACAAAATAAAATAGCCCCACCCCCCAATAAAATTTTACTATGGACTTAAGATGATCCCGGAAATGGTAGAAATCAGTGCTAAAAAAGCGTAAATCGGCATTTCCGGGGAATTATACTATGTCTGGGTAATTGTTAAATTTCAAACATAAAAGCCGGAGAATTTCGTTAGTAATCCTGAGACCAGAGAATTAATGAAAAATTCAGAGAGTTTGCATATCTGTACACCTATTGTATCTTAATTTAAATACAATATATTTTCTAAAAATATATCACTGTAAGAAAGCACTTGCATATCTATAATAAAAAGACAATCTTACTTTATCTTTGGAATTTAAAACCACAGATGCTTGGGGAGGGATTCTGAGAATTAAGTGCTTCATACTATCTGAATGGATTGGAAGCCAAACTCGGGCAGGCAAATTAAAATTTAACATTGATAGTTCCGCTTGAAGTTTCTGAGCTGCAAGAAAAATTATGAAGCAAAATATCAAAAAACTGAAAAGTAACACACAAATGTTACACATTTATAAAATATGCTTTCTTTTAACATTTTAGCAGAATATAAACTAAAATAATACAAAAGTAAAGGAACAAGGATTAATTTTTATCAAAATGTTGTCACAGTTGTGCAGACAGAAACACTGCTTCATTTATTTTTCTGTGCCTTGGATGGTTCTTGAAAATAGAACATTAAACAACAACAAATATATCATGTAAATTTATCTAACTCAAGATGGCTAGTAATTCTCCACTGCTAAAGAAAGAAAAAGCTAAAATAGAAAGTGGTAGGGAGCCAATAAAAGGGCACTGAATAAAAATTTCAGGTTAAGGGGGAAACTAAACTTCAAATTTATTAACACATTTCAGACAGTTACATCAGTGGCAATTCAAACCAAATAAAAATGTCTATTATTAGTTACAGGGCAAAAAAAAAAAAAAAGTATATTGGTTGTAGGTACTAAGTGACCTACAAATGCCCAGGGACCAAAAATTTTTTTTAAACTTAATTATAGCTTTCATTCATGAGCAAGGTCAGGCCTATCTTAAAAGGCATGCTAAATAAGTAAGGAAGTAGAAAGACAGTTATAGTTGCACAGATGGTTTCTAATACACCCTTCTGAAAACACGGTGAGGAAAAAGATTGAGTTAGCGAAGAATGGATGACTCACCACTCTTTGTCCCCATAGGGCCCATACAGAAAAAAAAAAGACCAAGAGGGACTAACTCAGAGTACATATGGAAACCCTGATCTTCATACCTAGAGGGGGTCTCTAATCCGAGGACCAACCTGGTGTCCTTTATGTGCAGATTGTATTACTTATTTAAATTGTGCGTATTTTTATTACAATTCAATGTATTGGTGTTATTTGTGTATATTTGAGAACAATTATTTATTTGGTATCGTATATTTGTACATTGCTAAAAAAGTGGCCACAATACTCACCTATTATTAGCATATCAGAATAAAATACTATTATAGCTCCTTAAATTTAACTAAAAAGAACTAACTTTATTTTAGGACAGTCATTTTACAAAATATAATTAAAACATTAGAGTACATTAATCCCTTACATTCATTTTCAAGTACCACACTATAGGGATATTTCTCCATGACCAGATTCTTGCTTCTTTTACACTTCTATAAACACATCAGAGTTCTGCTGGTCACATTCTACTGCACTGAAACAATTCCAACTGAAAAACTCTCTTGCTCAGTCATCCCTTATAGTTATTTTTATATATTCTTTCTTTTTTCTTTCCAGAAGATTTGAATACATCTTAAATCCCTCTTGGGTGTTCAATGTGACATCTCTTGGATACTCATAATCCACTTATTTTGAATCTTCTAGGAAAATCACTCCTACCATGCTAATCTCTTTAGCTGACGAGTCTGTCTATTCGAGCAAATTGCTTTTAGTTTTATAACATTTATATTCTCTAATTATCTACCTACAGATATCTAAATAAGGAGACTATCAAATCTTGATAAGATTTTCCAATGGGTCCCTATGGACAATCTTTCAAGATTCAATTAATTTCTTTATTTTTGAAATTTTGAAAAAAAAAAGAAAAAGAAAATGTTTCTAATACATTTTTAATACATTTTATGACTATTAAAATTGTTTTTATTTACAACTTATAATTTTTTTATTAATCTAATATTTATTTTCATCTTGTAAAACTACATATTACAGGGTTCATACTCTTTTGCAAGAACCCATTTCCAGGAGTTTTTAAGGAGTTTCCCAGGAGGGTTTTGAGCATTTTTCCAGGAGTTTTTCTAAACATTAAATGTAGAAGCAAAACAAAGATTCTATAGATGTTTCTCTTTCAATCACGTCACTTGGTTTTATACCAACTACACCATTCCGGCCATACCAAAATTTGTCTTGAATTACATTATAATGCACCAATAAAGGAAAAGTTTGCCAATTTACACTTCATAATTTATTAAATATCAGTAATGAAACAGGATTCATTAGCAAATTTCTTCTTAACCAAGTTTTTTATAATTTTTTAAATGAATCCAACATCAATTTGTCAGGCATGGTTGGTAACCAAATATTTTATTTTCCATTTTTGCATATATAATTTCTTTGAAACGCAATGGGTTCTTGGGGAGGGAGATATGACTCCCAAATCCTCCTCCCTCAGCAATGTCACTGCTCACATTTGCTTTAAATTGCTGTATATTGTTGCTTTGTATTTTCACAATATTTATATGAATAATGGCTGCTTATAGTTTCTAATCTAGGCAGGAAATTTTCAGTAATGACTGGAGTGGTTAAATTTGCGACAAAAAATTTGATTGCAATGATAATCAGAAAAATATATGATCAAACATTTCAAATTTTTTATATATATTTTTATATGAAATTTTCAAATAAACTAAACAAACAATATGAATATATATTAGTCTTCATTACTAAACAAAAAAGAAATTTCAAAATCCTTAATTATAGTTTAATGCTTAGCTTAAACTAAAAAAACAAATAGAAAACAGAATATGCTTAGCTTAAACTAAATGTAGTTGTTTATTTATTTATTTATTTTTAGCCTGCTCTAGCTCAGACTTCAATAATTTCTTCCTAAAACATGAAAAATAAAGAACATTTGACATGGTCCTTATTTTTTTAAATAATAAAAAAATGTAATGTGTCTGCACTTAAATTTAACCAAATAAGCACCATATTTTCTAACGATACAGAATATACATTTTGACACAACATTATTATGGGGAACAAATAAAATTGCTTTCATCATCAGATAATATTAAATTCTTCTAGATAAACTGTTAAATTTCTCTGGGCAAATTGAATTGTGCAATCGCACTATTTATGTAAAAATAATTAAAAGATTAACCTTAATAAATAACCAAAATGTGAAATTAAGCTAGTTTTGTCAATCTCATGATTAATATATAGAGGATGGAGATGGATAGAAAAAGATACTTGGACTCACAGGACTCTCTGAATTGCGTAATCTTTTTTTTTATTGAATTTGTCAAAATAATTATAAAATTAACATGAATAATAAACCAAAACATAAAGATAAACAAGTTTTGTTAATTTAATGTGCAATAATTACAGGATGGAGATGGATGGGAAAAGATACTAGTCAACGCTCGGCAATGTATGCGATATTATCTGAATTATGCAATCTCTCTATTTATAAGAAAATAATTAAAGAATTAGTTTTTATAATTAACCAAAATGTGAAAATATGCTAACTCAGTTCATCTAATGACTAATATTTAGAAGATGGGGATGGATGGAAAAGGATACTTGTGGACGCCCAGGACTAAAGGAGAATTCCCCGAATTGCGCATTCATACTAAATGTGTCGAAATAATTAAAATATTTACATGAATAACAAACCAACATAGAGAAATATGCAAGTTTTGTCAATTTAATGTGCAATAAAAACAGGATGAATGGGGGGGAGGGAAAAAAAGAAAATAGATATTTTCCGTAATTTTACAGATCTTTTCCGTAGTCTGCAATTTTGTTCCAAAAATCCATAAGAATTATTAAAAATCCATAACGATTAGCATCCATGTACTTCCAATATCAGTACTTGTGCATTATCATTAGTTTAATGGCGCCACCTATCGGTCATAGCATGAGATAAAAAATCGAGATGTCGATTTTCCAGGAGTTTAGCGCTAAAATGAATAAAATAAGGAGTTTTCAAGGGCCCTTATAAAAAAAATCTTAAATCCAGGAGTTTTCAAGGATTTCCAGGAGGTGTACGAACCCTGATATTATTACATTACTTTATTTAAGTTTAATTTTGTAAAAACTCTATTTTGTTTAATTTAATTACTTTCCTTATATACATAATGTATAAGGAAAGTATTGTGAAGGGGTAAAATTCGAATTCAAGTTTTCGACGGGAGAGCACGTTTCAAGCATCCTAGATCACGAATCGAACATTTTTGAAGTAATGTCTGTGTGTGTGTGTCAGTGAGTCTGTGGAGACAATATCTCACGAACGAATAGAGCGATTGGAATGAAATTTGGTACAAAAATCACAATCCGTGAATATTAGAAGCCTATTGCTTTAAAACACAATCGAATGTTCAGAACCCCCCTAAATTTTCGAGTGAAATTTTGAAAAAATCATCAAAAAATCAAAATCTTTAATAAAGTTATGCAAATAGACATTTCTTATGTAATTTTTCCTTAGAAAATGATTGACATAAACTTTAGAATGCTAGCATGAACCATTCTCGAGATATTACACATTTTTCAAATAAATTTATCAAAAAATCCCATAAATTAAAAAAAAATATTAACTGTTAAGAAACATATTCACTTTTTATATGTAATATCATGCGATAAATTTGGTGACATCATTCGCATGGATCTAAATCGTTCCATTCACAAGAAAGGATACTCTGAGTAATACTTTTGTATTTGAACGCCAATAGTCATTTATCTAAGAATAACTTACTTCTCCGTCCATAACGCTTGGCGAGATTTTGGTGACAAATTTAGTGGAATGTTGCCAACTTGGTGATATTTTTAAATGTGTGTGTGTGTGTGTTGCCAAATTAACAAAAATCTCACCAAATGGATAAAAATGATGCTAAATCAATGAAAATGACGACTAATTGAAGGAAATTCAATATCTTGGAAAGAATATAAGTATCTACTATAAGAATAACATTTTTTTAACTGTAAAAGTAGTAAATTCATTGCATTATATAAGGAAAGTCGTGTGCTACCCACATCAGATTTTTTTTTTATTGCCATGCTGCTACATATCTTGAAACATAATTATTTTTTAATCGTAATCTCGCAACATTTCTATTTAATATTGATATCAATTGCTTATACAATATTCTCAATTTCATCACAACTTGAAACACATGTAATGGTATTGCTTATAAAAAAACACATGTAATTGCATTACTTATAAACATACAATTTAAACAACATACATGTAATATTGGTGGAAAATGTCCAGAGAAGATGTGTATTACATTATCAAAACTCTACTGTATTAGATGCCACTAGAAATAGATATAGTTGCATATCCTGGACGACCAGCTCTCACCAAATCTCAGTGCAGTCTGCATAGTTTTTCACAAGTACAAATTACATTTACATCGAAGGGGGAGGGATATGAGGCAAGGGGCACATGCTGTCTTCGAGTCCCAGGCTTTAAAAAATTTGATTGGGAAAGCAGTTTCATATGAGAAAGTTTATGCAGAGGTTAAGATTAGTGACCATATATGGTATGGTCATGGAAAAGAGGAAGTATTGGCAGACTTTGTTAATATTAGTGGCATGGGATAGAATTTAATATAGTTGCAACATGTGCTGGACATGAAATAGGAATTTGGAATAATAATTGTGAAAGAAAAGGACGTGTGGCGGTTAACTATCGCCATTTATGCCACCTGCACCAAAACGGACTAGAAGCGGCTTTTCTCTATGTATCTGATAACTGAGGAAACCGCATACCATTTCCTGTTTTGGGACACCTAACTTCCAAAGATTCCCGATGAGGATTTACACATAACTTTAACGAAGGTGACAGTATGTTGGCATGTGAAAGCCATAATTTTCGTCACCGGCATGTGTGAAAAACAATACGATGGTGCACACCGAAAACATGTGGCGTGCATGGGGGGCACCCCCATTAATGAGCCCCAGACCGACAACCACCAATAAGATGGTCGGTCACTTCTTCTGGGACTTATACAAAATTCAGTTTAGAAAAGAACTTTCATCTTTTCGGACAGAGACTCGCTCCTAAAATCTTGACTTGATCGGTCGACTCTCCGTCGATTTGCTTTCGAACTTTGGAACTACGCAGTCGAAACCTCCTCGACTGCTTCGAACTTAATGTTCCAACAATCAGGATTTATCCGCTTGCCACAGAATTTCTCTGCAAAGTATTAGTATGCTGTATATATATTTGTAAAATTTAATGTAAATAAATGTTATTTTACGCAAGTTAACGTTCTGCCTAGAGAACAAAACAACAACAAATGTCGGGGGATTGTGCTGGGCATTAATACCGCATGTCAGGTTCAGCCCACACAAACAAGCAAACATAAAACCCTACAATGGTGACCCTATGGACTTGAACGCCCGAACATGTGGAACAATTCTCTACAGATGTCAACAATGGAGCAATACTCTGCCAACAGCAATAAATTACTGCTCATATAAGACTGCTCTCTCAGAGACAAGCATGCTCGCAGAAGCAAATAGTGCTACCCAACAGCTGATGATGACTTCGCAAAGCAACTGAGTTCCTTCCTGACACAATGAATGACCGCTTCCGATTACAAGCAATGAATGGAAAGTCAACCCAGGAGAAACCCCGTGGAGCAACTTCTCCTTCCTCGGACCCCGGCTATACATCTCCGGACTTTTAAAAGATATCCTTTTCGGCAGAGCTAAGAGCTCTCCCCTTCCATGCCAACACAGACATCGCTGAAAGGCAGGATCCTCCGAAACAACTGGTCAGTTCCTTTTTTCCCTTCCCTCAAAATTATTTTTATTTCGGGACAGTGTGTATTCGCGTTATTACCGCTAATTCGCAAACTTAAGCGTGCTACGGAACCCTGTGTAAAAATTGTTTATATTCTATTATTTTGTATTTTAATTATATATATTTTTATATCTTAAGCATGGATGGAAACGACGAGCAACCCCAAATTAACAGGGTTACATGCAAAATCCCTCCTTTTTGGAAAAAGAATGTAACCCTATGGCTAGCTCAAGTTGAAAATGCGTTCTAAATTTCGCATATCACGAAGGATGAGACGAAATATGCATATCTCGTAGCGGCGATAGACTCAGAGGAATTATCCCATGTAAGTGATTTAATCTTGAATCCACCGCAGGAAAACAAATTCAGGACCTTAAAAGATAGGCTAATTACAGAATTTGCAGATTCGGAATTAACGCAAACGAGAAAACTTCTATCAGAATTGCAACTAGGGGACCTTAAACCATCCGCATTATTGAGGCAAATGAGAGAATTAGCTCTCGATAAAGTGAACGAGGATTTTTTAAAATCATTATGGCTAGATCGCTTACCTTCAAACGTCCGCGCAATTCTATCGGCAAGAATGGAAAATTTAAACCAATTGGCAAATTTGGCAGATAAAATATACGAAGTTACGGCAAGCTCGGAATATATTTCCACAGTAGCATCGCGTAATGAAAATGCTGCATTAACGGAGCTATCGAGCATGCAGAAGCAGATAGCTGACTTGGCCTCCCAGATCGAGCGCCTATCTAGAGCAAAATCATACTCAAGAGATCAATTTCGTGATAATAGACCACACTCAAAATCGCGTAACAACGCCCGATCTTTCAGAAATCATGACAAGGGAAACAACGTAGGAAGGAATAGCGATTTTTGCTTCTACCATAAACCTTTCGGTAAAGAAGCATATAAATGCCATACCCCTTGCAAATTTGCCGACCAAAAAAACTTGTAAAGCCTGTCATTCCAAACATAGGAATGACAGCGGAAATTAAAATATATCCTGCTAGTAGACTCCATGTATATGACCTCAAAACAAATTGCAAGTTTTTAATTGACACTGGTAGCGACATTTCAATTATACCAAAACCTCTAAATAAAAAACTGCAACCATCTTCGTTGGAACTTTTCGCGGAAAATAACTCGAAAATCCAAACTTTCGGAACAAAATTAGTAAATATAGATTTAGGTCTAAGACGTGCATTTTGCTGGGAATTTGTCATCGCATCTGTATCCCAAGCCATTATTGGGGCAGATTTTTTGAAAGAATTTGGACTTCTTGTGGATCTAAAACAAGAAGAAACTAATAGATTCCAATACAAAGTTGCACATACCAGGCAATATAACGAAAGGTGGCGTTACTGAAATCAAATTGATTTCAGGCAACACGCGTTTCTACCAAATTCTCCGACAATACCCAGATATTGCTAACCCAACTCCTAAATTCAAAAATGTAAAACATAAGACGGTACACTATATCGAAACTTCAGGACCACCAGTTTATGCATGACCCAGACGATTGCATCCGAATCTGTACGAATCTACAAAGAAGGAATTTGAATTTATGCTAGAGCGCAGGATCTGCCGGCAGTCTAAATCAAATTGGTCATCGCCCTTCCACGTAGTGCCTAAAGGTTCCGGCGAAATTCGCTGTGTAGGAGATTATAGTCGTTTAAATCAGGTGTCTTTACCTGACCGTTATCCGATAAGGAACATTTTAGATTTTTCGAACGCTCTAAATGGCAAGCGAGTATTTTCTAAACTAGATATTTTTCGCGCATATCACGCCATTCCAGTTTACGAACCTGACATTCCTAAAACAGCAATAATGATACCATTTGGCCTATACGAGTTTCCCTATCTTAATTTTGGATTATGTAACGCAGCTCAAACTTTCCAATGTTTCATAGATGAAATTCTAGGGGATCTAAATTTCTGTTTTGCTAATTTAGATGACATTTTGGTTTTTTCTGAGAGTGAAGAAGAGCACGAGCTCCATCTAAAACAGATATTCCAACGTCTAGATAACTATGGAATTAACTTTAACATTTCTAAATGCACTCTGGGAGTATCCAAGGTATCATTTTTAGGCCATCTCATAAATTCTAAAGGCACTAAACCCTTGCCTGATAAAGTGTTGGCATATATATAATATTAAAATTTAAAGGTCAATTAAAAGCTGGAAATAGAAGAACGATGAGATACGAAAATTCTAGTTGCACAACTTCGTTGAAAATTAAGCAGTGTTGCAGCTATAACAACGTCAAATGGTAGTTGTAGAAATACAAGTAGCTGTAGAGGTGTTAAAGGAGAACAGTTCCAGTTTAGTTCAAAATCACTTTTATTGAAGAGTGAATCCGTTGCATTTGCTTACAATATATTTTATGAAAACAGTAAAGCAAATCAAAGCATACTATGTACAAAAGCATGAGCTCTACAGCTCATTCAAAAGGTTTCAGTAAAAGTTCCACGCTTAGACACGTTTCTGGTTTAAGCAGTATTTACACGAGTAAGTAGAATAAAACATTTCAACTTACGTAACCACGTGCAATTTCCGACGCCACCACTAGCTGGGAACACGCTATGGCAAAAACTTCAAACTTCCCGGAATAACACTATATAAAGTCCACAACACGGAAAACATGGTCTCCATAACTGAGAACCACAAAAAACTACTTAGTTAAATTTAAACATCCGCATCAACCGATAAACATTTATCGTAACCTTCGATTACGTCGAACAAGACTTTATGTAGATCCGTCTGCCCGATCTAGATCCTTCTAGATCCTTCCGTCGATCAAATCAATCTGCTGATCGAACCGTGATCTGCCTGAGATCAATCCGTTCTATCCGTTCGATCTGTTCTACCTTAAACCAGAAAAGTGTCTAGCCTTTATATCCGACGATGGGTGCGTTCCGGAACATAACCGTTGCCGGCAACGCCCTCTGCTCTGAATATGCAAAACAGGATGCGTGAGCGGCGAGAAAGGTGATTTGCATGATAAGCCCAGTTTTGTCCACATCGCGATTCGTTCACGAGAACGGGAAAAATCATTTTAATAATGACGTCACGCTCCTGCGAAACGAGAATCGCGACGTAAACAAAACCAAGTTTCCAACATAAAGTACAAGCGATATTGAATGTCAAGCAACCTGAAACAATTAAGGATTTACGCGCATTTCTCGGCATGATGAATTTTTATCGGAGACACCTACCCCATGCAGCGCATAAGCAAAAGACCCTCAATGAGTATCTAAAGGGGACACGAAAGAACAATAAGAGAAAAGTTAATTGGACTAATGAGGTTACGGACGCATTTTTAGCATGTAAAAATCAATTAGCTGAGGCAACGCTACTCGCGCACCCTGCGAAAGATGCGAATTTAACTTTATTCGTCGATGCATCAAATTTTGCGATAGGTGATTCTTTTAATCACGTTCTTGATACGGGTATCGAACCCCTGGCCTTCTCGCGGAAATTATTCCCGGCAGAGACAAGATACAGTACTTACGACAGAGAACTTTTATCTGCGTATTCGGCTATCAAGTACTTTAGGCATATGCTGGAAGCGCGAAATATTACCCTGTTTACCGACCACAAGCCGCTAACGTTTGCATTTCAACAAAAATTGGACAAATGCTCGCCTCGCCAAAATCAGCAACTCGCATTTATTTCGGAATTCACTACTGATATACGTCATATAGAAGGTACTAATAACATCCCTGCCGACGTAATGTGTCTCGCATAAATATGATTACGGTACCTGGTCCAATTGATTATGAAGAACTCGCAGATTTACAAAGCAACGATCCGGAGCTTCAAGATATTTTAAAAGGAACATCCTCGATCGACTTAAAGCAAATCGCTATTCCAAATGCGTCAGCTAAATTATTTTGTGACGTATCCACGGGTACGGCGCGTCATTATGTACCGCAGCTTATGAGATTCAACGTTTTTTCAAATTCACATAATTTATCTCATCCAAGTATAAGAAAAACTTCGAAGTTAGCCCGCGATCGTTTTGTCTGGTCAAATATGAATAAAGATATTAACGATTGGGCGAGAAAATGCATCCCTTGTCAAAAGAGTAAAATTCAACGACACACTGTCCCACCCATTGGTTTTTTCCCCAAAACTTCTCAGAGGTTCGAACACATACATATCGACCTCGTGGGCCCCTTGCCCCCATCTGAAGGAATGACCTATGTACTGTCTATGATTGACCGGTTCACAAGATGGTCGGAGGCAATCCCAATTCCAGACATCATGGCTTCTACAGTGGCACAAGCTCTGATCGACCATTGGATTTCTCGTTTCGGTGTTCTTTCCAGAATCACCAGTGACCAAGGCCGACAATTTGAATCTAGACTTTTTCAGTCTTTAGCACAGTGCTTGGGAGTCCAGCGAATACGCACAACTGCTTACCATCCTTCTAGCAATGGAATTATAGAAAATTTCCACCGGCCGCTGAAAGCAGCCTTAAAAGCACACGGTAATAAACAGTGGACTAAGACACTGACAATAGTTTTGCTGGGGCTTCGATCTACAATCAAACCGGACATAGAAGCAACGCCAGCTGAGCTTCTCCACGGAGAAACACTGCGCCTGCCAGGCGATTTTTTCCCCAATAGCTCCCAAGTCACTGACCCCTCAGACTTCATAGTGCAGCTAAGAGAGTCAATGCGGGACCTTCGTCCCCCCAACACCTCTCACCATCGGAAACAGAGAATTTTTCTCCCAACCGCTCTTCACACAGTGTCGCATGTATTTGTGCGTAATGGTGCGGTTAAAGCTCCACTACAAGCTCCATACGATGGACCATATCAGGTTTTAAAGAGAAACGATAAATTTTTTAAAATCGATATCAAAGGTAGGAAAGTGAACATTGCACTTGATCGTATTAAACCGGCATTTTATGTGAATAATAATGAAGTACATGCACCGGCAACAACCGGCCAACCGGTTTCGACCACTCAAGCTTCATCAGTGCCAAATATGCCTCCAAAAATTACGACACGATCAACCCGTCGTGTTCGTTTCACGGATTGTTATGGTTTCACTGGAAACCTTTAAGGAGGGGAGTGTGTGGCGGCTAACTATCGCCATTTATGCCACCTGCACCAAAACGAACTAGAAGCGGCTTTTCTCTATGTATCTGATAACTGAGGAAACCGCATACCATTTCCTGTTTTGGGACGCCTAACTTCCAAAGATTCCCAATGGGGATTTACACATAACTTTAACACCGGTGACAGTATGTTGGCATGTGAAAGCCATAATTTTCGTCACCGGCATGTGTGAAAAACAATACGATGGTGCACACCGAAAACACGTGGCGTGCATGGGGGCACCCCCATTAATGAGCCCCAGACCGACGACGATCAATAAGATGGTCAGTCACTCCTTCTGGGGCGTTTACAAAATTCAGTTTAGAAAAGAACTTTCATCTTTTTGAACAGACTCGCTCCTAAAATCTCGACTTGATTGGTCGACTCTCCGTCAATTTGCTTTCGAACTTTGGAACTACGCAGTCGAAACCTCCTCTTGACTGCTTCGAACTTAACGTTCCAACAATCAGGATTTATTAGCTTGCCGCAGAATCTCTCTGCAAAGTATTAGTATGCTGTATATATATTTGTAAAATTTAATGTAAATAAATGTTATTTTACGCAAGTTAACGTTCTGCCTAGAGAACACAACAACAAATGTCGGGGGATTGTGCTAGTCATTAATACCACATGTCAGGTTCAGCCCACACAAACAAACAAATATAAACCTTGCAGACGCATTATTGGGAAAGGCTTAAAATTTCTGTATCATATTATCCCCCCCCCCCCTTCCAAAATCAAAAGGCTTGGGCACAGACATACTTCATGTCCAAGGCTTTTCAAAGTATAACATTTCAATATAAAATCAAAAATAAGAATTCAAAATAAAATTTATAATATAAAAAACAGTAAAACTATAAATATTTACAAACCTGTGAACTGTAAAACAATAATATGAAGATTCTTTCCCAACTTACAAATAATTCTCACAGACAAATGATACAGTATGATAATATTTCAATAAATTATTTTTTTATTCTATGTTGTGTGTGATGAATTAGTTTACGTTTCATAAATCTCTACAATTTTTTATGTAGAGTTCCTTGATCAGGGGAACTCGCACACACCATTCACTTTTCTCACAGTGTTATGAAGTTTGTGTTTATGTTTGTGCTAATTTGCTTGATGGGATCCCATAAATTTATAAAATGCCTAATAATAACACAATTTTCAAGAAATTCAATTAAATATTAATTCTGAGGTTATATGTAATTGCAGATGATTCTAAAATACTTAAATGTACATATGTACTTCATACAATATCCTACAATATGTTTAAATATAAGTTCAAAATCTCATCAAAATACGTACTTAAAATTTCATTAGTTAATTGATTATAATACATTTATACAATGTTAAGCGGATCCCAAGTTTAGTGCCTCCTGACAATAACTCCAAATGGTTTCGTTATTGGCATTCATTTTATAAACCCACAAGACCAATAGACTTCTTGCTCCAATTATAATAATAAACTACACTTCAGATATAACACTTAAAAATAAAATAACATTTCAACTTTTCAATGACTATAAAATAAGTATTTGTTTACACTCTCACTCTTTATTTACATAACTATCCTTTCAATTTCATATTATCAACTATGTACACTGTAATATTTATCTATATGAAAATTCTCATTATTTATATATTAAATCTCATTTAAATCTTTAACTCATTTTTCCCCCCTCAAAAAAAAAAAAAATCTTTATTTTCATATGTTTATTCATTAATTCTCAATAACTCTATATTATCAACTGCCTTAATTCCTTACTTTTTCTTCATTTATTCTTTCACAACTCATCTATATTTTCTTCAAATTATTTCTTATCCAAGTTTATATTCCTACATTGATCCAATAACATTGGCAGTTAAAAAGGGCTTATCCTCACTTGTGATTGGTATATCCTCATCCCAGTACCAATGACAAGGGGTAAGTAAAAGTTTTTATAAAAGAAAAAGTTTACTTTCAACACAGAATCAATTACTTTTTGTTTATGTTAATAGAGCTCTGCCAGGGTCACTGATCCTCATATACATGTTTTCATCATTTTTTATATCTTAATTTACACAATATAATATTTATTTCATACTATACAATATTCTTCTTTAAAATTTATAAAATCAAAATCATTATCATAATATACTTATCATTTATTTATAACTATCTATATAATAAAAGGCAATGTCTGTCTGAGTGTGTGTCTTATACACTATAGGCTCAGAAACCGTGCGTCGCAGAGCTACGAAATTTGGTCTCTGAGCCTATAGCGTATAAGACAGACACACAGACAGACATTGCCTTTTATTATTTTCGGGGATTATTGATTCAGGGACTATTGATATTTTCAATTTATTGCGTTATTGTTTTATTTGACTTTTTTTTTTGTTGAAACTCATATATTGTACGTAGTAAGGGTAATCTTTTACAAATGCACAGGTATATCTTCTAATCTACGGGAATATAAGTAGTGCAGGTACATTGGCATATATTGGAATGAATTACGGCCTTTAGGTTTAAAAATTGCGGGATTATTGATATTTTCAATTTATTACGTCATCGGTTTTATTTTGGAAAAGATTTTAGAAACTCATACGTTATAGTACGTGTAATTTTCTACTAATACACTTGTATATTTTCTAATAATCGCGAATATAAGTAGTACGGGTTCCATACAATTTTAGCGCTTTTGTTTTGCATATATTGGTTCAATTTCATATTGGGACCAGGATGTTTTATTCTTCAGACCCGCCCATGAAGATAATTTTGTATAGCGAGAACAGATATTCTTAAATATATTTTAGGAGCATTAAATTAAATATTTTTGTATAATATTTTGATTAACAATGTCATTTTCTATAGGAATTTGCACATGATCGTGAATTGTAAGTTTCTTTATATTATATACTCCGTACGAAGAACGGGTATACTGCTAGTCTTATATAATTATGAATGTTCTTCCTCCTGTATGTATGATATGGTATTACGTCTGACTCATCAGTCCGTTTTCAATCAATTGCTACAGATACGCAGGTGCATTTCGAAGGATTTTCTTGAAACACTCAATATTCCGTTGACTGAATTAATGAATGGTCGGTATAATAACCAAAATTTTACAAACTTTTACATTTAATACATGAGTAAAATTACATAGCTTATCGTTGCGCTAAACAAGTAATTCCTATGTGAAATTATTCATCATGTTAAATCTTACATCTCTATTATTTCAGAAACGTCACAGCGTTACGTCCCTCCAAGTTGTCATGTCTGAATCCGTAGCTGTCAAGTATATATTATACATGACATGACCAAACACGATTTCAGGAATCTGTATCTCAACCCCCCCAAGAACGTTATAGATTACTACAATCTTACTTTTATAATATGGCATTGAAGCAAAGAGAAAAAAAATTATAATTGGTGCTATAGCACTTTAAAATAAAGAACTTAAAACTTCTTTTGATTTTCGTTTTTTTTTATTAACCCCCCCCCCCTTTCTAAGATCATGTTTATGCTTATATATCTGTATATAATTAAAATATTGTTGAAATTTCAAAATTGAACATTGTAAACCCCCATTTATTTGATAGTGTGTGTTTGTCTAAACTCACTGTTAAAAACGACAATACCATGTGTTTGTTTAAAAAAAAGTTTATGATTACTATTACTAATTAACAGATTTTCTATTATAATGTTATTTGATATGCAAATCATAACACTATTTATATAATTTATTTCTTTACTAAACAATATCAGAATTTTGATATATTCTATGTTGAAAAGTGTACCAAATTTTGCTACTAAAAAGCACCTAAAATAGCCATTGTAGGAGTGGAGTCTATTTTGGCAACCATTTTCTGCTTATAAGATCCATTCCATTTTCTGCTTACTCAAACAAAAGTTGCTATAAAATCGTCTGCTTCTCTATGTAAAATCAATGAATATTTCATTCATATCACTTATATTCCAGACTTCAGAGCTAAATAATTTCACTTAAAAAATGCAGAAATTCTTATACAACCCATCTTACAGCTTGGCTTGTTTACATTCTGAATACGTTAAAATTCCGATTCGTTATAGAAATAATCAAAGTTTGATGATCATTTAAAATAAAAAATAATGTAATTGCATAGGCACAGAATTTAGATATGCAGATAATATGCAAAAATAAAGTGGTTTTAGGACGGATACAACACTAAATATGAATGTAAGCGTTTCTTAAAAATCACGATTTTAACTAAGCAAAAAAAAAAATGAATTCCATATTTTATTTTGCAATGAGTCACGTGTCTCTTCATATAATATGGGTACAATTATTATTTCAATTTTTATTTAAAAAATTATTTTAAGTATTTCGATGAAATTTTTTGCACATTTTACGTGATAATTTAAATATTTCCTAAAATTTTCAGAGCAATATGTGAAATTTAACTCTGTTTAAAAAATGTTTGAAAAATTAGGTCCCATAGGGTTCAATGTATTTCATTTTTTCAACCCAGGTTAAATCCAAACATAATTGTGTGATATTATTCTTTTACATTCCCATATGTCCCACATATCATCTCAATAACAAAATTTCATTTTGATAACGTCATTTTTACGGAAGTTATCGTGCAAACGGACAGACAGACAGAATGAACAAAGTCATAAACACTTTACAACTATGTTGAAAAGATTTAACAAGAAAGATCAATCGTGCATAAAACATTGATTACGAAATACTTTCCAACTGAAATGCAATTTTATTTAAACATCGCTAAAATGCTATACATTCAGAGGTGATATTTTTTTAATTATCACAGAATTACAATAATTTATTTTACTTAAAATGAAAACCTCATCGAAAAAAAAATGAACTTTATTCAAATGACGTCATCAAAATATAAATTGTCTGGCTCTCTATGTAAAAGCAGTGAATATTTCATTCATACACTTTTATTCCAGACTCCAGAGTTAAATAATTTTGCGAGAAAAAATTTCGGCAATTCTTATACAACTCCTCTCACAATCACATGTTTAATTCTGCAACCATTAAAATTAGACTTCATTGTAGAAATAATCAAAGTTTGATCATTTAAACTCTAAAACATTGTAATTGCGTTGGCGCAGAATATGTGATGCACAGAAAATACGCAAAAATAAAGCGGTTTTAAGACTAATACAACACTAAATATAAATTGAAAAGAACTTTAAAGGACACGATCTTTACTCTGGAAAAACAGATGGATACCATATTTTATTTTGAAGTTGGTCACGTGATCTCTTCATATTATATTTGAGTAATTATTATTTTAATTTTTATTTAAAACGAAACTTCCAAACATATTTTGCTGAATTTTTTTTTATGTATTTTATGGGATACTTTGAATATTTCCTAAAATTTTCGAAGCAATTTTTGAATTTTAACTTCGCTTAAAAAATATTTGAAAAATTAGGTCCCATAGAGTTCAATGTATTTTATTTTTTCAACCTGGGTTCAATCCAAAACTAATTGGGGGATGATATTCATTTACATTCCCGTATGTCCCACAGACTGTCTCATCAACATACAAAAATTTAATTTTGATAAAGTCATTTTTATGGCAGTTATCGTACGAAAGGACAAACAGAATGAACAAAGTCATAAACACTTTTCAACTATGTTGTAAAGTGTTAAAAATGGTCTAAGACTGTATTTTGTGTAATAGATAATTAAAAGACATTTTTTTTTTTATGACATTTTTAAAAGTAGTGGTAAAGATCTCTGAAGATAAACGATTGATTTATAAAAAAAAAATATATATATATTTGATTTGTTTGGCACATTTTATCAAATGTGATCCCTGTTTGTAATAAATTTCAATAGTGTTAAAGTTAAGAATGGTGTGATTTATTTTACTATTATTAGCAAAATTAAAATATTCCTTATATTTCTCCTGTCGTATGTATCATACCTAAAATTAAATATTTATTTAAGAATCGAAAAAATTTCAAATGGTGTGTGTACAGACCTAAACTCCCCTTGGCTACGGCAATGATGATTTTAAATCAATGATAATTCGATGATTTCTCAGCTCGATATACATGGCCCTAATCCTCAATATCTTCTTCTTTCCATCATGACCAATTTACCAAATTATAAAATTTGCAAACGGAGAATAGTATGGGAGAATTTATCACATCATTTGTACTTCCATGCACAATTAAAATTCCTTTTGTTCGAAGTCTGTTATATTCAGAATCCTAAGACTGGTGTTGGGCTTATTCATGTTAGATTTTTACATGAAATGGTCTAAAATGTTTTAGCAAACCAATATTTTTTAAACAAAATGTTAAAAAAGTAACATAGTTTAAATGCTAATTTCAGCATGGTATTATTATTCACATATATATAATATTTAGAGATAAAACATTGTAAGAATATAAAATAGGGTTTTCTTTAAAAGTAAAATAAAATTCCCAATAACGTGAAATATTGGGATTAAAAAATGTAATTCCGAGATTGTAAAAACATCTGAGATTGCAATCCCAAAATGCATGAAAACATAAATGAAGAAGTTATTGTTATTATTATTATTATTATTTATCATTATTCTGTTACATGTTCAAAAAAAAGGGATTACAAACTATAAATTTAAGATATTTGTAATAAAAAATAATTGTTTCTTCTAAAAATATTGTTTCTTCTTTTTAAAACAAATATTTTACTACTTTGAGCAATAATCAAGCATAGTTTTTATTCAATATTACCCCACCTTGCTGACTGCATTTTCCGTTTCCCTATAGCCTTCGGTGTTGGTCTCATTATCGGAGGTGATGGGTGAAGACACACACTCAAAGTGATATAGAACTCTGCGGACACATACAATGGTAAGGGGAAGATGTCTGGGGGGTGGGATTTCGATCCTCCTGGAAGCTGTCGGTCCTGTTGTGGGGGAAAGCAAAGTAGTAGGTCCAATCTCGGATCGAAAGGTATCTGGATATTTTTTGTGTGATGAGGAGCCTTAATGATGTCATTTGAAATCTTTTCTTCAATTTCGCAAGTAAATCATCTATTTTATCTTTATTATCTCCTGTTATGATTCCATCATCAACATAAATTTTGACATCAACATAAATTTGATCCAAATATTTGAAAATTTTATAAATTTTGCTTTCCTCCAAACCATTTTTCAGCAGGCAAAGTGTCAATAGCAACGGTAGGACTTCTGTTGTGAAGATAAGTAGCTACATATAGTGCTTCTCCCCACATTTCTTTTTCTGCATTTGAATCAAATAGAAGAGCTAGAGTTTTATCTATCAATGTCCGATTTAGTCGTTCTGCTTTACCATTAAGTTGTGGTGTATAAGGGATGGTATAATCTAAAACAGTGCCTTTAGATTTACACTAATTTACAAGATTTTTGAAATACATTCTCCACCATTATCACAGCGAATTTTTACGACTTTTAAGTTCCATTTGCTCTCAGCTTCAAGGACATACTGCTTCAGAACATTCGAAACATCACTTTGATACTGCAGTAGATAAACTGAAGCAAAATGGGTATAGTCATCTAAAAACATTATAAAATATTTACAATTATTCCAAGTTGATACCTCAATAGGACCAACAACATCAGCATGTAACAGTTCAAGTGGTCTTGTAGCTCTAGTGCGACTCCAAATTTTTTTCGAGTTTTTTTACTTTTGTAACAAACATCACAATTTTTGCTCAAATTCTTGAGATCTTCATCACGCAGCATTATGCCATTTGCAAGAGTTTTTAATGTTTTTAAGTATTCTCCACTTAAATGTCCCATTTTTCTGTGCAATAACACAGCATTGTTTTGTTCAGTCAGTAATGCTTCTTTCTTATTCAAGTTCACTGTATAAAAACCAGTCTGATTTTATCACCTTCAATTATTAGGTCTCCATTTTTGAATATTTCCACTTTATTTTTAGAGAATTTTACAACGCCACCATTTTCTGTAATTGCATTAACTGACAAGTTTTTGCTAAGATCTGGAACATATAGCACATTTTTAAGTTCACATGCATCACTTTCATAAGTTCCAGTTTTAACAGCTTTCATTTCTTGACCTTTTTTAGCAACAGATATATCAGTAAAAATTTTTATTACATCTTTAAGATTGTCCGAGTTCATCATATGACATGACGCACCTGAATCAACAATAAAGTTTTGATCATTGTTTTTATTTAGATCAGAAAGAAGGGTAACTTGCTTTTTCGTTTTGTTGCGGAAAAAACAATTTTCTTCTGTATGATTCCGTTTCTTACAGATATTACAAAAAGAATGAAAAAACAATTTTCTTCATTATGATTATTTTTCTTACAAATATTACATCTTTGGCGATTTTTATCAATCCCTGCCATCACTCCCTGCCAGACGGTTATCACTCCCTGCCAGATGATTTTTTTCATTTAACAGCCTCGCTGTAAGGTTTTCAATAATTTTTTCCGATTTGTCTGCAGATTCCCAAGCACCCAAAAAATAGTTAAATTTTTCAAGCAGTGTAGATAGTATTTTTGAAATGATCATTTCATTATCAATTTTTTTATCCAGAAAATTTAGTCTAAAAGCTAAGTTTTCAATATGGCTAATATGCGCGGAAATATTGGAACTTTTTTGAAATCGAAAGTTGAAAAATTCTTAGTGTAGAATATTTTTGTTGATCAGTATCACGGTCAAAAATCATACTTAGTTTTTTAAACATTTCACAAGAGGTAGTGCAATTTAAAATATGCATCATACACTTACGATCTATTGTTGAAACAATTATATGTTGTGCTATAGCATCTTTCTTCTTCCATGGAACTTGTTATTGTTCCTGTTTCTTTTCATCTAAGATATCCTGTACGGTAACAACTTCGAAAATTCCTTTTGACTTAAAAGCAATTGTTATTTGAAACTTCCAAACAGAGAAGGTTTCGTGGTTTTTAAGTTTATCAATATGAAACAGCTCATCTTGTTGCTGCTCCATTATTATCACAATGCACTAACGTTCTTCAAAATGCATTTTTTTTTTAGGAAACTACTCTGGGTCCCATGACCTGTTATTTTATGTAGATATTTAAATGTGAAGAAGCATTCTTTAAAGATATATTATGGAAGTTTTTATTTTAATAGTGATTTTTCTTTTAAGAACAGAGCAAGCTGCAGACATTACATTTTTATATAAACATCATTCCAAGTCCATCTCGTAAACATGAGAGAGGGTTGCCATAAACATATTTTTAATACTGCTGCTGCCAGATATAAAATAAAGTATTTTAAATAACAATCATATTTTAACACTATGACCCTTGACTCTTTAGTAAATTTGTTAGAACTTGGTTTTGTTTACATTGCGATTCTTGTTTCGCGGGAGCGTGACGTCATTATTCTAAATGATTTTTCCGTTCTCGTGAACGAATCGCGATGAGGACAAAACTGGGCTTATCATGCAAATCACCTTCTCGCCGCTCACGCATCCTGTTTTGCATATCCAGAGGGCAGGGGCGGCAAATAGGGGTCGCGGTCGTGCCCCCAAATTTTTCTTATTCTGAACCAAAACTGAAAAGGCAGAAAAAAATTCCAAGCAAATTCAGTGAAAAAAAAAAATCCCCAAGGTGAAAAAATCCCCATGATGATGTTAATCATATCACAGAATCAATATTCAATATAAAATTATAGATTCAGTATCTAATGAAATTGAGACAAGATTTAATGAGAACAATATATCCATTTTGTTTGCCCTTAGTTCAGTATTATCCGGATAGGATATCGGAAAAGAAAAAGAAAACGTTTCAACCATATGCAAAGTATATAACTTCCAGAAAGAGGAATTGCTATGTGAATTGCGATTGCTTTATTCGATGGTGAAAAATGTAACCATAGACCATCATAATTTTAAAAGTCGCCTGAATTATTTTAAAGAGCGGAATTTAAAAAATGTGTTTCCTGTCATAACATTATTAGTTAAATTATTTTTGACTATGCCAATCAGCTCAGCAAGTTGTGAAAGGTCTTTTTCGTGTCTCAGGAGGTTGAAAAATTATTTTCGCAATACAATGGACAAGAAAGACTTTCATCTTTAGCTACTTTAGCTATAGAATAGGATATATATACCACTGAATTATGATGATCCCAGACAACCAGTGACTTCCACAGGAGATCCTAAAATGATCCCAAAGATCCTAAAAGCGTCCTATCCTAAGTTGGATGTCTTGAGACGTCCTGCGTAGGAGCCATTAAAAAGATCCGTCCTGAATGACTCTAACAGGATTCCTTTAGGAATGATTATGGGAAGCTTCGAAAGGAGCCAGCTCAAACGCCGCCGCTATTGGAGCATGGAGTTTTACGCGCATGTGTGGCTTTGTGATTCGGTGCTTCCTCTACCGTACCGGTTACTGGTTAGGCTTGGCTTGATTGAATTTATAGGTGCACCGCATGGTATTCCAACTAAAGTACAAAGTAAGTAAGTTTTTATTCTCTATACGTATAAAAGTTTTTATGCTTTTGTTGTAAAAAGTGCATTTTTTTTTGTAGCCTATGTTTCATACTGTAGGTGTATTTGGCCGTAACATCCATTCAAAACATTTTTGTCGATCGGGATTTCCCGATGGACAAAAGTGTCTCAACTATACCTCTAATTCTGCCGTACTTTTTAACAAAGCAATATAAAGAAATTAATTATAATTTGACGAATATTTTATAGAGATTCACAATTTTTAAACATTTAAGATCGTTTTATGTTCCGAATTTACATTCGAAATAGCATGATTCAATCTGCTGTTTACGCTGTAAATGCGAAGCAACGATCAAATCCCATTCCATCAAATTCATTAAATTTGGAAAAAACATGAATGAAGGACGGACTCATTTTTTTAAATGAATTCGATCTATTAATATCAGTGTTTCTTTTCACAATGCTATACAAAATAACATTTTATATTTTTTTGTTAGTTTTCATTTTATGGTTTTATTCTTTTGTATACAGTGGAATCTCGTTACAACGAACACCAGTTTAACGAATATTGCGCGATGTTTTGAAAAAATTCCTATTCTTTCCTCATTAAATATTTTCACATTAACGAATGAATTTAAACTATGAAAGCATTTGTTTTTTCACATTAACGAATTTTTTTCTTTCATTTTACCCCAGAAACCCCTTTCTAGATCTAAAAGTTGTAAAATTTGAGAAAAAACATCCCACCGTTATTTTAGCCTTCTTGTATAACGTTGCATTTTAATATTTCACTATGATAACATTTAATACTCCTTTCTATTTTTACTTGCAATAAAGTTGTTTATTTTTAAAGGTAAGATATACTTTTTAAGTAGGGTATTTCATAATTATAATCCTTTTGGAAATAAATGTGCAACTGAAAGGGGTTTCTGAAGCAACCACCCCTTATCTAGATATTTTTGTCTACATGACCAGGTGTATAGATAATGCATCCCGGGGGGGGGGACATGTGATTATTTTCCCTGAAAATTCTTTCATATATGAACTGATAAGAAAATTGAGATTAGCAGTATTGTCGAGTACATTAAACATGTACTGTAGTTAGTTTATTTGACTGTACAGCTGTACTTTTCTGTTTCTGATTTAAAATGTCCGAAACAAGTGAAAGCAGTTAGTTCTGTTTAAAAGAAAAAGTTGAAATTTTGGAAGCAGTACAATCCGGAAAAAAGCAAGTTGATATTGCAAAGGAATGTGGGATTGCTGCTTCTACATTATCTGCGATTTTAAAAAAAAGAACAAAATTTTAAAACTTTCTGAGCAGTCTGTTTTGTGTCCCGACAGGAAAAGACTGTTTAGGAAATCATTAAAACATTGATGAAGCTGTGTGCAGATGTTCGACCGAAAAATATTCCTGTTTTTATGTCAATGATACAAACTAATGCGAAAGAATTTGCAGAAGTTGTGAAAGTAAAAGAATTTGATGCTAGTTCTGCATGGTTGTTTCATTTCCATGAAAGATATGGAATAACATGAAAACAAGTCAGTGGAGATGAAAAATGTACTGATTTATCGGCTGCACATGAATGGAAAGAAGACAAACTGCTGGAAATTTTGGAAGATTATGAACCTGAAGACATATTTAATGCTAATGAGATAGCCTTTTTCTACCAACTGCCACCAAATCGTACTATGGCGAAATAAGGCGAACAGTGCAAAGGTGGAAAAAAATCAAAAGTTTGCATCTCAGTTCTCTTTTGTTGTAATGCAACTGGCACAGAAAAACTAACCCCACTAGTGATTGGAAAATCCGCAAAACCTCATTGTTTTAAAAATGTTTCATCGCTTCTCTGCAATTACAAAAACAACACCTGAGCCTGGATAACAAAAAATATTCCTGCTAACTGCATTTCAATTTTACGGCCTCTCGATCAGGGTATCATAAAAAAATGTTTAAATTCATTTTCGTTGACTACTTGTTGAAAAAATACTTGCGAACTTGAATGATGAGTACTAGTATGGCAATTAACCTCAGACAAGCCATTGCAATGATATTTGTTGCTTGGCAAAATATGTCCCAGTCTATAATCCAGAACTGTTAGAAGAAGTTGGGTATTCTCTTTAGAATGTGATAAGAATGATATATTTGTTTTAGGATTCTACAGCTGTCGATTTTCCTAAAGAACTATGAGCTACAGCGTCCAAAGAGCTTAATTTTCCTTTAACAATATCACCTTCTGATTATGTTGGATACAATGAGTAAGCTTTTATATGTTCAGACTTGACAACTAGTAATATTATAGCTAGTCTTGATAGTAGCAACTGCGAAGACATAAAAGATGATGAAGGTGATGAGTGGCAATGATGAATGTGTACCAGATGACCCTCCAGTGTCTTTTCAAACAGTCCTTTCAAATATCGAATTTTAGCTCAGCAAAAAACTGTTACTGAATATTTTTATTCGTTAAGCGATATCGAAAACTGTTAACAAACACTCTTTATCACTTCCAGTGCAAACAAAAATTTCTGACTATTTATCGAATATGTTATTGATTTTTCTTATCCTGGAAATAAGGCCACTTGCAGTTTTAGGTATGTTTGATTTGCTTTATATTATGCTTCACACTTCACATAAAGAATCTACTGCTACAATCAATACAATTACGTAATTTAAATATATGTGTGATAAATTTATTCCTCTTTATTCTAAAATGCATCTTTGATTAATGACAACAAAAAACCGAAATAGTTGTATTTGTATATAATTTAAAATATATTGTAGCATATAATATGGTTTCATTATGTTTTTTCCTATACCTTCAATTTTTTAAATGCCCCCCATTTTAAATTTTCACTTTAACTTAAGTTTTCAAAATAACGAATTTTTACTGCGGTCCCTAGAAATTCGTTGTAATGAGATTCCACTGTACCTCTATGAATCTATCTATAATTCTTCAGCTGTAATTGTTATGAAATTGTTGCATAAATTTTAATATAAAAAAGGCAATTTCATTTTTTTTTACCTTCATATACAAGGGTTGTGTATATTTCCTCTCTACACAATCACCAAATATAAATTTTCTTTAACAAGAATTTGTTTTAATGTGCACAAGATTTGCAGGTTGTATTTGGTATAAGGTATATTGATATTACACATGTATAATATATAATGCAGAATTGATATGTTTTCCTTCTTAAAAGGATAGAAAACTCACTAGTAGAATGCATTTACAAAACTTGCACCATATAACCATTTAAGTTTACATTTTCTTAGGAGAGGGAAAATTGGCAATAACTTTTATATTATTGATTAATAAATGAAATTGTTCTTTCTCTTATTTACTATTGATCATAATTTTGATGTTGATATTTACCATTTATCTAAAAGATATTTATGATAATAAATAGGAAAACATGGTTAATTTATTTTAATTTTAAAACATGCATAATACCGAACCAGTACTAAATCAAAAATTCAGAAACAAACGGAGAAATGCACAAAAACTCAAGTAGGCTATCTCTTCCTAAATTAAGGTGGTTTTTCTTTCAACTCTGATACAATAGAGCTTATTGTAATCATGAATGGTAGATTTATTCGGCTAATGTTATCAGTTATTGTAACACTTAATGTAAACTAAATGTTCCAGTTAGGTAGTCCAGAAAATAGACATCACTCACCTCAGTACATAATCAGGCCCTTATTATGTATAACCATACTTATGGATTTTACTAAAATTCTGCAATAGTGGCCATTAAGCTTAAAACTACATACTGGCCACTTGCTATTAAGCGAAAGTTATGAATTTTCATGTCTACAGTTAGGGTATACAACTTTTCTTTATAATCTTGTCTTATCAGCATGGTTGATTGCTGAATGTTGCTTGGGAACAGGATTGCTGAATATTGTTTGCTAAATAAAAACTAAAATTTAAGAAATGGCGTGTAAAAAATACAATTATGGTTTGTAATGTTTGTGCTATTCTTAAACCTAAATTTAAGTTGAGACTGACCTTCGAATGCACTTTATTTATAACATTAACTGTAACATAACAAGTTCATGTGCCATAAGGTAATTGAAGCAAGACTAGGAGGTAGGTGAAGAATCTTTATTTTGAACTGCAGAAACAATATCGGAAACTTCACATGTGGATTAGGCTTTATATTTACTCTTTTACCTTCTAAATTTATGAGAAAAGGGATAAATGCAATAAAGATTACTTGTTTTCGGGTTCAAGAAAAGAGTCCCAGAACTAATTATATAGTTATAGAGCTTTGAATACTTGTATGTAATGTAAGGGAAGAAATGGATTCACAATTGCCTTGTTGAAGCAATTTTGCAAATAAACGCTGTAGAACAGCTTTGCATCAAATATAAAGTATCAACTTTGAGTAAATTATATATTATATGGAACCTGCAAGAAGTTAGTGAATTTAGAAATATTACTCTACAGGTAGTCACTTACCAGTTCCTTATTTGACTATGCATGCAAAAATGTAATTGTCAGGAAGTTTGAATGTTTTACCAAGTCAGACTATTACATTAAGTAGCATCTTTTCTGAAATTTTTAGCATTTATGGTACTGCATTTTAAACTATATTTTAAAATACTCGTTCACATGAATGAAGATTATTTTCTGGAACAGAAGATTTTTATTCCAGAGGAAATATCTATTAGAAAATACAAAAGTAGGTAGCAATCAATGCATATGGTGTTAAAAATAATAGTTATATGATAGAAATTTTTCCAAAGGCACAATTGTTATGAAAATATTAAAACATATTGCCTAAATAATTAAAACACATGCTACTGTACAGAGTTTTTCTCCACCTAATTCACATTCCTCAAAATCATTGTTGTCATCTAATAGTTTCTTTTTTCTGTAGGAAACCTTTAGCATTTTTGAAAGAATAATTTATAAAAATTAATATTTTTAATTATTTGCCAAAAAAACTGAAAATCAAGCCAGAAAGTGTTTTGCAGAATTTCATCAAAATAGAACATTTGCTAAAAAAAATGCAAAAGGCATTGTTGCATAGGAGTATTCACATTAAGAAACAATTGTAAATAAAATTATTGATGTGCACATGATTATATAATACTCGGAAGTTGTAAAATAGACATACACAGATGCTCTAAATTTCGGCTAATTTTGAATTAGCATTTTAGACAGTTATGAATAGGGTCATTTTATTACTGCATGTACATAAAATACTTATTTTATCAAATGTTTTAGAAATTTGTTAATTATCTTATTTTATTGCTTTTATACACTGAAAATGTTTGCAGCAAATTTAAGTTTCAATATTTATGTTAAATGCATTTTTATTATTTGTCTTTATTTTTCTCGTCATCACAATTATATACAGTGCATTATTAATGGAGGAAGTTAATGCTGTAATAGTAGCTTGTACTATTTAATGTCGCAAGATGCCAATATTTATCTACAATTTTCATTTATAATTTTCACGTAATTCTTAGTTTCTGGTTATGGTAGCAACAGATGGCGGCATGAGTTGTAAAATTTAAGTATTCACTTGGATTTGAACCAAAGACCTTATTTGTGAAGACTGCTAGTTCTCTACCATCCAAGCCAAAGCTTTACATTAAGTTGTTTTAATATTATTGTAAGACAAAAAATGCGTATGCAGATTTCATTTTCTAAATTCTGTCAATTTATTTAATGATTTGTGAAAATGATTGTTTGTAAAAACAAGGGACTTGCTAAAGTGTAATAAATATTCTAAAGTAATTTTAAGGACCCTTTGTGTTTTGTGATGGAATCACTTTAGTTAGCGACTTGTTGATATGCTGTAAACTTATGTTCTGCTCGTAAATATTAGATTGAACCAGAAGAGATTAATGATTGTTAGTAATATTTTCTTAATTTATGTTATATAATAATTCAATTGTTTGGAAGAAATAATAAAATTGTTTGGGATAATAAAATTGTTTTGGAAAAGACAACTTTCAAAAATGGTCACCAACCGACCACAGCATATCATCCACATATTGTTGTGCTGCCATTGTATCTCTGATGTGAACCAGAGGTGACTGGCTATCAACGCACCCCAAATCATAATGCCACATTGTCAAGCAGTATGGCGTTCAACAGTCACAGCAGGATTAGATCTGTTTCCATGTCATCTCCAGATTCTCACATGATGACTGTCATTTGACAAGCAGAACCAAGACATATCGCTGAACACTACCCTGTTCCATTCAGTCATCTAGGAAGCTTTGACATATCTGACACCATTGCTATCTCTCACATCAGTGTCTTGTCGTCAATGTGAGTCTTCGTAAAGGTTCGTAAAGGATGGTTTGAGTGCAAGCAGCTTTCGGCCAATCGTTGAGAAGCTGTTCTCGCTGATATTGGAACATCCAATGTACCCTGCAAATTCTGCAATGTTGTCATTTGTGATAGTTGTGACAGTTGTCATTTGTGATACCGTCACCACATGCCTTCGAATGCCTCAGCACACATTGATAGACACTATCAATGTGTGCTGACGTACTTCTGAATGGACACAATTGTCCACTGCGACAATTCACATGCCCTTCTTCAATCTATTTTCTCCAAATCCTTTGAACAGTAAAAACATCTGCGTGTGTTTCAGTGCCGTTATGACCATTCTATCATACTTAGACCTGAAATTAATCCCATCGCACAATCGTCCAATTGTTTGAAATGGACTTCAGCGTTGGCCAGGCATCTCTCCAGGCATATGTCTTCTGAAATAAAAAGTAGGTTTCCATAGGCGACAGACAGTAGTTGGCTCATCTGCCATTTTCATTCCTATTGTCCCCACTCTAATCACCTGATCTACTTGCATATCATTTACATACATCGGCCACGGCCAGCTGCGTTTGTATAGCAATTTGTATAATTATATGGCCAAAGCTCCGTGGTGTTGCTTTTTCTGTGTCAGATAGTGCATGTATTTTTTAGAAAATTGTTACACTTTACTTGCTTAAAGTGATACGTTTCAAAGTATTTTTTGTTTGCTGGAAGAAACTGATCTTTAACATTTGAAAATATTTTATGAGGGTGAGCAGGATATAATTGTCTGTATAATCGAAAGTATTTACAGTTGTCTATAATCAATTCTGCACTAGAGCTTAGATTTCATGGTCACATTATCTATGGAAATTTCTGATGTTTTGTTACTTTTATGTATTCATTTTTAAAAAGAATCATTTATATTGTGATGTGAATGTATTTTATGTACATATTATGTGCATGAATGTTAAACATTGTTTTCTTTTAGCATCAGGACCAGAAGCAGAAGGGCTAATAGACCTTTCCCTCCCAGCCACCTGTGAGGAAGAACTGATAAATGTTGAGGCATTCGCCATGACTCCAGCTGGTGGCACTGAACTTGTATGTTTCTTTTTTTTTCTATTTTGTTTCATGAATTTTCAATTATTAACAATGCATGATTAAAATCAAGAATTTAAACTAAAAGCAAAAATAAAGTTCAGGTATTCATTATTTTAAAACAGAAAAAAAAATGTATCTAATTTACACTTTGCCACTTTTTTGTAGTAATGATTATTAATATATTTAAAAGTATGTGGCTCTTCCCTTATAAGTAATTAATAAATTGACTTACCATGTAATAAATTGACTACCATGTATTTATATATTTTTAAAATGTATTTATTTCAGTTTTATTCAAAACTGGAAAATGAACACTGCCTGGGATTTATGGCAAAGATTAATTGCATTCATTAAGTTTTCAAAAGGTATAGTAACTCGCTGTGTGGATGCATATGTGGCTGCCCCCAGCATATACATCCTATAATAATACACATGCATTCTAACGATTCAGTTTATAGTTGGAAAAGATAATTTTTCAATTTTTTTTTTTATGATGGTGTCAAGATAGATACTGATTAATCGCTATGAAACAAATTTGTGTGAAAATTGTTCACATTAATTTTATTAGCCAGTTAATCTAAACAATGTTATATTTAGGGAATATCCTATCTTTGTTATTTAATTGTTGCTCTGTTCTACTAAAATGTACAAATAATGATTATGTTGAGTTTGAATTTTACTACAGCAATTTTTATTATATTTTTGCAGTATAGCAGATTCAGAGGACTAGGAGGGATTATTTATGCTGATGACACTAGGCATTGATACAACATTCGATTGCAGATGCTGTAGCAGAAGAATACAACTGGTATGGGAACACCAAAAGATGATTGATTCTCTGCTCTGAAAGTTGTTGATATTGCTATTGGTGAGTATAACTACAATCAGTATTTACACTATGCTTTCTAAATTAAGATATGAAAATGTCAGGGATAGTACTTGTCTTTAAATTCTTGAAAAAACAAATTTACATCTTGAAATTTCACTCTTGAATTTACAGTCGTGCAGTTTGATGGTCTAGCCAGTAATTCTATTGTATACGTTGTGCTCTTTTCATATGTTTAAAATTGTGATTTCAAGCACTTTTAAATAATATATAATTTAGTGCTTTTAAACAAAATTGCATATTTTAACACTTAAATAACATCTCAATTTTTATCACTTTTTCATAAAAATCTGCTTTCAAGTAAAATGATAAATTTTAGTTCTTTTAAATAAAATAAATATTTAAGCACTTTTAAATCAAATTGCAAATTTTAGCACTTTTCATAAAAATAGAGAATTTCAGCACTTAAAATCTCAAAGTTAGAGCTTCTAAATAAAATCTTAAAATTGTAAATAATGTTATGAATGTTGGTGCTTTCTGTAAAAGTACTCTATGTGGTGCTTTCTGTACTCTAGTTGGTGCTTTCTGTACAACTAACTCAATAACTAAAGCTGAAATAGATGAATAAATATTAAATGCACGATTAAGATAAGCATTAAAAAAGGCTTTTTTAGAAGAAATTGGGTGAGAGGAGTTAGTGGGAATACAAGAATTAGTGAAAGTAGGTTTACGAAAAACAGAAGTATGAAACCCAAGAGAGTTATGGGAAGCAAGAACATCCAGAAAAGGTAAAGAAAAATTAGACTCAATAGTAAAATTAATAGAGGTGTAAAAATTATTGACATTATCCAAGAGATTAAGGAAGTCACTCAAACTATGGTTCCAAATAATAAATACATCATCCATATAACGGCACCAAAGATTAGGTTTAAGGAATAAAAAAAGCAAAATCTCGTTCTCAAGCTCCTGTAACACAGCCTCAAATAAAATGTCAGATATCTTTTTGCAAACAGGGCCCCTGTAGATAACTCCTTATCTGTTTCTTTAATGTATATTAATTTTTATCCCAAATAGATGCTGTAATGCCTATTCAAGGTGGTGGTCAGAATGTGACAAGATCCGATATTGAAGATGTCATAAAAAAAAATTGACTGAGACATGCAAAAGAGAGAAGATTGTATTCTGTAAAGAAATCTTCAAATAAATAATGATTTCAAACTTTTGTGTTTTTATTGTACAATAATGATATTGATATATCTAGAGTTATCTAGTGTTATTTTAGTTTAGGAATACATGCCATGCATCTCCTCAGATTTTTAGTGTTATTTTAGTTTAGGAATACATGCCATGCATCTTCTCAGATTTTATGAAATATGTCTACCGAATTTTATGACTACTATAATGGTAAAAATTCATGACAGTTACTGACCAAAGTGACAATAAAAATTAACAGATCAGTGGCCAGAAGTAACGAAACTGCAGTAGTCTCTACTTTTTCATCATAGTTTGTAGTGTAACACACTACTTTTAAAAATAAGTAGTGTATCTAGTAGAACAATATGGTAAATAACTAGTTTGTATAAAGTTTTGATCCTACTTTTAACATTCTTTCAATAAACAAACAAGGTGCCATTCTACATATGTTATCCTTTGTGCGAAATTTGATGTTCTGTGCAACGATGTACGACTTGTAAAGTGCCAAGCTCTTTGGAATAAATCAAAAATGTCGGCTGTTTTAGCTGACAAGATATCTTCGGAGCTAATTACCTATCTCATAATACCAAATAAGATGAGATGGAACTCAATGCATTCTGCTGTCGAACGCATATGCCTGTTCCTGAGAGAGAACAAGGAGAAACTAACTATGCAATAGTTCCGATGCTGCAGGGTTAGGAAGGCTATTGCCTCATGAAGTTCATTTTTATATGGATATATTCATGTATTATGTCCCAAAAGATCCTGCTTATCTGATTGCAAATTCTACTAAAAATGAACAACCATATTTTTAAATAAATATTTTTTACTTTATACTTTTGTTTTATTTTATTGTTTTCAGAAGTGGGTAAAAGCTTAAAGTTGGTATGGTAAGTTGATCAGTAAATTAAATATGTTAAATTACTAAAGTATAGTATACCCATATCCTCAACTTTTTGTGCAAATTGAAGCTGTGGACAAATTCATCTTATAAAAGTAGTTATGCAGTGAATACATTTTAAAAGTGGTTTGTAGTCAGTACTTTTTTTTTAAAAAAAAAGTAGTTTTAGTTCACTACAAAATAAAGCAGTTTTTTCCAACCACTGCTTATAATACATGAGTGCTTTTTAAAATTCTTATTAGTAAAATTGATTGGTACTGATACAAGCACTATTGATTTAACTATTGACTAAATTTTAGGCTATTTCAAAGTGAGTGTGAAATTGGTAGAAATATAATAAAACTATTTGAAAATAATTTTGGAATATTTAATCTTTATTTAAAGTAATTTTTAAATAATAAAAAACTTTAACAAAGAAAATATTGATAAATTTTGGCTGTTTATTATTTTTGCTATTTATCATAAATAGCAAAATTTATCAAAATATACACAAAGAAAAAGACCCCAGAAACATTCTGCAATATATTGAGAACCATCTAAAAAGTTCCAAAACAAATTCTATAATCAGCTGACATTAGTCCTGAAAAATCCTAAAAGAGTCCAGTGATATGTAAAGAACCATCCTATAACAGCCAATATCCATCCAAAACCTATCCTGAAGAATCCCAAAAGCATCCAGTAATATGTCAAGAAGCGTCCAATAAGTTCCTATAACAAGTCTGTAACCATCCAAGAACTATCCTGGAAAATCCCAAAAGGATCCTAAAAAATCCCATATCCATCCAAAAACTATCCTGAAAAATCCCAAAAGTATCCAGTAATATGTCCGGAAGCATCCAGTGAATTCCTAAAACAAGCCTATATCCATCCAAAAACTATCCTGAGAGATCCCAAAAGCGTCCAGGAATATGTCAAGAAGCATCCAACAAGTTCCTATAGAATCCCATAGTAAGCCTAAACGCATACTAAAAATTCCGGAAAGCATACTACAAAGGATGCTCACAGTACTACAAAAAGTGTCTCATTTTGACTTCCACGGGACACCCTCTGGATGACTCTGGGAGATTTCAGGACTTCCTTAGGAAGTCGCATAATCCTGCATATGACTTCCACAGGATTGATTTAAGACATCCTTGTGTTGTTTGGGATATTGTAACAAAATTTTCTCTTCTTACAGACTCTAAGAACCGGCGTTTAAAACTTCAATAACAGGTAAATAAATATAGATATTTGTATTTAGAAAAATTATGTTACCACAATTATGTACAAAAATTATGTTAGCAGCAATTATTTTTCTCAACATCAATTTAATTTTGTGATCCCTCTCCCATCTCCTCCCTCCCCCCTCTATTAACAAACATTTTATTTATTTCATATTGTGGATTTTCATACAAATCTCGCACCCCCAAATGAAATGCTGAAATGCCGCCCCTGCCAGAGGGCGTTGCCGGCAACGGTTGTGTTCCGGAACGCACCCATCGTCGGATATAAATGCTGGACACATTTTTGGTTTAAGCAGATTGAATTACGGTATAAGATACGGATATGGATCGACTTATAGATCGTGACCTGATCTCTGATCGATCGATGTTAAGACGGATCTACATAGACTCTTGTTCGATGTAGTCGAATGTTATGATAATATTTATCGGTTGACGCGGATGTTTACATCTAAGTAATAGTGGATCTTACAGATTTTGTGGTTCTCAGTTAAGGAGACCATGTTGTTCCGTGTTGTGGACTTTATGCAGTGTTAATCCGTGAAGTTTAAAGTTTTTGCCGTAGCGTGTGACCAGCTATAGGTGGCATAGGGAAACGCACATAGTTACATAAGTTTGAAAAGTTTTATTCTACTTACTCGTGTAAAGATTGCTTAAACCAGGAATGTGTCTAAGCGTGGAACTTTTTCTGAAACCTTACGAATGAGCTTGAGAGCTCATGTTTTTGTATATAGTATGCTTTGCTTTGTTTTACATTGCCATGAATATATTGTAAGCAAATGCAATGGATTCGCTTCTCAATAAAAGTGATTTGAACCAAATTGGAACTGTTCTTTTCAACACCTCTACAGTTAGTTGTATTTTTACAACTACCATTTGACGTTGTTATCACTGCAGCCCTGCTTAATTTCCAGCGAAGTTTTTCAACTACAATTCGTATCTCATATCAATTTTTATAACCAGATGGTTTATATCCTGTACATCCTGACAGGTTATATGCATGAGCGTATCCATCGTCATTATTTTATCTATATCACCAATAAAATTTACTAAAGTATTATAAAAAAGGGGGAAGGGGCTTTGGCGTATAGCTCTGTCTATCCTATACACTATACGTTCAGCGACCGTGCGTCGGAGAACTACGAGATTTGGCAATCAGAGACCCGGGGTGGGTGGGAAAGGGACACGCGAAAAACTATTTTTAAAATTTGAATTATTTTTTTAATTATTTAATGTTTTATGTGATTTCAACCATTTTTTGCCCTTTTTCCTCCACGACCCAGACGTCGTAGAAAAAAAAAAAAATCACACCACCGGAACGAGCAGACAATTGCGAGTAAAAATATATCAATTTCAAATTTAAATTTCTAATATTTTTTAAAGATTTTAAAACAAAAGTCACTTTTTGAATTAAAAAAAAAACAAAAAAAAAAACGATTTTTGGTTTTTAAATTCTCGCATAGTAAAAAGTACACATAATTTCGACTAATAATTTACATTTTTAGAAAGGTCAAAGATCTGTCATTCTTACAAGTCCAATCTGGTCAAGAAATAATTATAAATATCCACAGGATCGCGATTTTAATGACCTAAGGATTTTCAATTTCTCGGCAAACAGCGTTTTCACACGTTGAAGTTTTTCCCCGTCTCCATGGAGACCGACCTTCTGGTTTTAAATGAATTAAGATATGTATTGCATACAGCAGGTGAAATGATTATATTTATATATTTTAAATGAACATTTTGATTTACGGATATTTTAAATGGATATTTTAAATAATTTAAATGATTGAATTATGGTGGATTGAATTGTGGTGATGTATTTGAAATTATAATATTTATGTATTTGTGGAACGATATGGATGATTGATGGAACGTTTTAATTTATGGATATTTTAAATGATGGAACGATGGATATTTTAAATTTATGGATAAATAATAATGATAAATAATAATAATAATAATATGTATAAATAATTTTAAATGATGGAACGATGGAATGAGGATGATGGAATTAAGAGCTTAGCATATGGTCATTATAAAATTTAAATTAGCGCGCGGGAAGTTAAGATGATTGAATTATGGTGGATTGAATTGTGGTGATGTTTTTGAAATTATTATATTTATGTATTTGTGGAACGATATGGATGATTGATGGAACGTTTTAATTTATGGATATTTTAAATTTATGGATAAATAATAATGATAAATAATAATAATAATAATATGTGCAAATAATAATTTTAAATGATGGAACAATGGAATGAGGATGATGGAATTAAGAGCTTAGCATATGGTCATTATAAAATTTAAATTAGCGCACGGGAAGTTAGCACACGGAAATTGAACTCGGTAGGCATGGGTTCGATTCCCGCCACTGCCTAAACTGCCTCCGTGTTCAGGTGGTGTACGATCACATTAAACATGTGGGTCCGTAAGTCCTTCGAAGAGGTTGTTGGTAGGGGAAGGAGGGTACGGTCCCTGTGGATGCCTCCCCCACTGAGTCCCGGTCTAAATTGGGTGAATAAAAAGAAAGTTATGGAGAAAGTTGTCACGGAGGACGCGGTAGCCCAGTGGTTAACGTGCGGGAATTGCACTTGGTAGGCCGGGGTTCAATTCCCGCCACTGCCAAAACTGCTGCCATGTTCATGCAGAGTACAACCATGTTAAACATGTGGGTTCATAAGTCCTTCCAAGAGGTTGGTGGTAGGGGAAGGAGGGTATGGTCTCTGTGGATGCCTCCCTCACTGGGTTTCGGTCTAAATTGGGCGAATAAAAAGAAAATCATGGAGATTGTCGCGGAGGGCGCGGTAGCTCAGTGGTTAGCGCGTGAGAATTTCACTCGGTAGGCCCGGGTTCGTTTCCAGCCACTGCCAAAACTGCTGCCGTGTTCATGCAGAGTACGATCACGTTAAACATGTGGGACAGTAAGTCCTTCCGAGAGGTTGGTGGTAGGGGAAGGAGGGTACGGTACCTGTGGATGCCTCTCCCACTGGGTTCCGGTCTAAATTGGGTAATAAAAAGAAAGTCATGGAGAATGTCGCGAAGGGCGAAGTACTACAGTGGTTAGCACGCGGGATTTGCACTTGGTAGGCCCAGGTTCGATTCCCAAAATTGCCGCCATGTTCATGTACGCAAGTCCTCCCGAGGACTTATGGACCAAAACAAATTTACATTGAACTGGAAAAAAAGAAAGTTATGGAGATTGTCGCGGAGGACGCGGAAGCCCAGTGGTTAGCGATTCCCACCACTGCCTAAACTGCCGCCGTGTTCAGGCGGAGTACGATCACGTTAAACATGTGGGTCCGTAAGTCCTTCCGAGAGGTTGGTGGTAGGGAAAGGAGGGTACAGTCCCTGTGGATGCCTCCCCCACTGGGTTCCGGTCTAAATTGGGTGAATAAAAAGAAAGTTATGGAGATTCTCACGGAGGGCGCGGTAACCAAGTGATTACGCACAGGAATTGCACTCTGTAGGCCCGGGTTCGATTCCCGCCACTGCCGAAACTGTCGCCGTGTTCACGCGGAGTACGATCACGTTAAACATGTGGGACCGTAAGTCCTTTTGAGAGGTTGGTGGTAAGGGAAGGAGGATACGGTCCCTGTGGATGCCTCCCCCACTGAGTTCCGGTCTAAATTGGGTGGCACTTCCTGGCCGTCCAAACAGTTACCTTACACCTTTCTGGTAGGTCGCGCCAGTGAATTTGCAACAATCAGAATTTGCCACGGTCAGATTTTTCAAGGGTAGCGAACAGGCTGGTCGCCAAAGGCGGCTAGTCTCTAATATTTTGATAATATTTTTCACAGTCCCGATGTCGGACCATCAGTTGTTTGTTCAGTTGGTTACCTTTGCATTTCTGAAATGGAATGGTAACAATTTTAAGGAGCTTTTAAAGAGATTTTGACAAAAATAAAGAGTTTTAAGGGTCCTTAAAAGCAAAATGTGATTTTAAGGAGTTTCTAATGACAGTACTAAAACAATGTTAATGTTATCTCATTTTTAATATATTGTAAGTATTTCTAATTGTTATTCTTATTGTTTTAATGTTTTGTCATGAATTACTTGGTTTTATGTTACTAATCTATTTTTCTAATATTTATCTTTGTCTGCTGCATTATGTGCACATTGTACATTGGTTTTTGTTTTCTATCACATTATTTATGGATTTCAGTTTACATATCCCATTTCAATTAGAAAGGGCTGAATTACACTAAAGTTAGCTGCATTTGTACTAAATTTGTGTTAAAATTTATCTCATAATTGTTGGGTTGCTACTTGATTGCCGAATTTGATTATTCCAAATCATTTAACTTCATTTATTTTCTGTTTTCTTCTTTAAAAATTTGAGTTCTTAATTGGCTGACAGTATTACGGTATAGGATCTATTATATGGAATGTTTGGGACTTCAGTATTTCTGAATAAGGTGTTTTTCCGTAATTTAGAACACTTTACAAAAATCTACTGGCATGTTCCACAATGTTGTTGTAGAAAATTATAATTCAATTTTTAAGCATAAATGCATAAAGCTTTCATTTCTAATGATAAAGTATACTTAATTAAATAAAATTCTACACTGCTCACAACTAAAATCGTAACACCATAAAGTTGTAGGTGCAGCTTTAAGTAAATCAGGCAATGGAAACAGTAAGGCGAGATATGTAAATGATCACAGTTTCGTTATGCATAGTGGCGTAACACCTTGCGCTTACAGCTAAATTATAGCATCATTGGTTTCAGGTTGTAAAAATAATCACAGTATGCCAAGAGTATGTTGATGTGCCACACACGTCCAATTGTTGTCAATGGAATGACAACAAATCATTGTTTTACGTGAGGGTGGAATGAGCCTTCGAAGGATTGCTGAACTATTGGGTTGTGATGTAAGCACAGTTCAATGGTGTATGTTATGATTCGTGAGGGACAATGAACCGACACACAGATCAGGTAGAACAGCTTCCAGTTGTACCACACCACGTGAAGATCATATGCTTCTGAGAAGCTTTTCACGGGAGCCGTTTACCACAGCAATCGTGTTACGACATTTATCCCACACTACAGGTAATGTGGTTTCAATGCAAATAATTCGAAACAGTTTGTATGATGCAGGACTCTGAGGTAGATGACCTTTTTGACACCTACCGTTTCAACGTCACCTCCAATGGTGTCAAATGAGATGCAATTGTTTGACAGAATGGTGAAACATTCTGTTCACGGATAAATCATGATTTTGTTTTGGCATGCTAGATGGCCATACTTGTGTATGTTGGTGCTTTCAACAACCCCACCAGGAAGCCTTTTCTATCAGTCCTCACACAGCCCCCTACCCTAAGTGGTACCATGGTTTGAGGTGGTATAACATTTGGTGGACGAACACTTTTGGCCCACGTTTCTGGCAGTATCACGGCACAACGATATGTCTCTGACACAGGGTGCGTACACTTTTTTGAAAGTGAAATTCAAGGACTTTCAAGGACTTTTTCAAGGACATTACAAAAAAAATCAAGGACCTATTTTACCGTTGCGCAAAACTGAGTCAGTACAAAAATTGCATTTTTAAGTTTTTCTTTTAAATTAATGAATTTGTAAGAAGTTTTAAATATAAAAATATATTGCTAAAGAGAAAAGATGTAACCATATGTAATTGACATAATGCATGAATTATCTGTTATCACCGAAATTCTTGAAAAAATCTGAATGTATTTACGATCCAAAAAACCATCCTTATAATACCTCTTACAGTTTAAAAATATGTTTATATATTACATTAATGGGGTAATAAATATAAAAAAATATCTTAAGTTTGTATTTATAGTACAATTTAAAAACCTTAATTTTGGAATTCTTTTATTTTAACACAAAATATTTGAAAAAATTTCAAAACACAAACAAAATAGATTATAGAGTAATATATTTTTAACCAATAGTTAGAAATTATTGTAAAAGTTGAAATTCAAATCAAAGCTATAATTATCAAATTTTATTATTGAACAGCTGCAACAAAATTTGATATCAACATTTTCAAAAATTTATGAAAATAAAAAACATTAAATAAAATATTTATGTCACACTTATCCCATACCTCACCTCTGAATTAGATAGAAAAATGAATCAGTAATAAACCATAACAAATGTTATTATATTACTTAGTATTTTTAGCTACTTCTAAATTTTTATTCAATTTTTCTAAACTAAACACTTCTTTCTAATGTGCAACAATATGGAGATGGAAATTGATGAAAAAGGATAATTGTGTACTCTCGGAAACGCCTGCGAAAAAAAAATTAATTTCACGATCGTACTATCTATGTGAAAATAATTAAAAAATTAACCTTTATCATCAACCAAAATATGAAAATAATCTTGTTTAGCCAAGTTAATGTGCAACAATAGGGAGATGGAGATGGATGGAAAAGGATAATTACGTACTCTCGGCAACGCTCGCGAAAAAAAACTGAATTTCATAATCGTACAATTTATGTAAAAATTAAAAAATTAACCTTCATAATCAACCAAAATATGAAAATAAGCTAGTTTAGTCAAGTTAATGTGCAACAATATGGAGATGGATGAAAAAGAATAATTACGTTCTCTCGGCAACGCCGGCGAAAAAAAAAAACTGAATTTTATGATCGTACAATTTATGCAAAAATTAAAAATTAACCTTTATAATCAACCAAAATATGAAAATAAGCTAGTTTAGTCAAGTTAATGTGCAACAATAGGGAGATGGAGATGGATGGAAAAGGATAATTACGTACTCTCGGCAACGCTCGCGAAAAAAAACTGAATTTCATAATCGTACAATTTATGTAAAAATTAAAAAATTAACCTTCATAATCAACCAAAATATGAAAATAAGCTAGTTTAGTCGAGTTAATGTGCAACAATATGGAGATGGATGGAAAAGAATAATTACGTACTCTCGGCAACGCCGGCGAAAAAAAAAACTGAATTTCATGATCGTACAATTTATGCGAAAATTAAAAATTAACCTTTATAATCAACCAAAATATGAAAATAAGCCAGTTTAGTCAAGTTATTGTGCAACAATAGGGAGATGGAGGGAAAAGGATAATTACGTACTCTCGGCAACGCTCGCGAAAAAACTGAATTTCATGATCGTACAATTTATGTAAAAATTAAAAAATTAACCTTCATAATTAACCAAAATATGAAAATAAGCTAGTTTAGTAGCAACAGTTAATGTGCAGCAATAGGGAGATGGTGATCAATGTAAAAGGATAATTGTGTACTCTCGTAAACGCCCGCGAAAAAAAAAAACTGAATTTCACGATCATACTATTTATATGAAATTAATTAAAAAAATAGCCTTTATAATCAACCAAAATATGAAAATAAGTTTAGTCAAGTTAATATGCAACAATAGGGAGATGGAGATCTATGGAAAAGGATGATTACGTAATCGCGGCAACGGCCACAAAGAAAACAAAAAACTTAATTTCACGATCATACTTATTTATATGAAAATAATTAAAAAGTTAACCTTTATAATCAACCAAAATATGAAAATAAGCTAGTTTAGTCAAGTTAATGTGCAATAATATGGGGACCAAGATAGATGGAAAAAGTATGTGCCAGAAAAAGGCAATTGTGTACTTTCAGCAAAGTCCAATAAAAAAAAAAAAATAAATAAATAAAAAAAACTGAATTGTGCAATCTTATAATTTAAGTGAAATATAATTTGTTTAGTAAAATATTTCTTTATTATTAGCACTATAAAAATAAATTAGGTCTATTGTTCGGATATGAAATCATTAGAAGAAAATGGATGCAAACTGATAATTTTGGACTCTCAGCAAAGCAGGGAATATGAATTGAATGGTGGGATGCATGGATTTCACGTGATTTTTGTCGTTTTGGGAGTAATGTCCGTAAAACCATAAGATGAAGTAAAAATCCGTACAAACTAAGGAAAATCCAAAAAAGTTGGCATCTCTGAGAATGGGGAGAGACGTAGAGTAAACATAAAACAAAACAGGATATCGGAAACGCAACACGCTGGCGCAAGGAGCAGACAGTAATCACCGGTGCCATTCAAAATGCAAACCATGTGTTTATGACGAAACGAACGGCCACCATTCGCGGAAAACAAGTAATGGGAGGAACCAATTCAACTGTGATTGACAGCGCTGGGGAAAAAAGAACTGGTTTGCAATTGTGACGTAATACGTGACGTTGGAATTCTAGTACAACCGGAATTTTGCGGTTTTTGAATTGGAAATGAGAAATTCAAGGATTTTCCAGACCTTTTTGGAAATAATCCCAATTTTCCAGGCTATTCAAGGCCTTGAAAAAAAAATAATGAAATTCAAGGACTTTCAAGGTTTTCCAGGCCGCGTACGCACCCTGCTGACATTGTGAGACCTGTGATACATACATATCTGTCAGCCATGCCTGGACTACTTTTTCAGCAGGATAATGCCAGGTCACATACTGCACAGGTAACTATGAATAAGCTACACAGTTATGATATAATGCCTTGGCCAGCATATTCTCTGGATTTGTCTCTAACTGAGCATATCTGAGACATCATGGGTCGCCGATTAAGAGAACTCCCAATTCCAACAAACCATGTTCAGTTACAAGCTCAATTGCATGGTGTGTGGAATGCCATCCCTCTGCACACCATTGACCATCTCATTGATGGGATACCTCATCATATTCAATCCTGCATAGCTGCTCGCAGTGGGCCTATTCCATATTGATCTAATGTCAATAAAGTTCCATGCTTTCATTTTCCAGGTATGATTTTTTGATCATTTGCACATCTCCATGTTACAATTATATTCTGTAAATTTCATAAGGATACATCAATTTCTTCATGGTGTTACAATTTCAGTTGTGAGCAGTGTATATTAATAAAAATGTAATTAAATTAGAATCAGATCTAGTTAAGAAAAAATTATGAAAAAGTGTCAAAAAATGAAAGAAGTTTATTATTGAGGCTTTATGGAACATAAGTTTACACTAAAGATAATAACATTTATATATTTTTAATAAAATTATAGCCCCTTATTTATAGATGGGAATACATCAAAATTTATTACACCATGTTAAAATCGCTGAATTTCAAATGCCTAAATCATTATTTTAATACATTTTTCTAAAAAATAACTCTTCATTTCATTAACTACATATTTAAAAAGTAATTTTCCCACATAAGAAATAAAATTATTAATAAAATCTTAATCGATGCAAACAGATTGCAAAAGTTGAAAATGTCTTTATAGTAAAACAAAATATAACAAGGCTCATATGCAAATGCTGCTTTTCATAATATTGCCAGAGAATCTTTCCCAAATTGCACAACAAATAAATAAAACACATTAAAAACTTATCAACATATGGGACGGGAGTTAAATTTTGGGCCAAATGTAAGCCATGGTTACTGAGTGAGCTATTTTTCATTAAGAAAAAGGAAATTTCTCCTTAAACACGTCAAACAAATGATTTGCATATTTACCCGAAAATCGGCAGACAATATACAAATTGGGGTCTTGTGAGTAAACGACACTGTCTGAAGAAGTCAAAAGGAGATCGGTTTTAAATTACTTTTTACAGCCGGTAATTTATTTTTCTCAGCATTTTGGACAAAGATAATTCAAATTAATTTTGGAAAAAAAGATAAAAAGAAAAAATATATTAGACCAAAATTGCATTACACAAACGTGGGAGTGATTCCACTTAATAATCTCATAAATTATGCTACAGTGCAAAATTATGCAGAAATTATGCACAGTAGCGCAAAAATGCAAAGTTTGTCATAATAAATTTTCAAAAGATAATAACTTTTTGCGATTTTGTTTTGGCAAAAATAAAACATTGGACATATAGCTTGAATCACATCAGAAAAGAGCATGCCCTCTGTAATTTGAGAGGTGCTATACAGAGATAACAATCTCAATACCCCATTTAGTGATTTATGCAAATGTAGAAACTTTTTATGAAGCATATAATATATTATGTCTAAGAAAAGCGGGATATTAATAAATGAATTATGCAGGCATAAATTTCCATTATTGCGTGGATTGACAGTCCACATGACTATAAATTTTCAGTGGCCATCGGCAATTTTGTTGGTAAAACAAAAGCAAGTGATCCCGATTCTCCTGAACGAAGTTCAACCTGTGATAAATTTGAGAACGGCTCTTTTCATTCTCGAGTATGAATCACGGCATTTTGCCCAACATGTTTATCATGCAAATCGAGTGCTCGGTGTTTATGCAGGTAATTTGCATGTCCAGGGGCATTCCCGGTGATGATTGCATTCCGGTGGGTTCCAATCCCCAGATATAGATAGGAATCAACCTGATGCAATCGATAGATCATCTGCATCGAGTAGGAAGGTCTGTTGAAATGGATAATTTGTAGTCATTATCGGTAGCTCGGTTTTTAATGCCAGGAAGTCAGTTTTTACTAAAGGTGCATGTAGTATTGTGGAGATATACCAAAATGAAATATGAAGAATAACCTGACAAGTTTTGTGTGAAGTAAAAGTTCGTTACGTATTTATGACTTGAAGATATAACAATTGTTTTCTTCATCAGTAGACACAATGAAAGTATATATCTAGTCATTTTACCATTTTACTAAAGTGTCAGTGCTTAAGTATTCACATTATGCATCAAGTTAACAATTGACGGTTTTTACCAAGTGCGACACTGTACATCCACCAAGCAATGGTGGATGTACAGAAGTGCACGCTATTTGATTAGGCAAGAGTTTTTATTACCTAATAATGCCACAGTGTTGCATTAGGGTGAAGTCCTATAGAGAATTCTACAACTTCTAACTCGAGCTGTTAGCTCGAATGTTTTTGTACATAGACTCTTATGTTTTACTAGTCAAATAGATGTCCTGTTTTACTGTGCAAAATAAAGCTCAGTTTATTTGTAAATAATGCTTCTTTATTTGAGAAAAATATATATACTGTTATACTCTGCAAATATCGGAAAGCTCAAATTTCTTTATATCCTAACTCTGATAACAAATTTTAAATAGAAAAACATGAAAAATTCATAATTCATATTATGAGGACGTTTTCCCGTAGAAACTACAAAGAAATCAGTAGAAAATTATACTCCTGATATGTTTGACAATATATGGAGATGATTATTCATATTATTAATATTTTTTATTACCTCGTCATGCAATTGTAAATGCATTTCTTCTTTATTTCTTATAAATATGTTGCTTCTGTTTTTCCCTTTAAGTGTAGTGTATGCGTTTAATCTATATCTCTATGTGTTTCATTTATAATTTTTTTTTTTAAACACTTCTGATGTCGCGTATCAGTTAGAAGTTTCTGCCTTTCATGGCTATGGCAATTGTTTTGAAAAATAATAAAGAAAATCATATCATAAAAATAAGTGTCTGTTAAATAAAATTTAATTAATTTGGCATAAATTTCCCTATATATGAAAATTTTTCTTATTTTAAATTAGTAATTCCATTAAATTAATAATACCAAGTGCTGCTGGCACCATCTATGTATGAGTAATGCAAATAAAACTAATTTAATATTTATGTTAAATAGTTGAAGTTTTTATTAATAAACAATTACTTTATGACACTAATTTCCAACAAAATTAAATGTCAGTGAAAAATATGTGAAAAATTTAATTTTGAGATCTTATATGCAACTCATGCACGAGCAAAGCGAAAGTCTGTGAAAAAAATATATAAAGGAATTGTGATGTCATATGCAATGTGCGTTCTAATTGGAAAGTTGTAGTCAAGAAATTGTATGATCTTTGCAGTTGCAAAGGTACATTCAAGAAGTTGTATACAAGAAATTGTACCATTCAACTTCTATTTTACATGATGCAAGTTTGCACAATAAGTTGATAGTTAAATTTATTGATTCAACTTCTTATATCATGTACAGGGGCCTTTTACTGCTGTGAGAAATGAACTCTATTTTCTAATAAAGCAGGAGAATTTGATTACTTAATAAAAAAACACTTGGTAATAAAATAAAAATTAAATGCAAACAATATATAATTTTCTTTAAAATGCTAAACACCCTATTTTATTTTTATTATTTTATTTTAAATTAAAAATACTTACTTTTCAATTCTTTGGTAAGAACAGGTTGTAGTCTTAGTCCAATAGACATTAATGCTTGAACAAAATCTTGTTCACTTCCTAGCCGGGGGGCCTGAAAAGTATTAATTACTTCATATACAAAGTATTTTGATAATCTATAATTTTAATTATAAATCCCAAAGTCAACAAATTACCTGACAATGGCAACGGACAGTCTGACCTCTAAGATCACTACAGATGCTTTTGCAACTATCAAAGCACCTGCAGCCATTGTCAAAGGCATGACCTGAAGCTAAATCTTTTGGAGCAAGATTGTTCAAGCCACCTAATGATGAAATACTGCGTCTCATGCAGACGTTGCCACCAAGACCTGAAAAAGAAAACAATACACAATTTCAGGGTCTGTTTAAAAGAAATCTGGATACCTCAAAATTCAAAATATAAACCGTTTCACAAAATGTGAATGATAATTTTTATTACTTCAGTATCCCTGCAACTGCCATTGTGTTTAACCTTTACAATGTGCAAAGCAAAATAATTTAATTTAGAGGGGGATTTTGTCACATTTGTTTCCAAAAAACTTTATTATTCTCAAAAATGGAATCCTATGAAACAGGAAGTGCACGTTCTTATTTGAAAGAGGGAAGGCATCCATAAATTCCCAGAATAAAAACTAGAATATAAGTAAGAGTAATTAAGGCTTGTGGTTCTAGGTAAAGTGAGTAGACTTCATGTGTAATATGCCAAGTACAGGTATGTTATCCAACTACTCGCTCTTCGTATCAATTTTCGGAGCAGTAAAATAAGTTTCAGAGTAGGCAAAACTCATTTCAAAGCAATACAATAAGTTTTGGAGCAGCAAAGTTACTAACTTTCGGAGTGACACATAAGTTTTGCAGCAGCAAATTTACTAATTTTGGTAGTAACACAATAAGTTTTGAAGCAGCAAATTTACTACCTTTCACAGCAAAATAAAAAACTTAAGAGCAGCAAATTTATCTTTCACAAAGTAACATATAAAATAAAGTTTTCGGAGCAAAATAAAATGTTTTCAGTGCAGTAAATTAAAAATCTATCTAATATCTGTAAGAAATCATGATTTTACAAAATTTAACTGAGCATACAATTAAATCAGTAAAATATGAGTAAAAAAATGACATATTTGATTCTAAAAGATTGAAAGTTTACAAACAATTTTAATTTATAAAAAGCATAGTGAATATGTTTGTTTACACAATCTACTGTACTGATAATCTGTATCTTTTCACATAACTGCGAGTTTCAATTTCAAATATAAATACATCTGTGAAAATGAAGAGATTTTACAATTTAACCAATAAGCAAATATAATTAAATTAAAAATAAAGAAAACTGACAGCAAAACATGAGTAACAAGATATGACAACTTTGAATTTTATACGCACTTTTAATTTATAGGAAAATTAAGTTAATCTGTTTAATTTTACAGCTACTTCTTTATTGCCCAGATTGGGCAGTAACGGAGTAAAAGTAACTAAGCTACCAGTATTAATAAGTATTTCTCATGTAACTAAAACAGTAATTATTAACAACTTTAAAAATTAATAACTATCTGCCACTAAATTATTTTAAAGTAACTAATTACCTTTTCAAACTCTAAGTAATAACAAAAAATATTAAATTATCTACTGATTTAAATGTAATTTAAATTCTAATCTTGTATAATCTTGGAGCACAGTATGCATATTTGTTAAATAACTCAAAATAACAGCTGTTTTGAGCAACCATTGTGACAGTAGCTTACAGTTCTGGAAGAGTAATATATACAGTATGACATGAAGTATGCATATATACAGTATGAAGAATGCAATATATACAGTATGCATATATACAGTATGAAGAATGCAATATATACAGTATGCATATATACAGTATGAAGAATGAAGGAGGGAAAAAGAACATTAACAGTTTATTCTTGTCTGATGCAAGTTGTGCCTGTTCTTTTCTGTTTTTCTCTATATCTATCAAAAGTTTATCAATTTTACTGCGGGCCTCACCCAATAAGACATTTCCATTTTCAATGTCTGGAATGCACTTTTTTTTAAACCATTCATGATTTTGTTTCTGAGGTCTTATGCATGTGCCGATATGAATTTAATTTGGTTTGCATGTCAGATTCCTCTTATTTCAGTCGTTTTCTGTTGTACATAACATCACTTTCAATTTTTCGCTTCTCACTTTTACTTTTAGAGAGTTCTAAACACTCTGTACACCTTACGGGACTTTTGTACAGCTTTGTTCATTGAAGTGATGACCTTAAAATTGTCAATGCTCCCAATACACTTGTATATAACATTTGATTTTTTGCAACCCATTGATAATTTCAATATTTAATTGATTACGGCACTCTAACATATGCCTATTTTCACTAAAGTCCCTCTCACACTCTGCATTTCCATGGGCTAAACAGAGCAGTGCTTTAACTATAACAGGAATCCATTTATATTTCAACTTTCCAAAAGTATCCTGCAGAACAAATATATTAGTCCAGTAGTGATCAATACGGCCATAAATTGATGAGTGATTTGTTTACTTGTTTTGAGAATCTGGATTATCGCTTCCATCCAATTCAGGGTCACATCCTAATGGTGGGGAAACTATTTCTATAGTTTCAGCTTGCAGCATGATCCATTCATCTGTCAATGTTGAAACATTTTGTGGAGAAATGACAAAGGGAATCATAGATGCTAAAACTCTAACAGATTTCACTGATTCACTGCTTGTGCGACTTGATGGGTGTAACACTCTAAGGTGTTGCAGTAATTCATTATCTAACGGTAATACTTTGTACATGCCCGATAGAAGCTCCTAGCACCTAACAACTTTTATGGTTTTCTTGTCAGAAACCGTAAAAGAAGATGCTAATTGTTCTTGTGTGTCTGATCTGATTTCAACAGTTTGTTTCCAGTTTAATGCTGCATCCACATCAACAGGCTTAAGTGCTATCCCATCTTTGTCTTCAGGGCCAGCTTAAGGCACCAGCAAAGCAAGCACTTGCTTGGGGCGGCACATTTTAAGGGTGGCATTTTAGTCAACTTAAATAAAGAATCTTAAATTTAAAAAAATCTTAATAAACAAAAAAAAATATCTTAAATAAAAATAGTTTTAGGTCTTAAATAAAAAAAAAAGTTCTGGGGCGCAAACAACCACATTTACAAGGGCAGTTGTATGCATTAAAATGTAAAACAAAAACGCTGAATAAATGTTAAACATTTGGTGCCAGATAAAAGAATGAAAATGACTATCATTCATTCTCCCCTTAGAAAAAGAGGACCACAGGGCTAAATGTGATTGCTTCCAGTATGTCGCTCTAATTTGTATCTTGCAATACAAGTAACAATTAATTACTTTAGCGCACCGGACGTCCAGTACAGTCATCAACAGTACGTTTAGGATGGCATATTAACCATTATCTGTGAACTGCAAAAGCTTTTAATGTGAAACTGGTTTTTGTTAACTATTCCATGAAAAAATCCGATGAAAGAGGGCACTTTGCTTGAAACAATGGGGTTCCACCCAAAATTGTCGTGCCAGGATACCCATCCTTTGTTAACTATTCTCCTACGCTCTAAACCTGGAAATCATCTCCCCCAATCACCCAGACACATAAATAAAGGACTTCTTTCACATCTATGCCGAAACAAGTGTCCACATTGAATGCATTAGAAAACTGGACGAGGACAGGTCTCAAAAGACATCTTGAGACATTGGTAGACCAATTGTAGAATTTATGGTCATACACACCCCATTGGCTGTGAAGCATGTGTTTATCAATCATTTTGTTCAGTGCGAGATTTGTTCTGGGGTGAATCAGTCCAGTCGTACGTTTCGGTGAGAAATGTAAAACATCATTTTTCTTGCTGCAAAGAATAGTTTATCATTTTTCTTTTTAAGTGTTATACAGTTGAACTTGATAATATCTAAAATATTAATCTAGTATTTTGCATAAAATTTAAGGTGATCAAATATTATAACACAGCCCACCCGAAGGTATACAGCAGATAACAGGTCATTGCAACGGAGAGTCTGCTCACCTTAATAAATACGCCCCCTCTCGGACAGTCGCACAAAGCCACCCCTGAGAGCCACCACTGGCACCACCAAGTCCGAACCCCCTCCAGTCACAAACACAAACAAAGGAGGCCAAAAACCAAAACAAACCCTGCAACCATCATAATACTCTGTCGAGACCACGCCTCACTTAGAAGCAACTTTATTAAACAAAAATACAAACTATACCAAACCATGGTATAAAAACAGAGGTTACCAACCTTGCTACAACAAAAAACAATCATAAAATAACAAATAATATTACAATATTATAATCAAGAGATTAAAACATTCTTATGCACGAGTTAACAACCACAATGCCACAACTAATTACATTTCTTTTGCCAATAATTGGTTAATTATCAATATAACCCCTTCTCGGGCTTTATAAAATTTTAACAAATTCATAAGAGTAACACCATTGTAGTTATGGGGAAAATATTTCCTTCTAACATCCATCCAAATACTGTAATTATACACTGTATGGTACATAGTACCAATTACTTCACCATAATCACAAATATTACTTTTACCATGATATTCAGCTTGGTAAGTCTTAAAACACCATATTGCGTCAAACATTGATTCAAGTAAAAATTACCATATTTATGGTTTACATTCACTAAGGGTACATGATCATACAAAGCTCTTCCTTTTGTGCTATTACTCTATCTATCTTGCCAACTAGACTTCATTTTCATCTGTATTATACCCTTTACTTGACTGCAACTGTATCCAAAGCTGAAGTATATTTCTGTTTTAGAAGTTGCTGGTTGCTGTCTTTGCAAGCTCATCCGCTCTTTCAGTCCCTTGCAGCCCAATATGTGCTTTATCCAATGAAGCGTAATCTTACCCTTGAGCTTTAGTAACATCTTCCTTGTTTCCTTGATCAACTCTTGGTGATCCTTTCTATTTTCTAAGCTTTGTAGTACCGATCTCGAATTCGTATAAATATCAGCTTCCTCAATCTTATTGTTGTTTACATGTTCAATCGCTTTGTACAGTGCATAAAGTTCTGCATTGTAAACTGATGTGTCATTCAAGCAAAAGATTTCTTCTTAATTATTTCCCCATTATTGTAAACTACATATGCGCAACCAACTCTACCATTCATTTTAGAGCCGTCAGTATAAATACTATAGCTCTCTTTGTCTTTTGCATTATGGTCCCAATTTATTGACCTTTTTTCCCACGGTTTATTCCATTCCTTAAGCTGGTTTTCCATTTCCTCATACTTGATGATATATTCATCCACTTTCAATTCCTGTTTCAGGTGGAGTAGATTATACATCTCCACTTAGTATTTTGTCTTTTTATCCAATGGGATACATCCTGCCAAAACTTCCAATGCCACGTTTGAAACAGTTTTGTAGCATTTCGTAATATTTAAAAGAGCTATGTGCTGTATCTGCAATAATTTATTATTGATATAGACCATATTTCTATACCATACAGGACTTCCATGTAATAAGCTTCTCTATTGCCTTAATGTAAATTTCCTTCCTCACTTCTGTTTTCAACCCCCAAGTAGCTCTGGAGTATCTAGTTATTTTATTCTGGAACTTGCCAACTTTTCACTTTATGCTTGTGAAGTGTGCACTCCATTTCAAATTTTCTTCCAAAGTAATACCAAGATATTTTAGTACTTTCACTTTGTCTATACGCTTATTATACAGCTTTATCCCAGAGTAATTCGTACGATTCTTGGTAATAGGAATAATCACATATTTAGTTTTATCATAACTAAATTTCAACTCATATTTATTTGACCATTCTTCCATCGTACCAATCGCTTGGTTACCCATTTGTTCAAAATGTGTCACTGCTGGCGCTGATAAAATAATAATAAAATCATCCACAAAACCTTGAACTTTAACTTTTGATTCAAACTGACTCTTGAGCATTTCATTTGCAATTAGGAGCCACAGAATTGGTCCTAAACAGGAACTCTGTGGAGCTCCCAGATCATACATATGTGGAGTTTCCTCTCCCTCTATATAGATTGAACGATTACTCAAAAAACCAACAATGATATTATATATATATTAATTGTAGTTTTATATTCTCTAAGCAAAGACAACACATCAATCCACCTAATGCTATTAAATGCATTCATAATGTCCAATGTAATAACACAGGTATTTCGCTTATTACTTCTACTTTCGCCTATAAATGCCAACAATCTTTTTAATCCATCAACAGTGCTTCTATTTTTTCTAAAACCAAACTGGTTTTCATTTAACAAGTTATTTGATTCCAGATGATATGTTAGCCTTTTAGCTATCATCTTATTCAAAATTTCCCCCATACCGGTAATAGGCAAATTGGTCTATAGGATGAAGGATTTTCTAAATCTTTCTCTTCTTTAGGGAAAAGCACTATTTTTGCTTGCTTCCAAATCATTGGAAAAATTCCTCTATATAAGTATTGGTTAAAAACATTTAGAAATCATGATTTATCAGCATAATATAATTCTTTGATAATATCCAGTGTTATCCCATTTTTACCTGATGTTTTACCATTTGCCATTTTCTTTATGGCCTCATTCAATTCTTCATCTATAAATTCATGGTTATTTCCACTTTTATAATTTATATTATCACATTCACTATAAGTTCGAGGAAAATGATACTTTATAACCTCTAGAAAAGATTAGTTATACCCCTCAGTATAAGTACCATCTTCTTTACAGGATTTACTAAATCCACTTTTCCTCTTTCTCTTTTCCGTTGCTAATTGGTAAAGTGCTCCAAAGGAATTACTAATTACTATACTCTCCATATAGTTCCTAAAGCTTATTGTCTCAGCTTTACAAATTCTCTTTTTGTACAGAGAGAATTCCCTTTTAAACTCAATTTTCCTCTGTAATCTATGATCTGGATCGTACGTTTTCTGAAAGAGTCTTCTCAATGCTCTTACTCCCTATTCACTTCCAATTCTTGATTCCACCAGATTGCATTTTTGTTCTTTTTCTTGGGCTTAATTATTCTATGCTTCTTACAAATTTCCACTAATTCCTCCTCTACATCTTCCACTATTCTAATATTTCAATTCCAATCAATATGATTTTGTCTTTTTACTAATTCTGCAATTTCAATCTTGACTTCCATCCAATTCAATTTATTAATTGTCCATTTAGTATCAATACTATCAATTATACTATTTTCTGTTAAATTAAAGTTCATATAATTATGATCACTCATGGATATCTTATCTGAGATTTCCCAATTTTCAATAGAATTTTCTGGAATATTACTGACTATACATAGGTCAATCCAACGCTTGCCTTTGGTACTTGAGTACGTAGGTTTACTATCTGCTTTACTGACAATATTAAAATCATTATTATTTACAAATTCTAAAATCTCATTACCTCTATCGTCAGTTGGGAGTAGACTCCAAACACTTGATTTCGAATTAAAGTCTCCACAAATAATAATTTTTTCATTACTATAGTTTACTAAAATAGACTGTAATTCACTTAGCTTAATTCCAAGGTCCTTTGTGGTGGACAATAAACTGTAACAAATATATATTCGTCTCTACCTATATTGGCTCTTATAGTCACAATGTCTCTTGTATTATATAAGGTGGTAAAATAAATTCCTGAGTCAATTATAAAACCTGCTCTAGATTGTCCTACTTTAAAAACTGTGGCAAAATTTAATGGGAAACCCACAATTTCTCTATTAAAATAATATGGTTCATTAATTATTATAATATTTAACCCTTCACTAATAATTTCCTGTGTCAATAAAAATTTGCCGCTCTAGCATGCTTTAAATTTATAAAAGTACATTTACAAACAAAATTAGAAGTAAAACTAGACATATTCAGTTCTAAAAACTACAAATTCCAATTCCTTTTTATACATTTCATATCTTTTAACATTCATTAAATGATTTGTTTCAAGATTGAAGCCAAAATTTTCATTATGGGTTATACAATTTTTACATTTAATTTCATTCAAACACTCCACTTGTTTGTGGTTTATTCCTCCACATTTAACACAAGATATAAGTATTTTATGATAGTTTAAAATTGTTTCTATAACATATAAGATTTTAGACCCCCCCCACGCCCCCCATCAAGGAGATCCAAGTCCAAGTCGGGGCTGCAATTCTGGAGCGCCTGGTCAACTATGACCGTATCTCTGAGCTGTATGTGTACAATCCTGTTCTCTGTAATTACTTGAATTGCTCCAAAGAATTGGGGGGTGTACATGGGAATACTCCGAGGAGTATAGAAATGTTACTAGGTGGGAAGTGATTTTTCCCCCCCTAAATAAATATATATATATATATATGACTTAGTTGAGGTAAGTATTATGACATTGCCATGAGGTTCTCCATATGTGTGTGTATGTGTGTTGTATGTGTCCGTAGTATGTGTGTTGTAGAATGTAGCAATAGTGTAGATTTTCATTGTTTGTTGAAATAGAGAATTAAGTATTTGAAATATATAATACCCTTTTTACATTTTCCCACTGCATAAACTAGCTCCAATCACCAGATACATTTAAGAAGACACCAGTGTAACACCAGTTTCACCATCAAGTGACATTTTGCAAATAAATGACAGAAGTTATTATTTATCACTCTTTGGGGATAACCCACCAAATCAGCACACTTTCACTCTGTCACTTTCTGGGACCTTTCGGAGTCTATGGAGGGGGCAGACCCCTGTAGTTCCTGTATGGTCTGGAAATAAAACTAGTCTCTTTGATTCTCCAATGAATTGGGGGCTTAAAACCCTACCCAGGACTGAACTTAACTATCACCAGAGTGATAAAACTGCAGGTGGTCATGTTGAAAGGCATTATCCCTATTCCAGATGTGTGGTTTACTAGGCCTTTGTCCTTCCCTAAAGAACTAACAGAAGGGACATATACAATGGGGTACCCACACATGAAATGGCTTTCAGGCTGTGGTAAGGGGACAGGGAGGGTCAGAGATCAAAAGACCAGAATGCCGCCATTGACAGCATTCTAGAAGGTGGACGTTATCGCCATTCCTGACGTCACTGGGTTAGAAGGAGAAGTGCCAGTTTCTCCGACTAGCATTCATTTCTATGGGAAAACATAGACTGTGTCAGTCGTTGTTTTAATATAATTTATAATTCTATCGTAAAAGTGAAGTTTAAGTGTAAATTTGTGTATTATAGATGTATATATATTAGTATTTTCACGTATATAAAGTATAATTTTGGTAAGCACAAAAATGCCTGGTTGATGCTCGGTTGCTTTGTGTTCAAATTATTATAAGAAGTCAATAGGATCTATCAGTTTTCATAGATTTCCAAAAGATCCTACACTCCAAAAATTATGGATCGTGAAGTGAAAAAGAGAGTATAAAATACACATTGCTAACGCAACTGTCTGTTCGAGTCACTTTTCTGGTGAAGATTTTGAAGAAGATTTTCGGGCTAAATTTTGAATTTGATGCCGGTTAAACGATTAAAACAAGAAGCCAACGGCACAAAAATCTCACATACCATTAATACCGCAGTTAAAAATAATGTTTTTAATATAGCAGTATAAAAAATACTTATGATTGACATGTTTCATTGATATGTAAAATAGGTGGTCCTCTAAGTAATCCAAAAAACAAGATTAATAAAATAAAAACGACGTCATATGCAGTATCTAAAATATATAAAAATAATTTATATTTCTGATACTAGCAATTATGGAGTTTTCTTTCTTTTTTTGGAGGGGAGGGGGGGGGGGGGAGAGATTAGCATTTTGTAAGCTAATTTATACAGTTTAGTTTATTGCATAATGTATGTAAAGTTAATTTTAAATACCTTAAGCATTTTACTTTGTTATTAATATACATAATCATAAAACGCAATTCTTTAGTAATCATAATATTGACACTATATTCACATCATCTGAAGTTATGGTACATTTCGTTTTGATATGTAAAAAGCTTAGAATACAAAACTAAAATCATCAAAGTTGAAATATAATGCATAAAAAATTTATTTACAATAAAACTAAAAGCCAGCGGCACATTTTCCAGAAGAAATAAAGTGGGAGATGATTTCTTAGAAATGCATGGCGCATATATATCAAAAGAGAAATGTGTTATTAAGAACTTGCAGTCAAAGTTAGCAAGCATTTCACCTTCTATATCTCTAAAAGCCATAACATTGTTTTCACGAACCAGAACATTCATTCGGATTAAACACTTAAATAAAACTTTCATGCAACAATTAGTAGAGAGAAAAAAGCAAAGAAAAGCCTCTAAATGGTGTAAAAGCAGTATCATGTCATAAAAATGGTATGTATTGATTTATTATTTATGATCTGTGTGAACATTGCTTTAAAATTTTAGAACTGTATATAGTTTATATTTAAAACTGTATAAAGTTTAATAACATCAATTTTGCATTCTTAACATATCTTTGTGAAAACTGACTTATCCAGTGGCTTAGCCAAGAGTCATAATATTCCACTAGCCCACAAAATACATCGTCTCTTTGTTGGGAAAATAAAATAAATCTACTGCCATTGACCATCCATTCGACCGTCAACTCCCCCCTTTTCTCAAGATCCGATCTACGCTTTTTAATATAATATATAGTTATGTAACTACTAGATTGGTGATATTTCATAGTCATCAATATATGTTATATGTATGTGGGATATTTTACGCAATTAGATATTTTTGAAATGCATATTTATATTACATGTAGAAAGTATTATCAATATTTAAGATAATGGATACTATATTTTTAAAAATCCGATGATTAGATATTTATTCATATCTATATTAAAACACTTGAAATATAATTTTTATATTTACTACACTTTTCATGATATATTTCAGCTTTTATTATAAATAATATATGTATTATAATATTTTAATGATAGCCCTATGCATTTATGAGAAGAATCATTTAATTTCATTCTTCTAAAATTTTATTACGAATGATCTTATCTCCTTTTCGAATGATAAGCGCGAACTTTCTAAACTTTATACACGTATCTCTATGTCCCCTCTTCTTGACTTAATCTCAGTGACGTCACGCTTCAGGTTTCTCTCCCGGTCGAAAAGCAACCCCCCTTCTCTGACCTACCTTATGTTTAAAGTACCTTGGTAAGGGGACTCTGGAGGACTTAAGGGGAGAGATTTATGTCTTAAGCAAGAGACAGCACTCAAATGTTTATTATATTGGACATAAAGAGCACCCACTTGCCATGAACCATATAATTGAACCCCTGAAGATTATCATTGTGGAGGCAAGGCAAGAACCCCAGGTGATAATTTCTTTTGCTCCCTACACTAGGGACATGACCATGACTAATGGGGGAAAAGGGGGAGGAGGAGTTCAGAAACCCAGAGGACAAGGCAACTGGATCTCATGTCTGGGAAAGGCTTTATATTTTAATTGCTTTCATTCAGTTTGGTAGAGTTCAGTTGGGTTCAGTAGGCTCAGTTTTTGATTAAATCTATTCACTATGATGACACGGAACATAGCATTGTATTTTTCGGTTTCCAATACTAATGAAAATAAGTGCTTAAAGTTGAGTAATACTGAAAGTGACAAAGAAGACATTGGTGATACCAGGAATACGCACAAAATGGTAAATTCCAGTACTTTTTTTGAAATCGAAAAAGCAATTTCCATGGCTGGAAATGCTAGAAGAAACGGATTTGATGTTCTGTGCTGTATGAAAAGAATCTGCACGACCGGAAGATTCAAGCTTGTAGTACAATAGACCTCTGGTCGATGTGCTAGGCTCTTCTGGAGCCACCCACCTTCATATCATTCATTCAAGATTCAAGCTTTGTTAATGGATGCCCTGCAGTCAGATTTCAAACCATAAGTATTATTTTTTCTTTTTCTTCTATAATATGTAAGCGCCGTAAAAGATAATTTGGCAATTGGAGAGAAAGTGCATTGTGTTTAAGAAAGCATGCAAGGTTTGCTCAAAAGCATGTAAAACGTACGCACACACTCCACGTTCGCAGATTGAAAATTTGGTCCGCTAATATTTTGTTACTAGACATTGAAAATGACATCATTTAAATTGATTCCCAAAACTACCATGAATTTAGTACCTATAGAACTTCTAACTGACTTCTATAAAATATTGAACTTAGAAACCTAGTTGCTAATTCTTAGAAACTTAGCTGCTAATTCTTAGGGAAAAAAATTCTTAGGGGTCCTTAGGTAAAATCTTGTCTTTAAAAGATTGTAAAATTAAACTCGATATTTTGACAATGGGGGGGGGGGGGGGGACTATATTATTTCAAAATTGTCTTATAATATTCATACTTTCTAATTTTTGTATGTACTTTGTGTAAAATCATTATGCGATACTGCGAAAACCTGCATTTATATGTGATTCTCAGTATATTTTGTTTCATTATAAATATTTTTATTTTTTATAATCTATTTGCATCAACTAATATTTTTATATGAATTTTGCTTTTTACGTAGGGAAATTAATTTTCAAACATGTTATTAATGAAAAGCAGATATATATTGCTAAATAGCATGATTAAAACAATGCTTTCATATAATCTATATAAAATAGCAAACTAAATAGCATAATTTATTACAAAGTGTAGTCAAGTCTGAGTGGATGGATACATGAATTCCTCATGTAATCCCCCCTCCCAAATGCTCAATATCACTCCAAAATCCCAATAATACCTATTTGGCTGTGTTTTGGTTACATAAAAAAAAATGGAGACTTTTAACTTTGATAATTACATGCATAATTTTAATTAAAAATTAATATATTTTCATTAAAAAGTGTAACATGAGTGCAATACTTGAATTCCAGAATAATCAGTTTATAATTGGAAGTTCTTTGGTTATACACTCTTCACATGATGCAGGGATCATAGCAGATTTTCTAAAAATTTTAGGTAGGAATTTAAGGTATTTTTTGGCAAAATTTTAGGAAAATTTTAGGAGCTAATTTTTATTATTTCTATTATTAGTACTGTTTAATTACCGTTCTTTTCATTAATTAAAGGAGAATTGATACAAAAAACAAACATCATTGAAAGAAAAGGTAATCTTTTGAATATTTTTCCTATTTCAATTTTCATTTTAATGCTCTGTAGACTTGAAATTAAAATTATCACTTAGTATCTAGTGGCCACTTTATCACAGGTATTTTTTGTGTAAATATATATATACATACACACTATATATATGTATGTTAGAAAAATGTTAGTTTAGTTTTCAAACAGCTTTATATAAATAGAAAAAAAAATCTTAATATAATTAACAAAAAAAGAATCCAAAGAGCTCAAAATCACATTTCAAATTTTTGAAGAATTGTAAAATAAAATAAAGCCATAAGAGCAAAATTCTAGCTGATAAGTTAGTAGTTATTGCATGTAATGTACAAGGATTGCATGCACCCGCACAGCGGGCGGGCTTAAAGCAAATAATGCTAATAAAAGCCAATTTATTTTGGAAAAAGTGTTTATCTGTTAGCCTTGAACACTCATAGTGGGCTGGATCGCGATTGACAGCTATTTCAAATCTATGCTAATTGTATGTGCCCGCGCAGCGTGTATATCGCTATTACATGCAGTAGAATTGTCGTTATTGCATATATCGTACGTGGATTGCATGTACCCGCTAATAAAAGACGATTCATTTTATACGCAACAGCTGTATCCTTACTCGTGCGCCCGCATTGCGGTCGGAAACGCGATTGACAGCTACTTAAAGAGTTAGCCGTAACTTCCGTGCGTAACTGAGGTGTGTGATCGACAGCAACTTCATAAACTGCATCATTAGCCGTGAATTGCGCATGTTGCTACATCGTTAGTCATAACTTGCGCACGTAGCTGAGAAAAAGCTGATGGAAAAATTTATAACATAACCTTGGTATATATTATATTATATAAGTTAAATCAAATGTTCGTTGAAAATTTAAGTAGTGTTGCAGCTATAACAACGTCAAAGGGTAGTTGTAGAAATACAAGTAGCTGTAGAGGTGTTAAAGGAGAACAGTTCCAGTTTAGTTCAAAATCACTTTTATTGAAGAGTGAATCCGTTGCATTTGCTTACAAAATATTTCATGAAAAACAGTAAAGCAAAACAAAGCATGCTATGTACAAAAACATGAGCTCTACAGCTCATTTGTAGGTTTTCAGTAATAGTTCCACGCTTAGACACGTTTCTGGTTTAAGCAGTATTTACACGAGTAAGTAGAATAAAACATTTCAACTTACGTAACCATGTGCAATTTCCGACGCCACCACTAGCTGGGCACACGCTATGGCAAAAACTTTAAACTTCCCGGATCAGCACTAGATAAAGTCCACAACACGGAAGACATGGTCTCCATAACTGAGAACCACAAAAACTACTTAGTTTAATTTAAACATCCGCGTCCACCGATAAACATTTATCGTAACCTTCGACTACGTCGAACATGACTTTATGTAGATCCGTCTGCCCGATCTAGATCCTTCTAGATCCTTCCGTTGATCAGTATATCGATCCGTCTGGCTGATCTATCAAACAAGCTATCAAGCGAGCTTCCGTGATATCAAGCGATCTACCTATCTAGATTAAACCAGAAAAGTGTCTAGCCTTTATATCCGACGATGGGTGCGTTCCGGAACATAACCGTTGCCGGCAACGCCCTCTGGATATGCAAAACAGGATGCGTGAGCGGCGAGAAAGGTGATTTGCATGATAAGCCAAGTTTTGTCCACATCGCGATTCGTTCACGAGAACGGAAAAATCATTTTAATAATGACGTCACGCTCCCGCGAAACGAGAATCACGACGTAAACAAAACCAAGTTTCCAACAAGGTGTGCGATTGACAGCTACTTTGTTGGAAAAAAATCAATACATCGCAATTCATGTTCCCATGAACGGGCGTTTATGCAAATTTAATATGAACGACTCTTCCCGTTCACCGGCGTGAACCGTGACGTTTTTCAACATGAGGTTTCATGCAAATCTGTTCTCAATGCGTACGCATCTGATTTGCATATCCGGGGGCATTTCCGGAACAGTCCATTCTCGGATATATAAGGCAGAGATTTCTTGAAGCAATTATTCATTCATTCAGTCGACAGAGAGAATTCCCACTCAGTCTGATCCAGAACGGAGCCGAGAAGGCTTTATAAGACATAGACACTGATGGTCTGATGCAGGTAGACAGAAATGCTTTAGACAGAAGCACTGCGGGATGTCTTAGCCTTTGGTTTTCCTTTACCAAGTGTGATACCTTCAATGGTGGCTGCAAATACACGCAAGTGATAGAGGTAGTATAGTTACTTACTACCCATGCTTTAAGGAATTTCTGTCTGGTTATATACAACTGCAAACTTTTTGTACATAGTATTTTTTGATGTTTTATGGCATGGAAACCAGAAATGTGTAACTTGCCTAGTTATGTTTTCTCACGAAATAAAGTGAATGATGTGTTTTTCTTTGAAACTGGATCTGCATACTTTCATGACCTAGCCAACACTTATTGACTCTATCCCAGTGTGTACTTTGCTATTTATCTTGCTTATTCAAATTTTAAATTTTCCAACAGAAACGGTTACGGGGCCAGTTTAACGCCTAATAGAATCATAAGTGCAAGTATTTTAAAGAATCATTGTTCCGGTGTTCAGATGGGGGCCGTGCATGGCACCATTTTGAAATACGTGTGAATAACAAAAACAAAACGTAAACAGTGTACAAAAGACTTTTACTTCTGCTTCTTCAAATCTACGAGTGGCCATGGAGGCAAGTAGAATGGAGTTGCTGACGCGAGACAACTACGTCACCTGGTGCACCGACATCTCATTCGTTCTCAAGGGAGAAGGATGTTTCGGACACATAGATGGAAGTATTAAGCCTTTAGAAGAAGACGCAAGTCGCCGAGACTACGATGAATTTTATCGACGGAAAAACAGAGCGCTTGCTATCATCTACCAAAGCTTATTCTCGGAATACAAGGAGTTGATAAACGTCAGTGACGAACCTATCCAAGCATGGAATACTTTGAAAGAACATTTTCAAGCGCCTTCCCGAGCTAATCTCGTGCGCCTACTAGACGAGTTCTTCGACATCCGGTCGGAGCCAGACGAGCCTGTTGACATATTTTGCTCAAGATTGTGGAAGGCCGTGACGAGGCTTAAAGACGCGAATCACCCCATTGAGGACTTATATGTTTCATTTCAAGCTATTAGATACCTTCCGGAAGAATTCCGGGGCATCGTTCAATTAATTTATAGATGGAATGACTCGGACTTCAAGCTCAGCAAAATACAAGCAGAGCTATCAGCTGAGGAGAGCCGGCTTCGTCAACAAGCCAGTGACTTCTCTAAAACTGTGAGTCTAAATTCTGCATATCTTACTTCTAAGAAATGTGTAAATAGAGTAAAAGTGTCTAAATTTAAATCTCAAAACGTATCTCATAATGTGTCTAATGTAAATACTTCTAGTCATAATGTAAATATTTCTAAAAGTAAAATTAAATGTTTTAAATGTAACAAACTAGGTCATACCAAAGTTAATTGCCCTAAAAGTAATGGATCTAGTATTGTGGAATTTCTTGGATCTCCACATATTGAAGCTAATACTGTAATCGATCCTATCGATAAGACTCAGCTGGGTAGTAGACACTGCTGCTACGCGACATTTCTGTAATAACATTAAGTTATTTTCCAAATTTAATGAGTGTAAAGGCACTTCAATGTCGCTAGCAGTAGGGGATGTCGAAAGTCCAGTTGAGGCTATCGGGACGGTGGAAATGTTTGTCCAATTTAAGGATAAACAAAGTATTATCAAATTGGAAAATGTTATGTATTCTCCTAAACTTAGGAGAAATTTATTAGCTGCATCTGTTCTTGAGGAACAAAATTTTAGTTTTCAAGGAGCTAATGGGATGCTATGGTTTTTTACACCCAAAGGAGAGAAATTCTTTTATGCAAAAAGAAAGGATGGGTTGTATTTCTTAAAACCTAAGTATAGTACCCAGGAACAACATAACACAGAAAACCGTCAATCTAAAGATAGGGATCGAGATGGAGACAAGAAATGCAAAAAGGATAAGAAATCTAAAGATAGGGATCCTAGTGCTTCCAGAAAAATAGATAAAGTAAAAATAGCACCTAATTTTAAAGATACTAAATTTAAATCTGACAAAACAAAAACTAAGCAGAATAAAAATGTGGATAGTTTAATATCTAAACCTAGCAGTTCAGTAACTGAACTTAACAGTACAAACTGTCTTTGGCACAAAAGATATTGCCACATAAACGCTGAATATCTCATCCAAACCAGCAAAGTTTCTGCTGTAAACGGACTTCCTAGGCTTAAATACAAAAAGTTAAATTGTAAATCTTGTAAATTGGCTAAGTCTAGGAGAGTATCGTATAAACCCACCGGTAGGATAAGGTCCACTAAACCATTGCAATTGTTACACATGGATGTGTGTGGTCCTCTACCTACAGCCTCATACGGTGGAAATAAGTATATCTTAACTATAACAGATGATTATAGTAGAAAAGTTTTTGTTTACCTTATGAAACAGAAGTCAGAAGTGTTTTCACATTTTAAAGAGTTTCAGGCCAGAGAGGAAAGGCAATTAGGTACTAAAATTCTATGTATCCGGACGGATAATGGAATGGAATTCTGCCATGATAAGTTCAAAAATTACCTAAGGGATATCGGTATTAAGGCTGAGAGGACTAACACATATACCCCACAGCAAAATGGAGTATCGGAGCGATTTAATTTAACCGCATTTGACTGTGTTAGAGCCATGTTGAACGAGAGCAAAATGCATGACAGATTCTGGGCGGAAGCAATATTGTGTTTTACATACACTAAAAATCGAATATGTCACAAATTTAAGACAAAAACTCCACATGAACTCTACAGTAGTAGAAAACCTTCAGTCAGCCATCTTAGAACCTTTGGTTGTAGAGCATATGTAGGCAAACCCAGTCAGCTCAGAAAGAAGTTAGACATGAAAGCTACAGAAGGGGTGATGGTAGGCTATGCTACTAAAACTAAGGGCTATAGGATATTTTTGTCAGGAAAAAAACGAACAATTGAGACCTGCAATGTGAGGTTTGATGAGGGTGAGATAGTGGAAGGCATCCTGGACCCAATTTATCCCAGAAATATCTCTTTAGGGATATCAAGAGATAACCTTTCAGAATACTCCGACGGGGAATATCCGAGAGGGCAGTCTGATGGGGGGGTAGGAGAGAGTGAAGACACTGGTGACGATCCGTCTGAATCCAGTGAGAAAACGGACTCTCCTGCTGACTCCAGTATGACTCCTTGCTCGGATATTGCTTGGCAGCGAAAGACGGTTCCAAGACCCTATGGGAGTAGAACCGATGTCTATTATTACGCTCAAGGAGATAATAAAAGGCTGAGGTCGCACAATGATGTTAAGAAATATTGTGATAAAAGAAATATACAATTTGATCAGCAACTGTTTAATTTTCGGGAAAATAAAGGTCTTAAAAGGGTCAGAGGCAGACCAGAAGCAAGCAATATTGAAATAAATATACCAAAAGGGTACAACGCTGCTATTAGATCCTCCCAGTCCGAAAAATGGTGTAAAGCTATGGATGAAGAAATGGCCGTAATGCAAGAGAGGGGTGTCTGGGAACTAGTTCCTGCATCCACCTCACAAAAGCATATAGGCAATAGATGGGTCTACACTATTAAGAAAGACGAGAATGGGATAATCAAGAGGTCTAAAGCTCGTTTGGTAGCCCAGGGGTATGGTCAGCAAAAGGGAGAATCATAGGATGAAGTTTTTAGCCCTGTTGTTAACTTCAACTTAATTAGAGCATTCTTCTCAATTTTCGTATGCATGCTTGGCTGGATGCATTTCCAGTTAGATATCAAATCTGCCTATCTCTATGCTAAATTGAGTCAAAAAGTATATATATGAAACAGCCTCAAGGTTATGTCAATCAGGAACAGCCTGATTATGTTTGCTTGTTGAAGAAAGCCATTTATGGTCTTCATCAAAGTGGAAGAGAATGGTTTAATGAACTTGACACCAAATTAAAAGAATTAAATTTTTTAAAACTTCAATGGTGTAATTGTGCCTATATTTACAATAGCAAAGTTCTTATGCTAGTTTATGTGGATGACATAATTCTCTTCTGAAAGTATCAAAGGGACATAGACCACATTGTTTCATTACTTAGCATAGAATTTGATATCAAGGTATTAGGAAAAATTAGAAAACTTTTAGGCGTGGAATTTAAAGAGTGTGACAATAAATTTTTTATACATCAAAGTCAGTATATAGATAAAGTATGTCAAATGTTTCAACAATATAAATATCCAGTTACTTCACTTTCAATTTCTAAAGGGAATATTCTATTTTATCTAACATTCAGGAGTTAAAATTGAATTGTTATTCAGATTCTGACTTTGCTGCAAACCGAGATGACCGTGTTTCACTTGGAGGCATGATACTCTTTATTGATAATGTACCTATTTCTTGGCGTACCTTTAAACATAAGTATGTCAGCTTATCAACCATGGAAGCTGAATACGTATCACTAACTGAAGTCGCTAAAAAAATGGTATGGGTACAAAACATAACCGAAGAGTGTCATTTACTTGGGTTAAACTTTAATAAAATTAACAGTGTTATTATTTTTAGCGACAACCAAGCAGCCATTAATTTTTCTAACTCTCCAATTGAAAACAATAGAACTAAGCATATTGATGTGAGATATCATTTCCTAAGAAATTTAATAGTCAATGAATTGTTTAATGTTAAATTTGTAAATAGTAAAGATAACTTAGCAGATTACTTTACTAAACCAATGACTAAGGAAATAATACTTAAATTTTGTAATAAAATTTTTTAAAAACTAAATCAAACTTTTTGAGATTAAATGTTTAGTCTAAAGAAAATTTTAAATACTAAATTGAATTTACAACTTGGGAATTTTTAAAGATGTCATGTATATACATTATTGTTTATCTTAAACCTCATTGATATAAGATAGTATATCTTAAGTATAAATTTTTGTGATATTGAATCTTTTCACTTTACACCTTTGTATATACATCCATTTTCCATTACCCGCATAATGCTAAATAGTAGCTTATGTGTATAAAATTTTGTATTTTTCAACTTGGTAAAAAGTATGTGTTGAAAGTTTTGATAAAGGATTTTTTATTATCTGATTACTTGCATCATATATATTTTTAAATATTTGGTATATCAATGCAGTCCAATAGTATTAATTATGTATACTTATATTGTGTTAATAGACTAAATTTTTTAAGCTTTTTGAATTATAGTGTTTATACTCAAATTTAAAGTAAACTTAAATTCTATGCTTATACAAAATCTTAATCTTTTAAAGTTGACTTGTTAAATATAATAATATGCTTATACTTAAATTTTGGATACTTATAATGAAACTTAAACTAAAATTTAAATTTTTGAATGCTAATACTTAAGCATTGAAGTTGTGTTGTATATAAATTTCTACTTGATATGAAATGTTGTTGTTACAATATTGTCGACAATACTTAACTGTTTTTCAGATGCTATAAGTACTTATGCATCTTTTATTTTAAATTTAGTAATGATATAATACTTTAAATTTATTCCTTCATTATATGTTTGATAGAATATTGGGGGCCTTGGTGTTTATTGATATACCTTGGTTTCTCAGAGTAAGTTTCCTTTTGCATATGCATTGAGAACTGATTTGCATGCATTGAGACTTAAGGATTTGCATGAGGGGGCCGATTGTTGGAAAAAAATCAATGCATCGCGATTCACGTTCCCGTGAACGGGCGTTTATGCAAATTTAATATGAACGACTCTTCCCGTTCACTGGCGTGAACCGTGACGTTTTTCAACATGAGGTTTCATGCAAATCAGTTCTCAATGCGTACGCATCTGATTTGCATATCCGGGGGCGTTTCCGGAACAGTCCATTCTCGGATATATAAGGCAGAGATTTCTTGAAGCAATTATTCATTCATTCAGTCAACAGAGAGAATTCCCACTCAGTCTGATCCAGAACGGAGGCGAGAAGGCTTTATAAGACATAGACCATGATGGTCTGATGCAGGTAGACAGAAATGCTTTAGACAGAAGCACTGCGGGTTGTCTTATCCTTTGGTTTTCCTTTACCAAGTGTGTGATACCTTCAATTGTGGCTGCAAATACACGCAAGTGATAGAGGTAGTATAGTTACTTACTACCCATGCTTCAAGGAATTTCTGTCTGGTTATATACAACTGCAAACTTTTTGTACATAGTATTTTTTTATGTTTTATGGCATGGAAACCTGGAATGTGTAACTTGCCTAGTTATGTTTTCTCACGAAATAAAGTGAACGATGTGTTTTTCTTTGAAACTGGATCTGCATACTTTCATGACCCAGCCAACACTTATTGACTCTATGCCAGTGCGTACTTTGCTATTTATCTTGCTTATTCAAATTTTAAATTTTCCAACATACTTCATGAACTGCATCGTTAGTTATAACTTTCGCGCATAACAGAAACGATCAACAGCCACTTGATGAACTATATCGTTAGCCATAACTTGCGCGCGTAGCGGAGATAGATAGCTACTTCATCAACTGTACCGTTAGCCGTGACTTGGCCGCGTAGCTGAGGTGTGCAATTGACAACTGCTATATCAACTGTGTTGGAAATAATCAATACATCGCGATTCACGTTCCTGTGAACGGGCGTTTATGCAAATTTAATATGAACGACTCTTCCCGTTCACCGGCGTGAACCGTGACGTTTTTCAACATGAGGTTTCATGCAAATCAGTTCTCAATGCGTACGCATCTGATTTGCATATCCGGGGGCGTTTCCGGAACTGTCCATTCTCGGATATATATAGGGCAGAGGTTTCTTGAAGCAAATGAGAAGGTCGGAGTCGATCGAGATCAGACGTCTGAAGAAGTCAGACGAGATAGACACTGATGGTCTGATGCAGGCAGACAGAAATGTTTTTTTGACAGAAGCACTGCGGAATATCGTTTGACGACGGTGAATAGTCGAAACGGATGCAGATGTGGTCAGTTTGGACCAGCATGTATTGAACGTTAAATTTACTTACAAACGTTCGGAAGCCGCTTTAAAGATTTTCCTGATGTTCTATCCTTTGGTTTCCCTTTGCCAAGTGATGGTGGCTGAAATACACGCAAGTGATAGAGGTAGTATAGTAACTTACTACTAAATGCTTCAAGAAATCTCTGTCTAGTCATTTACAACTAAAAAATTTTTGTACATAGTATATTTTTGATGTTTTACGGCATGGAAAATTACCAGGTACGTGTAATATGCCGAGTTGTGTTTTTCACCAAATAAAGTGAACGAAGTTTTTCTTTAAAACTGGACTTGTGTACTTTCATGACCCAGCCAACACTTATTGACTCTGACAGTGCGTGCTTTGCTATCTTCAAATTTTAAATTTTCCAACAGAAACGGTTACGGGGCCAGTTCAACGCCCAATAGAGTCATAAGTGCAAGTATCTTTAAAGAAATCGTTCCAGTGTTCAGATGGGGGCCGCACCTGGCACCATTTTGAAGTTCGTGTGAACAACGAAACGCAACAGTGTAAACGTAAACAGTGTACAAGAACTTTTGCTTCTGCTTCTTCAAAACTACGAGTGGCCATGGAGGCAAGTAGAACGGAGTTGCTGACGCGGGACAACTACGTCACCTGGTGTACCGACATCTCATTCGTCCTCAAGGGAGAAGGATGTTTCGGACACGTAGATGGAAGTGCTAAGCCTATCGAGGAAGATGCAAGTCGCCGCGACTATGATGATTTTTATCGCCGGAAAGACCGAGCATTAGCCATCATTTATCAAAGTTTATCCTCGGAATACAAGGAGTTGATAAACGTCACCGACGAACCTAGTCAAGTATGGAATACCTTGAAAGAACATTTTCAAGCGCCTTCCAGAGCCAACCTGGTTAGATTACTAGATGAGTTCTTCGACGTTCGGCCGGAGCAAGATGAGCCTGTTGACATTTTTTGCTCAAGACTGCGGAAGGCCGTGACGAGGCTTAAAGACGCGAAACACCCCATTGAAGACCTGTATGTAGCATTCCAGTCGATTCGGTACCTTCCGGAAGAATTCCGAGGTATCGTTCAAATTATATATCGATGGAATGACTCGGACTTCAAGCTCAGCAAAATACAAGCAGAGCTAGCAGCGGAGGAGAGCCGGCTGAGGCAGCAAGCAAGTGACTTTTCCAAAACTGTGAGTTCAAATTCTGCATATTTTACTTCTAAGAAATTTGTAAATAGAGTAAAAGTGTCTAAACTTCCAAATGTATCTCATAATGTGTCTAATGTAAATACTTCTAGTCATAATGTAAATATTTCTAAAAGTAAAATTAAGTGTTTTAAGTGTAACAAACTAGGTCATACTAAATCTAATTCAGTAGAAATAATGGATCTAGTATTGTGGAATTTCTTGGGTCTCCACAGATTGAGGCTAATACTGTAATCGATCCTAGCGATAGACTCAGCTGGGTAGTAGACACTGCTGCTACGCGACATTTCTGTAATAACATTAAGTTATTTTCAAAATTTAATGAGTGCAAAGGCACTTCAATGTCGCTAGCAGTAGGGGATGTCGAAAGTCCAGTTGAGGCTATCGGGACGGTGGAAATGTATGTCCAATTTAAGGATAAGCAAAGTATTATCAAATTGGAAAATGTTATGTATTCTCCTAAACTTAGGAGAAATTTATTAGCTGCATCTGTTCTTGAGGAACAAAATTTTAGTTTTAATGGAGCTAATGGGGTTCTATGGTTTTTTACACCTAAAGGGGAGAAATTCTTTTATGCAAAAAGAAAGGATGGGTTATATTTTTTAAAACCTAAGTATAGTACCCAGGAACAACATAACGTAGAAAACCGTCAATCTAAAGATAGGGATCGAGATGGAGACAAGAAACACAAAAAGGATAAGAAATCCAAGGATAGGGATCCTAGTGCTTCCAGAAAAATAGACAAAGTAAAAATAGCACCTAATCTTAAAGAAACTAAATTTAAATCTGACAAAACAAAAACTAAGCAGAATAGAAATGTGAATAGTTCAATATCTAAGCCTAGCAGTTCAGTAACTGAACTTAATAGTACAAACTGTCTTTGGCATAAACGATATTGCCACATAAACGCTGAATATCTTCTCCAAACCAGCAAAGTTTCTGCCGTAAACGGACTTCCTAGGCTTAAATACAAAAAGTTAAATTGTAAATCGTGTAAATTGGCTAAGTCTAGGAGAGTATCGTATAAACCCACCGGTAGGATAAGGTCCACTAAACCATTGCAATTGTTACACATGGATGTGTGTGGTCCCTTACCCACAGCCTCATATGGTGGGAACAAGTATGTCTTAACTATAACAGATGATTATAGTAGAAAAGTTTTTGTTTACCTCATGAAACAGAAGTCAGAAGTATTTTCACATTTTAAAGAGTTTCAGGCCAGAGAAGAAAGGCAGTTAGGTACTAAAATTCTATGTATCCGGACGGATAATGGGATGGAATTCTGCCATGATAAGTTCAAAAATTACCTGAAGGGTATCGGTATTAAGGCTGAGAGGACTAACACATATACCCCACAGCAAAATGGAGTATCAGAGCGATTCAACTTAACCGCATTTGACTGTGTTAGAGCCATGTTGAACGACAGCAAATTACATGACAGATTCTGGGCGGAAGCAATATTGTGTTTTGCATACACTAAAAATCGAATATGTCACAAATTTAAGACTAAAACACCACATGAACTCTACAGTGGTAGAAAACCTTCAGTCAAACATCTTAGAACCTTTGGTTGTAGAGCATATGTAGGCAAACCCAGTCAGCTCAGAAAGAAGTTAGACATGAAAGCTACAGAAGGGGTGATGGTAGGCTATGCTACTAAAACTAAGGGCTATAGGATATTTTTGTCAGGAGAGAAACGAACAATTGAGACCTGCAATGTGAGGTTTGATGAGGGTGATGTAGTGGAAGGCATCCTGGACCCAATTTGTCCCAGAAATATCTCCTTAGGGATATCAAGAGATAACCTTTCAGAATACTCCGACGGGGAATATCCGAGAAGGCAGTCTGATGGGGGGGCAGGAGAGAGTGAAGACACTGGTGACGATCCGTCTGAATCCAGTGAGGAAACGGACTCTCCTGCTGACTCCAGTATGACTCCTTGCTCGGATATTGCTTGGCAGCGAAAGACGGTTCCAAGACCCGATGGGAGCAGAACCGATGTGTATTATTACGCTCAAGGAGATAATAAAAGGCTGAGGTCGCACAATGATGTTAAGAAATATTGTGATAAAAGGAATATACAATTTGATCAGCAACTGTTTAATTTTCGGGAAAATAAAGGTCTTAAAAGGGTCAGAGGCAGACCAGAAGCAAGCAATATTGAAATAAATATACCAAAAGGGTACAACGCTGCTATTAAATCTTCCCAGTCCGAAAAATGGTGTAATGCTATGGATGAAGAAATGGCCGTAATGCAAGAGAGGGGTGTCTGGGAACTAGTTCCTGCATCCACCTCACAAAAGCATATAGGCAGTAGATGGGTCTACACCATTAAGAAAGACGAGAAAGGGAAAATCAAGAGATTTAAAGCTCGTTTGGTAGCCCAGGGGTATGGTCAGAAAAAGGGAGAATCATACGATGAAGTTTTTAGCCCTGTTGTTAACTTCAACTTAATTAGAGCATTCTTCTCAATTTTCGTATGCATGCTTGGCTGGATGCATTTCCAATTAGATATCAAATCTGCCTATCTCTATGCTAAATTGAGTCAAAAGGTATATATGAAACAGCCTCAAGGTTATGTCAATCAGGAACAGCCTGATTATGTTTGTTTGTTGAAGAAAGCCATTTACGGTCTTCATCAAAGTGGAAGAGAATGGTTTAATGAACTTGACACCAAATTAAAAGAATTAAATTTTTTAAAACTTCAATGGTGTAATTGTGCATATATTTACAATAGCAAAGTTCTTATGCTAGTCTATGTGGATGACATAATTCTCTTCTCAAAGTATCAAAGGGACATAGACCACATTGTTTCATTACTTAGCATAGAATTTGATATCAAGGTATTAGGAAAAATTAGAAAACTTTTAGGCGTGGAATTTAAAGAGTGTGACAATAAATTTTTTATACATCAAAGTCAGTATATAGATAAAGTATGTCAAATGTTTCAACAGTATAAATATCCAGTTACTTCACTTCCCATTTCTAAAGGGAATATTCTAAGTAAAATAGATTGTCCAAAGACAAGTGAAGAAATAAAGCAAATGCAAAGTTTTCCTTACAGGAGCTTAATTGGGTGTTTGGCTTTTATATCTAGTAGGACTAGACCTGATATTTGTTACGCCATCAATATATTATCTCAATTTCAAGAAAACCCTGGAATTAAGCATTGGGATGCATTGTTAAGACTTTTAGGATATGTTGAAAAGACTAAAAACTATATGTTGAATTTATCTAACATTCAGGAGTTAAAATTAAATTGTTACTCAGATTCTGACTTTGCTGCAAACAGAGATGACCGTGTTTCACTTGGAGGCATGATACTCTTTATTGACAATGTACCTATTTCTTGGCGTACCTTTAAACATAAGTGTGTCAGCTTATCAACCATGGAAGCTGAATACGTATCACTAACTGAAGCCGCTAAGGAAATGGTATGGGTACAAAACATAATAGAAGAATGTCATTTACTTGGGTTAAACTTTAATAAAAGTAACAGTGTTATTTTTAGCGACAACCAAGCAGCCATTAATTTTTCTAACTCTCCAATTGAAAACAACAGAACTAAGCATATTGATGTTAGATATCATTTCCTAAGAAATTTAATAGTCAATGAATCTTTTAATGTTAAATTTGTAAATAGTAAAGATAACTTAGCAGATCACTTTACTAAACCAATGACTAAGGAAATAATACTTAAATTTTGTAATAAAATTTTTAAAAACTAAATCAAAACTTTTTGAGATTAAATGTTTAGTCTAAAGAAAATTTTAAATACTAAATTGAATTTACAACTTGGGAATTTTTAAAGATGTCATGTATATACATTATTGTTTATTTTAAACCTCATTGATATAAGATAGTATATCTTGAGTATAAATTTTTGTGATATTGAATCTTTTTCACTTTACACCTTTGTATATACATCCATTTTCCATGACCCGCATGATGCTAAATAATAGCTTATGTGTATAAAATTTTGTATTTTTCAACTTGGTAAAAAGTATGTGTTGAAAGTTTTGATAAAGGAATTTTATTATCTAATTACTTGCATCATGTATTTTTAAATATTTGGTATATCAATGCAGTCTAATAGTATTAATTATGTATACTTATATTGTGTTAATAGACTAAATTTTTTTTAAGCTTTTTGAATTATAGTGTTTATACTCAAATTTAAAGTAAACTTAAATTCTATGCTTATACAAAATCTTAATCTTTTAAAGTTGACTTGTTTAATATGATAATGTGCTTATACTTAAATTTTGGATACTTATAATTAAATTTAAACTAAAATTTCAATTTTTGAATGCTGATACTTAAGCATTGAAGTTGTGTTGTATATAAATTTCTACTTGATGTGAAATGTTGTTGTTACAATATTGTCGACAATACTTAACTATTTTTCAGATGCTATAAGTACTTATGCATTTTATTTTAAATTTAATAATGATATAATACTTTAAATTTTTTCCTTCATTATATGTTTGATAGGATACTGGGGGCCTTGGTGTTTATTGATATACCTTGGTTTCTCAGAGTAAGTTTTCTTTTGCATATGCATTGAGACTTAAGGATTTGCATGAGGGGGCCGATTGTTGGAAATAATCAATACATCGCGATTCACGTTCCTGTGAACGGGCGTTTATGCAAATTTAATATGAACGACTCTTCCCGTTCACCGGCGTGAACCGTGACGTTTTTCAACATGAGGTTTCATGCAAATCAGTTCTCAATGCGTACGCATCTGATTTGCATATCCGGGGGCGTTTCCGGAACTGTCCATTCTCGGATATATATAGGGCAGAGGTTTCTTGAAGCAAATGAGAAGGTCGGAGTCGATCGAGATCAGACGTCTGAAGAAGTCAGACGAGATAGACACTGATGGTCTGATGCAGGCAGACAGAAATGTTTTTTTGACAGAAGCACTGCGGAATATCGTTTGACGACGGTGAATAGTCGAAACGGATGCAGATGTGGTCAGTTTGGACCAGCATGTATTGAACGTTAAATTTACTTACAAACGTTCGGAAGCCGCTTTAAAGATTTTCCTGATGTTCTATCCTTTGGTTTCCCTTTGCCAAGTGATGGTGGCTGAAATACACGCAAGTGATAGAGGTAGTATAGTAACTTACTACTAAATGCTTCAAGAAATCTCTGTCTAGTCATTTACAACTAAAAAATTTTTGTACATAGTATATTTTTGATGTTTTACGGCATGGAAAATTACCAGGTACGTGTAATATGCCGAGTTGTGTTTTTCACCAAATAAAGTGAACGAAGTTTTTCTTTAAAACTGGACTTGTGTACTTTCATGACCCAGCCAACACTTATTGACTCTGACAGTGCGTGCTTTGCTATCTTCAAATTTTAAATTTCGCAACAAACTGCACCGTTAGCCATCACTTGCGCGCGTAACGAAGGCGTGCGATTGACATCTACTCCATGAACTGCATGTTGGAAACTTGGTTCTGTTTTCGTCGCGATTCTCGTTATCGCGAGTACGTGTTTACATTTTCTAGAATGGTTTTACCGTTCTCGTGAACGACTCGTGACGGGAACAGAACATGCCATTCATGCAAATTGTTGGAAAATTTAAAATTTGCAGATAGCAAAGCACGCACTGTCAGAGTCAATAAGTGTTGGCTGGGTCATGAAAAGTACACAAGTCCAGTTTTAAAGGAAAACTTCGTTCACTTTATTTGGTGAAAAACACAACTCAGCATATTACACATACCTGGTAATTTTCCATGCCGTAAAACATCAAAATAAACTATGTACAAAAGATTTTTAGTTGTAAATGACTAGACAGAGATTCCTTAAAGCATTTGGTAGTAAATTACTATACTACCTCTATCAGTTGCGTATATTTCAGCCACCATCACTTGGTAAAGGGAAACCAAAGGATATAACATCAGGAAAATATTTAAAGCGGCTTCCGAACGTTTGTAAGTAAATTTAACGTTCAATACATCTGCATCCGTTTCGACTATTAACCGTCGTCAAAAAGATATTCCGCAGTGCTTCTGTCAAAAACATTTCTGTCTGATCTCGATCGACCTTTCTACTGTCGACCTATCTCCAATGTCTCCTGCAGACGTCTCCTTAATGTCTGATTGCTTCAAGAAACCTCTGCCCTATATATCCGAGAATGGACAGTTCCGGAAACGCCCCCGGATATGCAAATCAGATGCGTACGCATTGAGAACTGATTTGCATGAAACCTCATGTTGAAAAACGTCACGGTTCACGCCGGTGAACGGGAAGAGTCGTTCATATTAAATTTGCATAAACGCCCGCTCACGGGAACGTGAATCGCGATGTATTGATTATTTCCAACACAAATCGCCTTCTCGCCGCGCGCGCATCCTGTTTTGCATATAGTGAGGGCGCTGCTGTCAACGGTTGTGTTCCGGAGCGTACCCATCACGGTGTATATATGATAGGACACATTCTCAGTTATTCAGGCCTTTAAGGAAGGCAGACCTTGTAGACCTTTAAGGTAGGAAGACCTTATGCAGACGCTTTAGTCAGACCTTAAGATCGATCAGACGGTGATCGACGCAGACCTTGAGAGGTAGACCTTGATCGGTAGAGAATAGTCTAACTTGTAATGCCATGACGTGTGACCTGATGATGGTGGCTTCATTAACGTGCACGGCATTTGTGGTAAAGTAGCTGTTTTTCTACTTACCGATGTTATAGTAACTGAGAGTGTGTGTCTAGTCATAAACTGTTTACAAACCTTTTTCATGAGCTTGCTAGCTCATTGTATATAGTTTTGCTTTGCAACGAACGTTACAGTGATTTTGTAACCTTATATTGTGCAATGGATCTCACAAGAATAAAATTGTGTTTGTGTTTGACGAACTTGCTTTCTTGGGAAAACACTTCACTACTGCGTATCATCTTCTACTAAAATTTCTACCAGCACTTCAGATATGGATATGGCCAAACACTGCTAAATCTGCTAAATGACTTTCTAGTCGCCAGCTAACATTCAGGTTACGGGCCCCAGTATCTCAAGGCCATAACTTTTATCGTTATAAAGCAGCAGTGAAGAGTTGAGAATTCCATCGACGGGGGCCGCGAGCGGCGCCATTTGCATCAAGCAGAAAAGTAAACAAAGCACTCTAGTCACAGTTAAAGGTTAAAGACGATGGAGGTGAGCAACGGCATAGAAGCGTTAAACAGGTACAATTACGTCACCTGGCGTAATGAAATTTCTTTTATCCAAAAGGAGAAGGATGCTACGGCCATGTCAACCGTACTGCATTACCAGTCGACGAGTCTACGTCACGACGCGAGCGAGAGGAGTACATGCGCAGCAGCGACCGCGCACTTTCCATCCTATTTCGAAACATATCGGCGGAATACAGAGAACTGCTAGACATCAACGACAGCCCGGCGGATGCGTGGGAGAAGTTGGAGGCGCATTTTGAGGCCCCAACGCGCGCTAATCTAGTTCATCTGTTGGACGAATTTTTCAGTCTTCGCCCGGAAATCGAGGAACCGATCGACATCTTTTGTACGAGGATAAGGAAAGCTGTCACCAAGCTCAAAAACGTGAACCATCCCGTGGAGGACGTATACGTAGCGTTCCAAGCCATCTGGTATCCCCCAGACCAGTACCAGAGTATCATCCAAATCATCTACCGTTGGAGTGATAAAGAATTTAAGCTGGATAAAATTCAGAAGGAACTATCTCTGGAGGAAGGCAGGATTAGGCAGTTGAAGAGGGATCATGACAATAACAATGTAAGTTCCAATTCATCTGTATATTTTTCTAATGTTAACGCTAAAAGCAAAAATGTCACCAAAGTTAAAAAGTCTATTAAGGTCATAGGACCATACTTTATGTGTAATAAAACTGGTCATGTAAAGGCACAATGCCCAAAGTTGAAAAAGTTGACTAGCTCTAATATTATTGAAGTATTTTCAAATATTAATGTTGAAGCTAATATTGTTGATAATCCTGACAATAGGCTCAGCTGGGTGATTAACACCGCTGCTACGCGACACTTTTGTAATGATATTAAAATATTTTCTAAATTTGATAAATGTAATGATACATCTATGTCGCTAGCAGTGGGTGATATGGAAAGCCCAGTTGAGGCTATTGGAACGGTGAATATGTATGTTAAATTTAAAGATCATACAAATAATATTGTGTTACATAATGTTATGTATTCACCAAAATTACGGTGAAACTTGTTGGCCGCATCTGTATTAGAAGAGCAAGGCTATTCTTTTAGTGCAGCCAAAGGTATTCTATGGTTTAAGACTCCTGAGGGAGAAAATTTCTTTTACGCTAAACGTAAAGAGGGGCTTTATTTCTTAAAACCGCAGTACTCAACTAAAAGTTTAAATAGTAGTGTTGAGGGCCGTAAAGGAGATCAGGATAGAGACAAAAATTCTAAACAGGTTAGAAAAAACCCTGCAACAAATAGTCAAAGTCAAAGCAAAATTAGGCCTAACTTGAATAAAAGGAAAAAATCTGATTTAAAATCAAAGTCAAATAAAATTAGTGGTTCAACAGTTGAAATTCTGAATAAAACTGAATTATGGCATAGAAGATATGGCCATATTAACCCAGACTACTTGCACCAAACAAGTAAAGTTTCGCGGCAAACGGACTCCCAAAATTAAAATATACAAAAGTAAATTGCATTCATTGCAAACTTGCAAAATCTAAAAGAGTTTCGTACAAACCAATAGGCAGGATTAGATCTACAGAACCTTTGCAATTACTGCACATGGACGTTTGTGGTCCAATGCCTGTAACTTCATTGGGGGGAAACAAATATTTTTTGACTATTACAGATGATTTTAGCCGCAAGGTGTTTGTTTTTATTTTAAAACAAAAATCAGATGTATTTAAAGTTTTTCAGGATTTTCAAGCTTGTCAGGAGAGACAATTAGGCAAAAAGATTTTGTGCATCCGTACTGATAACGGCATGGAGTTTTGTCACGGTCAATTTAAAGCTTTTTTGAAAAAGTTAAGGATTAAGCATGAACGATCTAACACATATACACCCGAACAAAACGGGGTATCTGAAAGATTCAACCTGACAGCGTTAGATTGTGTCAAGGCAATGCTTAATCAAAGTAAAGTTGGTGACAAAATGTGGGCAGAGGCAATCCTATGTTTTACTTATACAAAGAACAGGATTTGCCATAAATTTAAAGTTAAAACTCCACACGAATTGTATTATGGGAAAAAGCCTGCTGTATCCCATCTCAGAATTTTTGGATGTAAAGCTTATGCTGGTATAGCAAAACAGCTTAGGAAGAAGCTAGACCTAAGAGCTCAACAGGGAGTTATGGTAGGATATGCGGAAAATACCAGAGGCTATAGAATTCTTCTTGTGAAAGAAAGAAAAGTAATAGACATAAGCAATGTCCGTTTTGAGGAGATGGAAGCAGCGGAAGGTGTCCTGGACCCTATTCGACCTAGAAACCTCACCCAAAGGAAATCGGGTTTTACTCGATCATCAGATTCAGGATCGGGATGTTTGGATAGTGAGTCAGAGGAAGAAGCAGGTGAGAGCCATGACACTAGTCATACTAGTGAGGAAGAGGACTCTCCTGCTGATTCCGGTCTGACCCCCTGTTCAAACATCGACTAGGAAAGGAAAGTTGTACCCAGGCCTGATGGAACTCGAACTGATGTTTACTACTCAGTGAAGGGTGATAAACATAGACTGAGAAGTCATAATGATGTTAAAAAATTCTGTGCTAAGGCTAACATACATTATGACCAAAATTTGTTTAACTTCAGAGAAAAGAGAGATATCAAATCCAGGCCAGAGGCAAGCAACATAGAGATAATAGTTCCCAAAAGCTATAAATCGGCAATTGAATCCCCGCACTCGCAGGAATGGCAAGAAGCCATGAATAATGAAATAGCAATAATGCAAGAGAGGGGTGTTTGGGACTTAGTGCCTACACCCACCTCACAAAGGATAATCGGATCCAGATGGGTATACACCATCAAAAGGGATGAAAATGGAACAGTAAAGAGATTCAAAGCTCGATTAGTGGCTCAGGGATATTCACAAGAGAAGGGGGATTCGTATGACGAAGTATTTAGCCCAGTTATAAATTTTTGCTTAATAAGAGCTTTTTTTGCAATTTTTGTATGTTTGCTTAACTGGAAGCATTTTCAATTAGACATCAAGTCAGCATACCTTTATGCTAAATTGAATGCCAAAGTTTTTATGAAACAACCACCTGGATATGTTGATCCGAACCAACAAAATCATGTTTGCTGAAAAAGGCAATATATGGTTTACATCAAAGCGGCAGAGAGTGGTATAATGAGCTTGACACCACTTTGAGAAAATTAAATTTCTTCAAACTCAAATGGTGCAATTGTGCATATTTTTACCAGAACAAAGTATTAATGTTGGTATATGTGGATGACATAGTTTTATTTTCAAAACATCAAGGTGATATTGATCATGCAGTTTCTTTACTAAAGGAAGAATTTGATATCAAAACTCTAGGGAAGGTCCAAAAACTGTTAGGTGTGGAATTTACTGAAATCAATAACAAAATTTTTATACATCAAAGGCAATATATTGATAAAGTTTGCCAAATGTTTAAAAAATTCAAATATCCTATTTCTTCACTCCCTATTACAAAAGGAATCACGTTGAGCAAAAATGATTGCCCAATGAATGATGGAGAATTAAAACAAATGCAAAATATCCCATATAGAAGTTTGATAGGATGTTTAGCCTATTTGTCAAGTAGAACTAGACCAGATATATGTTACGCTGTAAATATTCTGTCTCAATTCCAAGAGAATCCTGGCATGAAACATTGGGACGCATTACTTAAACTTTTAGGATATCTTGAGAAAACAAAGAATTACATGTTAAACTTATCAGGCATTGATAACTTGAATTTAAATTGCTACTCGGATTCGGATTTTGCCGCCAATAGGGATGACAGGGTGTCACTCGGGGGTATGTTATTTCTTATAGATAGAGTACCCGTTTCTTGGCGTACATTTAAACACAAGTGTGTTAGTCTGTCAACGATGGAAGCGGAATATGTTTCATTGACAGAAGCTGCGAAAGAAGTTATTTGGCTACAAAATATCATTGAGGAATGTATGAAGCTAGGGTTAAAATTTAACAGAAATAATAGCATAATCTACTGTGATAACCAAGCTGCAATTAATTTTTCAAATTCCCCAATAGAGAATAACCGAACCAAACATATTGATATAAAGTACCATTTCCTGAGGAATTTAGTTGAGAATGAATCTTTTAAAATCATCTTTGTAAATACCAAGGAAAATGTAGCAGATTACTTTACAAAACCAATGACCAAAGATAGAGCATTAAACTTTTGTAATCAAATTTTCAAAAACAAAAATGATTAAATTTGTAACTTCTAAATTTTTCTTTCTTGTACAAATATGGTTAGGATATCGTATAATTTACTCCTCCCTCTGTGATGCAGATACTTGTATCTAGAGTATATATATGTGTATTGTTTACAATGAACTTTTTAAATTTTTTCACATTACACTGAATGTATATATATATCCATGTTTTCAATTCCCGCATAAGACAATTATGCTTATGTGTATTACTTTGTGTGTTTACTCCTTGTTATCATACACTTTATGATTGATGACAAACCACTTATTCAAATTTGTATATGAATACAATACAGAAAGAAAAAAATCTTTCATTATCTGTGTCGCTGCTATTAGTATTAATTGTGTATACTGGTCTTGGACAGAGATAATGAACAGACATAATTGAATTTGATATTTATAGTGAAATTTTTTTAATCTTAAATGTTAAATTTAATAATTATACATAAAATTTTCTACAACTTGAATTTGATATTTATAGTAAAATTTTTTAATCTTAAATGTTAAATTTAAATCGTTATACTTAAATTTCTTGAAACTTAAATTTTGATTGACTTAAATTAAATTTTTGGAACTTAGTGTTTCAATGATATCTAAAATTTTCTTTCAATGATAAAAATTTTTTTTTTGCTCAACATGAAAGTGATGTATATACTTTATGTTTTTGCTGGATACTAAAGAACTTGACATTTTTGCTGTTATGTTTTTTTAGAGTAACTTCATTGATTGATAGCACGTGCACTGAGATTTGGGGTTTTGCATGAGGGGGCCGATTGTTGGAAACTTGGTTCTGTTTTCGTCGCGATTCTCGTTATCGCGAGTACGTGTTTACATTTTTTAGAATGGTTTTACCGTTCTCGTGAACGACTCGTGACGGGAACAGAACATGCTATTCATGCAAATCGCCTTCTTGCCATGCGCGCATCCTGTTTTGCATATAGTGAGGGCGCTGCCGTCAACGTTTGTGTTCCGGAGCGTACCCATCACGGTGTATATATGATAGGACACATTCTCAGTTATTCAGACCTTTAAGGAAGGCAGACCTTGTAGACCTTTAAGGTAGGAAGACCTTATGCAGACGCTTTAGTCAGACCTTAAGATCGATCAGACGGTGATCGATGCAGACCTTGAGAGGTAGACCTTGATCGGTAGAGAGTAGTCTAACTTGTAATGCCATGACGTGTGACCTGATGATGGTGGCTTCATTAACGTGCACAGCATTTGTGGTAAAGTAGCTGTTTTTCTACTTACCGATGTTATAGTAACTGAGAGTGTGTGCCTAGTCATAAACTGTTTACAAACCTTTTTCATGAGCTTGCTAGCTCATTGTATATAGTTTTGCTTTGCAACGAATGTTACAGTGATTTTGTAACCTTATATTGTGCAATGGATCTCACAAGAATAAAATTGTGTTTGTGTTTGACGAACTTGCTTTCTTGAGAAAACACTTCACTACTGCGTATCATCTTCTACTAAAATTTCTACCAGCACTTCAGATATTGATATGGCCAAACACTGCTAAATCTGCTAAATGACTTTCTAGTCGCCAGCTAACACTGCACCGGTAACCACGATTTATGCGTGTAGCTGAGGTATGCGATAGACAGCTACTTAATGAACTGAACCATTAGTTATGACTTGATCGCATAACGGAGACGTGCGATCGACAGCTACTTCATGAACTACATCGTTAGCCGTAATTTGCGCATGTAGCTGAGATAGACAGCTACTTCATTAAATGTACCGTTAGACGTGACTTGCCCGTGTAGCTGACGTGTGCGAATGACAGCTACTTCATCAACTACACCGTTAGCCATGACTTGTGCGAGTAACGAAGGCATGCGATCGACATCTATTCTATGAAATGCACCGCTAGCCACGATTTATGCGTGTAGCTGAGGTGTGCGATAGGCAGCTACTTCATGAACTGAACCATTAGTCATGACTTAAGCGCGTAACAGAGACGTGCGATCGACAGCTACTTCATGAACTACTGTTGGAAACTTGGTTCTGTTTTCGTCGCGATTCTCGTTATCGCGAGAACGTGTTTACATTTTTAGAATGGTTCTACCGTTCTCGTGAACGACTCGTGACGGGAACAGAACATGCCATTCATGCAAATCGCCATCTCGCCGCGCGCGCATTCTGATTTGCATATAGTGAGGGCGCTGCCGTCAACGGTTGTGTTCCGGAGCGTACCCATCACAGTGTATATATGATAGGACACATTCTCAGTTATTCAGAGACTTTACAGACCTTGACTGACCATGTAGTAGACGTGGGAGACTTTTCAGAGTTTAAGATCTTGTAGTTATGCAGACTTAAGACTCGACGTATAGTCAGATCGATCAGACGGTGATCGACGGTGAAAGACCTTGTATGGAAGGCAGACCTTGATCGGTAGAGAGTAGTCTAACTTCTAAAGCCATGACGTGTGACCTGATGATGGTGGCTTCATTAACGTACACGGCATGTGTGGTACAGTAGCTGTTTTTTCTACTTACCGATGTTATAGTAACTGAGAGTGTGTGCCTAGTCATAGACTGTTTAAAACCTTTTTCATGAGCTTGCTAGCTCATTGTATATAGTTTTGCTTTGCAACGAATGTTACAGTGTTTTATTTTGTAACTTCATCTGATGCAATGGATCTCACAACAAATAAATTGTGTTTGTGTTTAACGAGCTTGCTTTCTTGAGAAAACACATCACTACTGCATATCATCTGCTACAAAATTTTCTTTACCAGCACTTCAGATATGGATATGGCCAAAACACTGCTAAATCTGCAAATGACTTTCAAATTTTTCTAGTCAAGTCGCTCAGCTAACACAGCAATAGCCGCCGACATTTTGGTTATGGGCCGTAGTATGTCAAGGCCATAACTTTTATCCGTGATAAAGCAGCAGTGAAGAGTTGTGAATTCCATCGACGGGGGCCGCGACCGGCGCCATTTGCATCAAGCAGAAAGGTAAACAACGCACTCTAGTCACAGTTAAAGACTATGGAGGTGAGCAACAGCATAGAAGCGTTAAACAGGGACAATTACGTCACCTGGCGTAATGAAATTTCATTTATCCTGAAAGGAGAAGGATGTTACGGCCACATCAACCGTACTGCATTACCAGTCGACGAATCTACGTCACGCCGCGAGCGAGAGGAGTACATGCGCAGTAGCGACCGCGCACTTTCCATCCTGTTTCGAAATATCTCGGCGGAGTACAGAGAACTGCTCGACATCGACGACAGCCCGGCGGATGCGTGGGAGAAGTTGGAGGCGCATTTTGAGGCCCCAACGCGCGCCAATCTAGTTCATCTGTTGGACGAGTTTTTCAGTCTACGCCCGGAAATCGAGGAGCCCATCGACATATTCTGTACGAGGATAAGGAAAGCTGTCACCAAGCTCAAGAACGTGAATCACCCCGTGGAGGATGTGTACGTGGCATTCCAAGCCATCCGGTATCTCCCAGCCCAGTACCAGAGTATCACTCAAATCATTTATCGCTGGAGCGATACTGATTTTAAATTGGATAAAATTCAGAAAGAACTGTCTTTGGAGGAGGGCAGGATTAGACAGTTGAGGAAGGATCATGACAATAATAATGTAAGTTCCAATTCATCTGTATATTTTTCAAATGTTAACGCTAAATGCAAAAATGTTACCAAAGTTAAAAAGTCTATTAAGGTCATAGGACCATGTTTTATGTGTAATAAAAATGGTCATGTAAAGGCACAATGCCCAAAATTGAAAAAGATGACTAGCTCTAGTATTATTGAAGTATTTTCAAATATAAATGTAGAAGCTAATATTGTTGATAATCCTGACAATAGGCTCAGCTGGGTGATTGACACCGCTGCTACGCGACACTTTTGTAATGATGTTAAAATGTTTTCAAAATTTGATAAATGTAAGGATACATCTATGTCGCTAGCAGTGGGTGATATGGAAAGCCCAGTTGAGGCTATTGGAACGGTGAACATGTATGTTAAATTTAAAGATCATACAAATAATATTGTGCTACAAAATGTTATGTATTCACCAAAATTACGGCGTAACTTGTTGGCCGCATCTGTATTAGAAGAGCAGGGCTATTCTTTTAGTGCAGCCAAAGGTGTTCTATGGTTTAAGACTCCTGAGGGAGAAAATTTCTTTTACGCTAAACGTAAAGAAGGATTGTATTTCTTAAAACCACAGTACTCAACTAAAAGTTTAAATAGTAGTGTTGAGGGCCGTAAAGGAGATCAGGATAGGGACAAAAATTCTAAACAGGTTAGAAAAACCCCTGCAACAAATAGTCAAAGTCAAAACAAAATTAAGCCTAACTTGAATAAAAGGAAAAACAAATCTGATTTAAAATCAAAGTCAAATAAAATTAGTGGTTCAACAGTTGAAATTCTGAACAAAACTGAATTATGGCATAGAAGATATGGCCATATTAACTCAGACTACTTGCACCAAACAAGTAAAGTTTCCGCGGCAAACGGACTCCCAAAATTAAAATATGCAAAAGTAAATTGCATTCATTGCAAACTTGCAAAATCTAAAAGAGTTTCGTACAAACCAATAGGCAGGATTAGATCTACAGAACCTTTGCAATTACTGCACATGGACGTTTGTGGTCCAATGCCTGTAGCTTCATTGGGGGGAAACAAATACTTCTTGACTATTACAGACGATTTTAGCCGCAAGGTGTTTGTTTTTATTTTAAAACAAAAATCAGATGTGTTCAAAGTTTTTCAGGATTTTCAAGCTTGTCAGGAGAGACAATTAGGCAAAAAGATTTTGTGCATCCGTACTGATAACGGCATGGAATTTTGTCACGGTCAATTTAAAGCTTTTTTGAAAAAGTTAGGGATTAAGCATGAACGATCTAACACTTATACACCCGAACAAAACGGGGTATCTGAAAGATTCAACCTGACAGCGTTAGATTGTGTCAAGGCAATGCTTAATCAAAGCAAAGTTGGTGACAAAATGTGGGCAGAGGCAATCCTATGTTTTACTTATACAAAGAACAGGATTTGCCATAAATTTAAAGTTAAAACTCCACACGAATTGTACTATGGGAAGAAGCCTGCTGTATCCCATCTCAGAGTTTTTGGATGTAAGGCTTATGCTGGTATAGCAAAACAGCTTAGGAAGAAGCTAGACCTAAGAGCTCAACTGGGAGTTATGGTAGGATATGCGGAAAATACCAGGGGCTATAGAATTCTTCTTGTGAAAGAAGGAAAAATATTAGAAATAAGCAATGTCCGTTTTGAGGAGATGGAAGCAGCGGAAGGCGTCCAGGACCCCATTCGACCTAGAAACTTCACCCAAAAGAAATCGGGTTTTACTCGAACATCAGATTCAGGATCGGGATGTTTGGATAGTGAGTCAGAGGAAGAAGCAGGTGAGAGCCATGACACTAGTCATACTAGTGAGGAAGAGGACTCTCCTGCTGATTCCGATCTGACCCCCTGTTCAAACATAGATTGGGAAAGGAAAGCTGTACCCAGGCCTGATGGAACTCGAACTGATGTTTACTACTCAGTGAGGGGTGATAAACATAGGCTGAGAAGTCATAATGATGTTAAAAAATTCTGTGCTAAGGCTAACATACATTATGACCAAAATTTGTTTAACTTCAGAGAAAAGAGGGATATCAAATCCAGGCCAGAGGCAAGCAACATAGAAATAATAGGTGATATTGATCATGTAGTTTCTTTGCTAAAGGGAGAATTTGATATCAAATCTCTAGGGAAGGTCCAAAAACTGTTAGGTGTGGAATTTGCTGAAATCAATAACAAAATTTTTATACATCATAGGCAGTACATTAATAAGATTTGCCAAATGTTTGAGGAATTTTTAGCATTAAATTTTTGTAATCAAATTTCCAAAAACAAAAATGATTAAATTTGTAACTTCTAAATTTTTTTTTCTTTCTTTTACAAAATATGGTTAGGATATCGTATATTTTACTCCTCCCTCTGTGATGCAGATAATTGTATCTAGAGTATATATATGTGTATTGTTTACAATGAACTTTCTAAAATTTTTCACATTACACTGAATGTATATATATATCCATGTTTTCAATTCCCGCATAAGACAGTTATGCTTATGTGTATTATTTTTGTGTGTTTACTCCTTGTTATCATACACTTGGTTATGATTCATTGATGACAAACCACTTCTTTAAATTTATATATGAATACAATACAGAAAGAAAAATCTTTTCATTATCTGTGTCACTGCTATTAGTATTAATTATGTATACTGGTCTTGGACAGATAATGAACAGCCATAATTGAATTTAATATTTATAGTGAAATTTTTTAATCTTAAATGTTAAATTTAATAATTATACATAAAATTTTCTACATAATTGAATTTGATATTTATAGTAAAATTTTTAATCTTAAATGTTAAATTTAATAATTATACATGAAATTTTCTACACAAATTGAATTTGATATTTATAGTGAAATTTTTAATCTTAAATGTTAAATTTAATAATTATACATAAAATTTTCTACAAATTGAATTTAATATTTATAGTAAATTTTTTTTTATCTTAAATGTTAAATTTAATAATTATACATAAAATTTTCTACATAATTGAATTTGATATTTATAGTAAAATTTTTTAATCTTAAATGTTAAATTTAATAATTATACATAGAATTTTCTACATAATTGAATTTGATATTTATAGTGAAATTTTTTAATCTTAAATGTTAAATTTAATAATTATACATAAAATTTTCAACACAAATTGAATTTGATATTTATAGTAAAATTTTTAATCTTAAATGTTAAATTTAAATTATTATACTTAAATTTCTTGAAACTTAAATTTTGACTTAAATTAAATTTTTTGGAACTTAGTGTTTCAATGATATCTAAATTTTTCTTTCAATGATAAATTTTTTTTTGCTTAACATGAAAAGTAATATATATACTTTATGTTTTTGCTGGATACTAAAGAACTTGACATTTTTGCTGTTATGTTTTTTAGAATAATTTCATTGATTGATAGCACGTGCGCCGAGATTTGGGGTTTTGCATGAGGGGGCCGATTGTTGGAAACTTGGTTCTGTTTTCGTCGCGATTCTCGTTATCGCGAGAACGTGTTTACATTTTTAGAATGGTTCTACCGTTCTCGTGAACGACTCGTGACGGGAACAGAACATGCCATTCATGCAAATCGCCATCTCGCCGCGCGCGCATTCTGATTTGCATATAGTGAGGGCGCTGCCGTCAACGGTTGTGTTCCGGAGCGTACCCATCACAGTGTATATATGATAGGACACATTCTCAGTTATTCAGAGACTTTACAGACCTTGACTGACCATGTAGTAGACGTGGGAGACTTTTCAGAGTTTAAGATCTTGTAGTTATGCAGACTTAAGACTCGACGTATAGTCAGATCGATCAGACGGTGATCGACGGTGAAAGACCTTGTATGGAAGGCAGACCTTGATCGGTAGAGAGTAGTCTAACTTCTAAAGCCATGACGTGTGACCTGATGATGGTGGCTTCATTAACGTACACGGCATGTGTGGTACAGTAGCTGTTTTTTCTACTTACCGATGTTATAGTAACTGAGAGTGTGTGCCTAGTCATAGACTGTTTAAAACCTTTTTCATGAGCTTGCTAGCTCATTGTATATAGTTTTGCTTTGCAACGAATGTTACAGTGTTTTATTTTGTAACTTCATCTGATGCAATGGATCTCACAACAAATAAATTGTGTTTGTGTTTAACGAGCTTGCTTTCTTGAGAAAACACATCACTACTGCATATCATCTGCTACAAAATTTTCTTTACCAGCACTTCAGATATGGATATGGCCAAAACACTGCTAAATCTGCAAATGACTTTCAAATTTTTCTAGTCAAGTCGCTCAGCTAACACAGCAATAGCCGCCGACAACTACATCGTTAGCCGCAACTTGCGCGCGTAGCTGAGGTACAAGATCAACACTTCATAAACTGCACACTTAGCCGTGACTTGCGCACGTAACGTAGGTGTGCGATCGACAGTTACTTTATAAACTGCCCGTTATTTATGGCTTTCGTTGCAAAAGTGCACGATCGACAGCTACTGCAAGAAAGGTATTGCAAGTTTAAAAATTTTTTTAAAAACAATAGGGCTGGTCGCCGAAGGCAGTAATTAAATAATATGAGTGAAATAAGTTATCCTATATTTCATCAAAGCTACTGCAACTTCATCAAAGCTACTGCAACGCGTTAATCTAGACACAGCTATTTCCCTTCAATCATCCTCTGTTTTGATAGAATCAACAAAAACACATACACAAGTTCCAGCGGCTCAAAAGAACTCTAGTCCAGAAAACTATATTTTTAAATATTGGTTTTTGAGCAAAAATTCTTACAGAGTTCAAATCTTTGGTACTTTTCATCCCAGATGCATACTAAACATGAAATAATTTGACAAAATGTTAAGTTTAAAAAGAAATGAAAACTGTTTAAAAGTTTTATCTGTTGGAAACGGGAATGTGTTTATTTAACATTCTTCACATTTCTGCTCTTTTACTGTTTTTAATTTATTTTTTATGGGGAGCGTGGCGATCCAATTGCGGAACCTCCCTACTATGCCGTATTTTATTTTATCCATTGCTTTTTTTCATAAACTGCTATGTGGTCCGGGCCCCTACACAATGCATCCTTTTGAAGAGATATCCTCTAATATCATCAATGCCTATAGAGGTTGCTAACAGCAGACAAAAATTCCTTTTCTACTCTCCTGTTTTGACATGATGTTGATCAAATATTACGTAATGAGGGGCGTAAGAGAATCATAATCTGACTAACTATATTTGTATTATTGGATTTAGACCTAAAATTCTTCAAACTTTGATTCCCAATAAAGAATAGTTGATGAAAATTTTAACTTTGCAAAGAAAGAGAAACTTCGTGATTTATCTAGTAAATATGAAGAAGCACACTATTCAACAATCAAACCCGTCTTTTTCTATTTTATTTCTTTGAGGGGTTAAAGGCTTCTAGGTTTGTTAGCTTGCACTGGAGATTCCCACTCCCACAAACAAAAGAATCTCCCCCCAAACTCCGGTCGTAAATGATCACGTGGGTCGCCATTCGTCTTGCGATCGTATTTCACTAAAACCGCCCGCGGACGGAGAGGATTTAACCATTGAGAATCGGCGATTTTGTCGTGATTGATACTTTTGTCGTCTTTGTAAAAGATGAGTGCTATTTTGAACAACATTTTAATTTCTGAAGTCTTTTTTAACATCGATTGCCGTATGAATGGAATGCATTCGGGCGATAGTAGAGTAAATTTGGCGGCGCAGCAAAACATTACAAAATTTTAGGTTAATTTTAGGAATTCAAGGGAAGCTTCAAACTTTTAGGAATTTTAGGAATTTTAGGACGAATGCGATCCCTGCATGATGTGCTAATTTCAGGATTTGTCTAGTGACCTCCCTTTTATAAATGAAGAGTGTAACTTAGATAAAAATAATACAATGATTAACAAGAGATTTTTTTTTTCATTTAAAAATATTTTAATACACAAATTATTTATCATTTAATCATGTGCTTTTTCTTTGGAAATTATTATAACATTGTATTTAATAACATCTGCTTTCTAGGTAAGAAAACATGGCTTGTCTGGAACACATGACAAAGCTTGTAAAGTAAAGGTTGCAAGAGCTAAACCATCAGCAGCACCTTTAATTTCTTCTCTTAAGGTTATGATTGAAGAATTTCTGTCAAACATGGAAAAACTATTTAACACTGCATATCTACTTGCTAAAGAAAATTATGCGCTAAATGATTTTCCTGTCCTATGTGCTTTACAGAAGAAAAACGGGTTGAAACTGGGTGAAACTTATATGAAGGATAAATCAGCAAAGCTGTTTATAAAGTATATTACAGACAGCATTCAGCATGAAGTAAAAGATCAACTGTAGATATATTTTCTGTTATGGCTGACAGTTCAACTAACAGAGCAACAATAGCCGCTGAGATTATATATGCATATTATATACATGATGGAGACATAAAACGCACATATATCGAGCTTAAAGAATGTGAGGGTGAATCTGCAGCTGGCATTACGTCCACATTAGAATCTGTGATCAAAGAGTATGTTCCAGGGTGGACTAAAAAGCTAGTTGCAGTTAGTTTTGATGGTGCAAGTGTAAACATTGGTGTCAATACTGGTGTTGTCAAGCAGTTGCAAGTAGATTGTGATGAGTTTCTAGCAGTGCACTGCGTGGCCCACAGACTTGAATTGGTCATGGCAGATTCATTAAAGAAAGTGAAATATGTTGGAGTTGTAGAAGATGTAATTAAAAGCATTTATGCATATTATTGCAACAGTGTTAAAACAAGCAAGGAATTAATGAACATGGGAGAAATAAAAGATGAAACTGTTCTTTGCCATGTGGGCTTGCATGGAATTAGGTGGCTGCAATCAAGAAATCAGGCAGTAAAGGTATTAGCTAATAATTTGCCGATTGTTGTTATGCATATGGAACAAGTAGCATCATCTGAATCAGATAAAAAAGTCATACCAAAGCTTAAAGGCAATTTAAAGATTTTGAAATCTGAGAGATTTGTTAGATTTCATTTTTTTGTTGGAGGACATTAATAATGCATTTGCATGTTTATCCAAAATTTTTCAGCAAAAATTTTTAAATATAAATGAAGTTTGTGATAAACTAATATCTGCAAAAGGAAAACTACATAGGATGATATCTCGAAGCGGGACTTCACTAAAAAAATTTGAAAAAGAGCTAGTTACTGAGAATAATCATTTAATATACAAAGCCATTGTTTTAACATCTAATGATATTAGTATTATGATGAAGATCGTAGAACTATACTAGAAGGAATAATTAGTGCTTTAGAAAAAAGATGTGAAAGTATAGAACACAGTGAAGTTTTCAGCAATATTAACCTTTTCGATCCATGTTTTTCTGGATCTGCACAAAATGCTAAATTAACCAAGTTTGTAGATAATTTACCAAAAAATCTTTGCATTGACAAAAAAGAGGTGATGGAGGAATTTAATGAGTTAAAAATATGGGCTAGAAACAAAGAAAGTATCTCATGTAAGGCAGTGAGAATGCGAGCAGGGTTTCAGTCAATTAAATTTAATTAAGACTGATACCAGAAATCGGCTTGCTTTACAGACAGTTGATGACTTGCTAACAATTAAGTTATGTGGTCTAAATTTTTCAGATTTTCAACCACAAAAAGTTGTAAATCTGTGGTGAAATAGTAAGGCTTTAGATCGCACAAGACGGCCAGAATTCAAAACTGCAAAATAAAAATGTGGTTTTTTAAAAATTTCATTGTTTCTATGTTCTTTGTAAAGTAAAAAATTAACATTATTTCCTGAATGACTTTGTCTTAGGTTTTGTATTAGTTTATAAAATATTTTAAGAAAATTTAACACAATTTCTAATACAAAAATCTGAACTATTATTTGATTATATAGCTAACATTTAAACGAACATTATAAGCATTTAAAAATATTTGTTACTAGCCGCCTTCGGCGACCTGCCTGTTCGCTACCCTTGAAAATTCTGACCATGGCAAACTCGTTGATGCCATAACCCCGTGGAGTTGTTGTTGAGACCCAGACCATCCAACCTACCAGAGAAGTATAAGGTAACTATTTGGACGACAAGGAAGTGCCACCCAATTTAGACCGGAACCCAGTGGGGGAGGCATCCACAGGGACAGTATCCTTCTTCCCCTACCACCAGCCTCTCGGAAGAACTTACGGACTCACGATTAAAGTGATCGTACTCCGCGTGAATATAGCAGCAGTTTTGGCAGTGGTGGAATCGAACCAGGGCCTACCGAGTGCAATTCCCAAGCGCTAACCACTGGGATACTGCACCCTCAACCCCGTGGAGTTAACAAAGTTCAGTTTAGTTTAATGACGTTAAAACTAATAATGAAATTTTAAGATGAAAAATAACGTTCTAGGATGGGTTCTTGAAAATTGATTTGTAAAGTGAATTTATTATATATAATGTTTGTGAACTGTGATATTCTGAGGATTTTTGTACCTGTAACCCTAGGAAAGGGATCCCTTTGATGTGTACTCACAGCCGGGATCAGCTACTATGTTTTTTATAGAGGTATGCTTCTCTATTTTTTGTTTTACATAAATGAAATTGAATCCGTTATTGCATCGCAAATGACATGAAAGTATTTTTGAGACTGATGTGAATTCAGTATTTAAGAAATAACGATGCTGTTTTAACGATGCTGCTCAGCGAAAAAAAGTTTTTTTTTTTTTAAAGATTGTCCCCACCACCACCCGATGCATAAATGCACTGCGACAATCTCCATAACTTTCTTTTTATTTATTTTTTTTATTCAGTGTTTAAGTTTTTTCATTGTGGACCCAACCACCACCCGATGTAAACAATACATCGCCACAATTCCATCCAGCAAAGTTAGCCAAAAACCTTATAAAAAGCAAACACTAATTTAGTTTTTAATTGTTCCTAGCCCAAAAACCATATAAAAAGCAATCACTGATGCCATTTGCAAATATAATTTAATACCCATGCGAATTTCTTCATCAGGATATTTGCATGGGTATCAAGAGCATGGACCAAATATATCAGCCAGATACCACCAAACACTAATTCGGTATTTAATTGTCCCTAGGCCAAAAACCGTTGCCATAGCAACACCGTGCATCTGTGTACCCATGTGGATGAAAAATCAAACTTCTTTCGCCATTTCGCCGAGAAATTGAAAATCATGACTTCTTTAAAATCCGGATCGTACGGCTATTTTTAATTATTTCTTGACCATATTGGGTTTGTAAGAATGCCTGATTTTTTAGCTTTCTAAAAATATAAATTATTAGTCGAAATTGTCAGTACTTTTCCCAACGCGAAGATTTAGAAAACATCGATTTGTATTTACAACGGACATTAAACAAATGTACCGCCAGATTCTCATAGATACCAAACAGAGAAAACTGTTGAAAATAATATGGAAGAAAGGTGAAGATGATCCCATAGATGTCTATGAATAGTAGGGGTGTTCCAATACCAATTATTGGTATTTTCCTAATACCAATGAAAACTGATCCTTGAGAACTGATAAACTGATAGATCTGACATTTATTTTTTCTTTCGTTTTTTATTCTTCAGCTTTGAGAAAATGATTTTTTTTTAACTGCCTTTTGTCCTGAAACAGAACGATGTGAAGAAAAGCAATAAAATACAGAAATACTTCACTCGCCTAAAAGATACACTGAAAGCCAGGGATAATGCTGCCGGATCCTGTACATCTGCATAAAAGAGAATGAAATCAAAGCTATGTTTCATTCAACGCTACGTTTTAATGTTTATTTACAGTCAATGGTCCCACCTTTTTGTTATTTATTTATCTTTAAAAAGGATAACTTTAACTCTGGATACACAAATGAAATCAATTTTTAAAGGCAAGTCAGCCACAAGCAAGCTACAACAGGAACTAAAACGGTCAGGTTTCTAGTATACATATTGTACTTTGTGTTTCCAGTTGCAGACCGAGTTGCCAGATTGGGCGACATTCTGCTAATCGAACTACTTTTGAACACTTATTGCGACATTTTGAAACATAAAATAGTTAAAATACTAAAAAATAAAGTGAAATAAAGATGAGGTGTACCTTCCTAGGTCCTGTAGAATCTGTGTACTAAATTTTATGGTCATACAAAGGTTAGATTTTCCGCTATTTTTAATGTAGTGTCTGTCCGGCACTGTTTTTTTATCCACTTCTAAAGGGGGCAGTTTGATATGCGGATGATTCAAGTGGTATATGGGCTAGAAAATTCCGAAACTCCAAAATGAATCTATAGGAAGTTTGGGGTGGGGGGCAATTTACTCTCCAGTATCTGGTTTAGCTCTCTTCACATGGAATGAGAGAGGTTTGTGATAGTCAGATTTATCAGTTCTCAAATATCAGTTTATTATTTGTATCGGAAAAATACCAATATGTCGGCGAAACCAATAATCGGTATCAGATATTGGAACAGCTCTAAAATAAAGTCCTTTCAGGAGCATAAACTTAAATTTGATATATGTGCATCTGTATTTGTGGGTTCATAAATTCAATTAAATACAGTACAACCTCGAAAATCCGGACTCGTCCGGACTTTGCGAATTCTGAATTTTCAATTTTTCCGGATTATAGAATTTGAATAAAATTCAGATTTAATATTAACTAAATACACTAAAAAGCACTCTTTTTAGTAAAAATAATGGCAAAAGTAAAGTTAATCAATTAAAACATATTATTTAATCTAAAAAATAAGGCAAAAGAAATTTCTAAGGAAAAATATACACATTAATAATTTAGAATGTGTGAACGATTTAGAATGTGTGAACGAAACGAATTGATAAAATTACATTTTATCATTTTGTATCAATGGGTATTTTATCTTCTCCACATTTATCGTCGCTACTTTGATCTTTTTCTATTTAATATCATATCATGAATTTCGCCATTACTCAATTTATTTACGATTGGTGCATCATTATCACAGTGCAGAACTTCCGTTATATCGGCTTTGTCGAGATTTAATGAAGTGCCGAGATTTAATAAAGATCGAGGATTAGTACTTTTGACGATATATTTAAAGGTGTAAATATGTTTAAACTGTTTTCGCTATTAACAAACCAAAAACAAAAATTAACTTAAAAAAGTCTTATTTATTTTTCTAGCATCTATATAATGTTATGTTTAAAAAGGCTGATGACTCTGAAAAAAGTAAAAACTTTATTAGTAATAGTCAAATATGTAAAAAATATTGCAGTAGATAAAATAAATATCTTTTCCAAAAAAGAAAAATATCTCTCCTCTCAATGATTTTTCTAAATTACGAGGAGTCATTACTAGGCTACAGCAGCACCGGGATGTGGTGGGGCAGGGAAAGTGAAGAAAAGAATTTGTTTAGTTCCTAATCGTAAATGCAGCCGATCCCTTTGAGAGGTCTGTGTGTTAATGACCTTGTTGCTCGGTTCTGTGCGATACGATAGTATTTAGTTATTTATTTGCTATTTATAGTATGTAAATATGGCTTTCTAAACAAAAAGGGCAAAATATACAGTCGATTTCAAGCTGGCACGTTCGATTAGAATGAAAAAATAGTCAGATATAGGGAGGGGGAGGAGATTCTGAAGACAAAACAGAATACATTCAAGAATGAAATTCGTACTACGGAGTGAACAAAATAAATTTCCGTGAGCGTTAATATGAATTCTTGGGATTTTTAGATTTAATTGAACAATCTGTGATAAAATGTTATGATAATGTTTTAAAGTGTTTAATATTAAAAATTACATTGTTTCAGAAAAATGTATTTTTCAATAATGAGAAAAGGAAATTTTGATAATAAAGATTCCATATTTAAATAACGATGTACATTTTATGCGAAATAATTCATCAGGGAGTTGTGGCTTGAATAAGGGGGAGGAGGGATTAACACTAACAATGTAATTCACGCTCCAACCATGAGTCAATCTACGGCTGTCCATCTAAACTTTTGTTTCATTTCCGGGTTCATAAAGTCGACCGAAAAATACGGTATTTGTTTATAAAATATAATTTCATATAAATAAGCTTACCCTGTTGTTTTAAATCTGCAACTTCGTCAGTCAGGGGGAAAGAAAAGAAAAAAAAGACCCCGAAAATTTGGAAAAATGTCCAGATTTTGGAGGTTGTACTGTATTAATAAAATATTAATTATAATTAAGTATCAAATTAGTAATTAATAAATATTTATAATTAAATATTTAATTCAATATTAAATATTAATAAACTTTTCATTTAATAAATATAATTTAAATAGTCATTAAAATAATAAACAAAAGTACGTAAAACTTGAAAACTATAAAAAGTACAAAAAAATGACAAATTTTAGAAACAACCAATGAAAAGTATGGAAGCTAAGACAATGTGAAAGCCACAGATAAATTTTCAAACCCTCAATCTTTGTCGCAATTCAGATAGAAACATTCTGCTACTATAAGAAAATGAATATGATTCTGTAGAGAAAGTCATGAGCTGTACACATAATATGTTTGACATAAATTATTATTTGCCGTTGGCCGGAGAGTAAGCTATTCAACTTTGTCTTGGAGTAATCTTAATAGTAATGTTATGAATCATCCATATCTCTTTGTCGGTTTTTTTTTATACATTTATGATATACTAAAAACATTCTAAATATTTCTGGACCATACCTATACATGTAAAGTATCTAAAATCTGAAAGTTCTCTGAAATAAATCTGGAAATGCACCAATCATTCTAAGTTCCTAAAAACCTTCTGAAATACTTCTGAAAAAGTTCTAAAGTTCCTCAAACCTGAAAACATTCTAGAAATAAACTGAATTCTTAAATAAACTGAAAGAGGACCAATTGACCAGTTACCCTAAGTGTACAAATATGTACTCCCGTAAAATATAAGAATTGACACTTTACCTAAAAATAAAAACATTAAAAGTAAAAGAGAGAGAACACAGAACACAGAATTTAGGTTTTCAAAAAAATCTAACGTTTATTAAAATTTAAACTTCATTTTAAAAGAATTTTCAAAACATTTTACATCTCATTAACTAAACAAATCAAATTAAACATCTTAAATAATAAATGGAATGGCCGGTCGTAAGTGGTTAGAACAAACGTTAGAATATTAAATTTAAAGTTAACATGTTAAACTTATTCAATTATTTGTAAAAACTAGAATTTGGGATAAAAGAACATAAGTTAGCCAAAAGGGAATTTAGAACATCCTAACAATAATCCAAGATTCGTAACTTAATATATATAAGTTGAGGGGTCTTAGACATGCTAATTTAATTTAACTTTAAATACTGTAAAAGAATAAAATTAATGAAAAGATATCACCCATAAACGGGAAAACGCTGAACGGCCGTAATAAAGTCCCGAGGACGAAATCGATGTCAGTCATCATCAGCTTGGGTGCAGTCCCTTTTTGCTCCAGAAAAGGCTAAATGGAGAAGTACCTCCCGTAAAGCATCGGTACATCAAGTGAGTCCAACCATTCAAGTGGAATATGGTGCTCCAAAACTTAACGAAAAGAACACTCCCGAAACCTGATCTGCACAAAAACGGGCAGCTCCTTCACATCATATAAAATTCTCAGCCGAGAGTAGAAGAGCGCCAGTGGACATCGCTCGGAACAAAAGAACAGATAGCTCCATCATCAAAACCGTGAAGTAAACAATTGGAGGTCCGGTCCTGGGACTCGGAAATTTTAAACTACACAGTTCACTATGAAAGAACAAATCTGACCTCCGGAACTAAACAATTATTCCAAAGGCGCCGACGATACTTCAGTAGACATCAATCACTTCGCTCGCAATGTTATTTCGAGTAAACAACTCTCTGCTATCAGGATACAACACTTTTACAGCCAGGCCGGGAAATAAAACGTTCGTTCCTCAGAACGCATGCCGCATTCGAATTTCGCTCGGCTCGCGCCGAGGCGCTAAAAACAACTCTATAAAACTACATTTTAGTTCCAATCAAAAGAAGAGAAGAGCAAAAACAGAATAGAAAAAAGAGCAAAGAGATCGAAAAAGTGCGCGATTTTGCTTATATACTGCGAAACATCGCTGCCACAGATTGTAAACAAAATTATCGATGAACGATAAAATAATTAATGACAGACGATTTTAATATTACGATCAACCAATTAAAAACTTGAAATTTTAAAGAAGATAAATGGAATTTCAAAGCAGACGAAAATTAAAAAGAAATGAAGTGAAACGATTTGGAATATACGAATTCAGCAATAATTTAAATATGAACGATTCTGAAATATTTAAAAAGCTGAAAATAGAATAAAATAATAAGAAAATAGAATAGCTGAAAATAGAATAAATAGAAAAGAAATTTTTAACCGAGAGCAATAAATTTGGAATCAAATTAAAGGGAATAAAAAGGGCAATAAATGGAATTCCAAATTAGCCAATTTAAATAAATTTAAATTGCTAAATCCTAAAAGAATGAACTTTCGCCATTTTTAACACAAAACCTATGGAAAAGAACCTATTTGGAACAGAAGAATATCAAAAACCTAAACAATTGGAAAATGGAGAGTGACTATGTAAATAAGACCCCTGAACATGTTTAAACTAAAAGCAAAATTCCTAAAATTATTAAATACCCAAAAGTATAACCCAACATACACAAAAGTACAACCAAGCCGTTGGCCGGAGAGTAAGCTATTCAACTTTGTCTTGGAGTAATCTTAATAGTAATGTTATGAATCATCCATATCTCTTTATGCCATTTGATGGCATTCTTGTCAGGTATATCTTTGCCAAGCCTTATGGGATTCAGGTCCCTTCACGGGATGACTGGAGACTCCTACCTACAATAAGAAGTGCATTGTATGATACACTGATGGCTCCAAGCTAGACAGTAACACTGGTGCCGGAGTATGCTGTCCAGATGATGGTACAAAACTGTTTTACCCACTTGGCAGCTACGCTACTGTTTTTCAGGCTGAGGTCTTTGCTATTTTAATGTGTTGTAGAATTTGCTCTGACAGAAATTACAGAAGTAGCCACATCTATATCTGCTCTGATAGCCAGACTGCTCTTATGGCTCTAGGGAAGTCTACTATAACCTCTTCCCTTGTTTAGGAGTGCTATACTGCACTTTGTAATATCACCAGCAACAATCAAGTCACACTTTACTGGGTGCCTGGGCATTCAAGCATTTCGGGTAATGAATTGGCTGATGAGTTGGCTAGAAAAGGTTCGAACACACCCTTTGTTGGTCCAGAGTCAGCTTTGGGTGTCTCTAATGAACTGATTAGAACTGTTTATAACATCTTTAGAAACCAGCAGTGCGAGAACTGGTGCACCATCAAGGGCCAAAGACAGGCAAAGGAACTGAACTGTAGGTGCCCTAGTGCGCATCTTAGGGAGCTATTCAAACTCAATAGAACTGGCATTAGAAAGGCTGTTGGGCTCCTTACTGGGCACTGCACCCTTAAACAACACCTAAGCATTATGGGTGTCACTAAGGACCCAATGTGTAGAGGCTGTTAAGTACAGCAAAGAAACTGCCATACACATACTCTGTGAGTGTGACGAGTTTTCAGCCCATAGGTTCGAGCATTTGGGTCGACATGTGATCAAGCGCTGGGAGTTACAGGCTATTCCTGTCCAGTGCCTGTTGATATTTGCTTCGGCTACTGGTCTCTTCTCTTAGGGACTGTTTCATCTTTTGGGGAAAGTACAATAGGCCTCTGGTCGCTGTGCTAGGCTCTCTTTGAGCCACCCACCTCTACATCATAAGCTATTCAACGGTCAAAGAGCTCTTTATATTTTGTGGGACAATTTGAAATGACCTTTAAATTAATGTGTCTGGAATTCTAAAAAGAAAATTACATGGATGTATCCTGTATGAAAGTGTGTTTGTTAATGTCCGCTAAATGAAGATGTCTGAATTTCAGTAGTGTCCATTAGAAAGGTTTTACTCTATATGCCTCACATTAAAGAAGAATGAGCACCCTCAAGCTCCCCCCCCCCCCCTATATTTGTTAAAACTATGCTTATGCTAGCAATACAATTTAGCCACTGAGAAACATCAATTCTGTCATGATTAATACATTTTGTTGTAGTTGCTAAGTATGTGGAGCAACCGTTTTAATTTCTGAATACTTATTTTAACATTGACTGCTGTATGAACTGAATGGACACAGGTGGCTAGTAGAGTAAATTTGATGGCACAATTTTATAAATAAAAATTTATATACATCTTAAAATTTTGTAAGTGTAAATTTAGGAATTTAAGAGAAGCTTCAAATTAATAGGAGTTTTAGGTAGAATGTGATCTCTGGATTTAGAACTATGCGATTCCAGAATAATGTTTCCCAGAATGGAGATGGAATAAAACATTGCAGAACGAACATTTGCAAATGTTCTTTTGATCAAAAAAAAAAAAGAGACCAAGGTACTAAACATCATGCTGAAGCAGAACTTTGAAAATTGATTCTGGCAGTGGAAAAAGTGCTAGACAAGTGTATGAACCTCAAGAAAAGTGCTTAAAAGAGGACCAAAGTAACAAGGTGGTTTGCACTACTACTTTTTTTAGCAATTTCAAGCACTTTGGGGTAACCCCTCATACACAAAAAGCCTCTGAATAATATTCGTACAATTATTTAGGAGGCAAGCATGATAAACTACCACTAATAATAATCGTCACCTAAGTAGGAATAAATAATGATTTTGCCCCTAGAAATCTTGTTCAATTTGACATCTAAACTCTTGAAAGTATGTCTGCAAATTCTCAGTAACCACCTATTCAGGTAATGGGGACACAAATATTAAATCTCTCACTATGAAAGCAGAATGGGTATGTAACGTAAAACATAAACTAAGTTCAACATTTCTTGTCATTTCAACATAATAATCTTTAAATCATGAGACATAGAAATAGGAGTTTCAATTTTAGATACAAGAACATTTTTAAAGGTGCATTAAAATGCTATTCCTTAACGTTCTTACACATGAAAGATAAAAACTGTATCACCAAATAATAAATACTTCAAAATTCAGAAACAGAGCAAATCAAATTTACAAAAACTCTCATGAACAGTACAATTTTATAAAAGCAAAATTAAATATTTTAAATTACCCGTGGCATCTGAAAATGAACGTTGGTGAGTCTTTTTTGGTGATAGAACAGGACCTGATGGAGGACAATAGACAGCATCTTTAGGTCTGTTGCATAAAAGAGGACCCCAATAATCACACAATTGCAAATCAGTCAAATACATCAAAATAAAATTAAACAAATAATATATACATATATATATAATCCTGTAAAACTAGACAATTATTTTAAAATCTGATTTTAAAATATAAGTAAGCTTACATAGAATATTTATAAAATTATTTCCAATAGCTGAAGAGTATTGTAAATAATCCAAAATCATCTGTTATTTTCCATGGCACATGCACAGAGATAAAATAAATTAACTGATTTTTATATATAGTTTAGCAGTATATCCGTTCTTCGTACAGAATATACATTATAAAAGAGCTTGAAAATCACAATCATGTATAAATTCCTATAGTATTCTAAATGACATTTTAATGGAATGTTTTGATTAACAATGTTTAAATTAATGCTCCTAAAAAGAAGTTTAAGAATCTCTGTTCTCGCTATACAAAATTATTTTCACAGACAGATTTGAAGAATAAAATATCCTGGTTCCATTTGTAAACAGATTTACAAGACATATGAAATTGATTCCAATATATACCAAAATAAAAGCCCTAGTATGCACAATGCTATGTCTATGGAAGATTTGACTATACATTTTTTATTAATATCTAGACAAACCCTGGTTCTAGAATTTCGAAGTATAGACTAAATTTTAAGTGGGTCTATTTCAAGGATACCCACAAAATTTCATGAAATTTGGTGCTGTGGTTTTCCCGTGATGATGAGACAAACACACACACATACAGATAGACAGACAAGGCAGATTTCGAATTTTATTTATACAGGGTGAGTTGGAATTGTTTTTACAAAAGCAAAGGGGTGATAGTACCCCACCAGACGAGCAATAATTACCATGGAACATATGGTCGCATTGCACTCAGATAGGCAGAAAAGAGTAAAATTAGAATACGAACCTGCACGTACACCAGTGTTGGGAAAGCGAATAAATGATACCAAACGTTGCACAAACAGATTTACTGTGCAGCGAAAAACTCACAGCAAGTGCTCAAAGTGGCGACCATGCGTGTCGTTGCACCGTTCACACCGGCGAAGGAATGACTGACGCACCCTCTCGAAGATTCCGGGTGTTGTGTTAATGTGGTCTGCGGCAACAACGTGTGCTCTGATTGGCTATCGTCGGAACCTACTAGGAGCCAGTTATGCTGATTCTGCTCCCTGGACATTTGCATACGGTAACTGAGTTTGTGTCTGGCGTAGGAGATACTACGTAGGCAGGTACACAATGATGTCCGAGGTGCTGACTGCGTCATGTTCGACGTGCCACTTTTCTGCCTCTCAGAGTGCAATGCGACCCTATGTTCCATGGTAATTATTGCTCGTCTGGTGGGGTACTATCACCCCTCTGCTTTTGTAAAAACAATTCTGACTCACCCTGTATAGACTAGCTATGGTGCCCACAGCTAGCTGCTGGGTTTTATAAAATAGCTGATTAAGAAATGTGTCCACTTGCCATGCTGACAGGTTATGGCTAATGATTTAGTAAAGTAGAAATTGCCCAAGTCTCACCACTAAAAACCAGGGACAGATTTTAGTGTCCGTAGGCCCTAGACACTTTCACCTCGAGCTGTGCAAAAACAAGAATAAATTCCCCCTGAATTACAAGGGAATTTTCATGTAACTGTTAAATCATGTGACTAACAATGACTTACTTAGTATCTATTCATCAGACTTGGAAGACTTCGTTGATGAATTTCTTGTGTCATCATTGTAGAAGAATAACAATTAAGAGTTGAAGTAACTCAACTGATAAAATCCCAAATAAAAGATAAACTTGTTTTCCAAATGCACATATTACGTTGAGAATTTATTTATCAATAATTGGAACAAATGCAGAAGGAGAAAGAACATTTTCTAAACTTAAGCAAATTAAGAATTACTAGCAGGCTTTGCTCGCTAGCGATTACTAAATATATAACAATCAGTTTTATAGCAATAAGATTTTTAGAAATTTCTGCGCAAAACTCCTCCTACTTTTATACCCCCGCCTCTTTTCTTGCATCTGCTCAATAGTTGTTAAGCAACAAAATTGGGTCCAAATTTGACATGAGCAAGTCGAGTGGGTCCATTGCAAACTTGAAAACACAATATAAAAATTTTATTAAAATCGAAGCAAACATCGGACGAGTGACCGCAAATGCACTGATAAAAGCAAATATCCGTATTAGTTTATACTACTACATCTCACACCTCTCTGCCATCTGTAATGAACTATCGAGAACACAGATTTCATAAACAGTCATTCAAGAGCATTCAATCCACCCCTATTTGAAAATTGAATATACATTCTGAATATACATACAGAATATACATTCTGTCACAGCATTATTATGGAGAATAAGTAATATTGATTTCATCACCAGATTATATTAAATTCTGTACTGCCGCATTTTTGGATCTTCTATTATAAGTTTTTTATTTCTTTTCATTTTCTAAATTTACCCCTCAAAATTGTTAATTTGTGTCAATTTCTAATTTCCCTATTCAGTTAGTGTTAGTATTTAAGTATTCACATTATGCATCAAGTTAATGATTAACGGTTTTTACCAAGAGTGACATCAAGTAGTGGTGTATGTATAAAAATGCATGCTATTTCATTAGGCAAAAGATAGATAGTTTGATTACCTAATAATGTCACCATATTGCATTAGTCCTGTAGAGAATTCTACAACTTCTCGATCTGTTAGCTTGTATGTTTTTGTACATAGACTCTTATGTTTTACTAGAAGCTTTTACTAGATAATTAGATGTCCTGTTTTACTGTGCAAAATAAAGCTCAGTTCATTTGCAAATAATGCTTCTTTATTTGACAGAAATATTTCCATTGTGTTATCGTGACAGAAATGAACAGAATGTTGAGTGACAGAAATGAACAGAATGTTGAGTGACAGAAATGTTCCTCTGCAAATATCGGAAAGTTCACATTTCTTTATATCCAAATTTTGAAAACATGTTCATGGGGCCAGTAAAAGCAAATATCTCTCTAAAGGAACTTGCAGTCCTGAGATGTTTGCTGCGATAACTAGACCATTTGCACTGATGGCAAACAGTGTACACGTAAGGGGAGTTGTGTAGTTACTTTTACGACAAGCCATGGAAATGATAAAGACTCATTTGTTGACAAGGGATAACTATATCACATGGAGCAACAAAATCATGTTCTCCCTAAAAGCCGAAAAAATTTTCGTGTTCATTGACCGAACCGCAAAATCGATTAATGAGCATACATCATGGCGTGACCAGGAAGAACACATGCACAGAAGGGATAAAGCATTGGCTATCTTGTTCTACAGTGTTTCATTAGAATACAAAGAATGGATTCACATCAAGGATGATCAGGCTGACACAAGGGATAAAATTAAGAAGAATTTCGAAGCACCAACACTCATAAACCTAGTCAGACTTTTGGACGATTTCATCAGTATAAGTCTGGATGGGGACGAATTGGTTTATATTTTTTGTACTCAACTCCAGAAAGCAGTGACCAAGTAAAAAGAAGTGAATACATCCCATAGAGGGAGTTATACATAGCTTTTCAAGTGATAAGGTATCTTCCAGATACATTTCATAGTATTGTGCAGAAGAATGTTGTAAAAATTAAAAATTGTTATAAATGTGGTAAAATAGAACATTTCATGTCACACTGTCCAAAAATCAAAGACTAGAGCAAATAATATTATTAAAATGTGTATATTGCCTCAAATAGAGGCAAACACTGTTAATAATCCTTGTGATAGGTTAAAAATATTATATAACTAGCATGGTAAACACATCAACCAATAAACTCTAAATAAAAGATTAATTTTTAAACGATTAAAAATATATAAATTGATGTATGTAATTTTGTATGTAGTTGATATATGTAAATTTTGCCTGGCGGGTATGGCCTATATTTAGCACTTGTTCGCACTTTATTTTATTTTACCATTGATGAAGGGCATGATAATGTCCAAAAGTGCTTTGGCTATATGATTGTGTATGCCATAATAAGGCAATTTTAATAAATGACTTTTTAACCACTTATTTGGTTGTCTCTGATATTAGAGGTTAAAAATAGTTAATTTCTTTTTAGAGATGTTCAAAAATGTAAATATATCAAACTCTCAGATCCAAATTATTTAAACCAAAACAATAATTTCCCAGAATGTAAAAAAAAAGATATTTTACATGTATGATTCCAGCTGAGGAATAAGTCAACTGTATTTCAGTTATCTCTGTTTCATTCCGATTTTCCTCAGGAGAAGTTCTCTCGTTTCCTTAGTTCAATCTCAAACATATCGCTAACAGCTCAAGGTATTGCTATCTGTGGACCAGTCTCCACTGCGAAAGACAGTTTTGAACTAATTGCAACACCTTTTTCTCTGGGAAAAACAGTAGCACCACCCCAAGCTTTAAAAAGTCCAAAAATAACTAGCAGTGACACCTGTATTCATAAAAGAGAAATAGCAAACCTAAAATAATAAGAAAAGTTAGAATTATATTGAAAAAACAGCTTTAACAAGACAGATCAATCTTGCATAAAGCATTCGTTATGAAACACTTTCCAACTGCAGTGCAATCTTATTTAAACATCTCTAAAGCGCGATTCATTTTCAGCAGGTAATATTTTTAAAATTATCACAATACTACAATAATGTATTATATTTGAAAGCTTAAAACTTCATTGAAAAAAATGGACTTTATTCAAATGACATCATTGAAATATACATTGCCTGGCTCTCTATGAAAAAGCAATAAATATTTCATTCATACACTTTTATTCCATTCCTTTTATTCAACACAATACAACAATAAGTTATTTTATTTAAAAACTTAAAACCATGGAGGTAAAAGTAATTTAACTCTATGCTTAAAACTTCATTGAAAAAATCTGCTTCTCTATGTAAAATCAATGATCATTTCATTCATATTAACTATATTGCAGACTCCAGAGCTAAATAATTTTGTGTTAAAGAAATTCAGCAATTCTTATACAACTCATCTTACAGCTTGATGTGTTTACATTCTCTATAAGTGAAAATTAGGCTTTGTTGTAGAAATAATCAAAGTTTGATGATCATTTAAACTGAAACATATTATAATTACATTGTTTCAGAATATAGATACACAGAAATTAAGCAAAAATAAAGTGGGTTTAGGACGGATACAACACTAAATATAAATTAAAAATAACTTCAAAAATCATGATTTTGACACAAGATGGATGCCATATTTTATTTTGAAGTGGATCACGTGATCTTTCCATATAATATGGGTGTAATTATTATTTTAATTTTTATTTAAAAACTACCGAATATATTTTGCTTAAATTTTTTTTATATTTTTTATGGAATAATTTGATAATGTGAATACTTCCTAAAACTTTCGAAGCAATGTGAATTTTAAATTCACTTAAAAAATGTTTGAAAAATTAGGTCCCATCTGGTTCAATGTATTTCATTTTTTCAACCCGGGTTCAATCCAAAACTAACTGGGTGATATTACTCATTTATATTCCAATAGGTTCCACAGACAGTCTGAACAACATACTAAAATTTCATTTTGATAAAGTCATTTTTATGGCAGTTATCAGGTGAATAGATGGACGGGCAGACAGACAGACAGACAGACAGAATGAACAAAGTCATAAATATTTTTCAACTATGTTGTAAAGTGCTAAAAATAGAAAAAAACAGTTTATATACATTAAACTTTTCGGAGCCAAGCATAGAATTGTTTTCAGTTGAGCATAAGCCAATAACAATAACAGTGGATAGTTATTTTTTAATTTAAACATTTGTGCACAATTAAATTCTGTCGCAAAATCAATAATTCAATATTTTTAACATAATTGCAAATATTTTGCACAAGTCCTTTATATATATAATGTATCATTCTTTTATATACATTATATCTGAATTTTGGACATTTAGCAATATTTTGTAGTACTTGAAAATTAATTTTCCCGATATACTACAGCGGCAATCCTTTCGAAGTACACACTTAAAGAGCACAGTGGAAAAGAAAAAATATTAGATGAAGTAAATATTAGTTTTCTAGATCTAGGATGCTCTCCAATAAAATTACACTCATTAGCACATTATAGGAGACTGTCCTATGGAAAAAGAAAAATGAAACAAGCTGAAAACATTTTACAGAAAAAGTGTCACACACTTTAAGAGGTTGATTTTTTATCTGATAGCAAAGAAGTGTCTAATCAGGAACTCGCAATAATAAAGCAGAAGATCTTTATACATTAATATAACTCAGGGGTTTCCAACTGTTGACTCGTGCTGCTATTTTTTGCGGCCAGCGATGCCTTCTGAGAAAATAATTTGCAGCATAGGGTTTTCTCAAAACACGTTACTGTGTGCCTGTTCTCTGATTATTCATTTTATACTAAATATCAAAATGAGTAGAACTTCAAATAAACGCAAGATTGAAAGTGAAAATAGAGCTTACAAGGATCGTTGGGAAAGTGATTATTTAATTAGAACAATAACAGGAAGTTGCAGTGTTTAGTTTGCATGCAAGTGGTATCAGTGCCTAAGGAATATAACATAAAAAGACATTATTCAACACTGCATGAAGAAAAGTATCAGAGATTTAGAGGAGAATCTCGAAATATCTTGATTTCAGAGTTAAAGAAGAAACTGAAACAGCAGAGAGGCATTTTTCCCAAAATATTGCACGGTTAATCAACTGCTTTGTATGCTTCTTATGCCGTTTCTCCTGAGCTTGCTAAAGCAAAGAAGCCCTTTACTGATGATAATTTAGTAAAAGACTTTTGGGGATGCTAAATTAGCTGAGAAATTTGATTCAGTGCTGCTTTCTAACCAAACTTTACAGAGGAGAGTTATTGATATGGGAGAGCAGGTAGAAAAATCATTAATTGGTTTAGTTGAAAAAAGTACCTATTTCTCGCTTTGCACTGACCAAACAGATGAGTCAGTTGTTAATATTTATACGTGTTACCCAAGAAGATTTTTCAACCAAGGAAGAATTATTGGAAATATGTCCAATGACTGGAACCATGAAAGGAAAGGACATCTACGAAGCTGTGAAAAAAGCAGTTGGAGACAACAAAACAAAATTGGAGATTTTAATAAATGTTCAGCAATTATGACGGAAGGTGCACCAGTGATGGTAGGGGGAAAATCTGGACTGACTGGATTACTTAGAGAAAATGGAGTAACTTGTCCGACAATTCATTGTATTATTCATCAGTGAACTTTGTATGGAAAGTCGGTAAAGCAAAATCAAGTTTTCAAACTTGTAATAAAAGTTATCAATATAATAAGAGGTGGAAATCGTGCACTTTTGCATAGGCAACTAAAGCCGTTTTGGGGAGAAATGGAAGCAAAATATGGGGACTTGCTGCTCTACAATGATGTAAGATGGCTGAGTGCTGGAAAGTGTCTCGAGAGATTCTTTGAGATAATACAAGAAATCCCTGCATTCCTGAAGAAGTTCTTTTCAACAGACACTACGCAACTGGAAGAAGAACTCCAAAGTGTAGATATCTTGAAAGAATTGGCTTTCCTCACTGACATCACTACTCATCTTAATGAACTGAATCTATATCTCCAGGGAAGAAACCAGCTGATGTCGGATGTAATAGGTTTCGAAATAAATTAAGGGTTTTCAAACATTCTTTGAACAAAAATGATTTGGCCCATTTTTCAAGCTGTCGGAAGTTAGCTTAAGAACTTGAAGATAATGAAACTCTTGATTTTTCTGAATTTGGTGCAAATGTCCAAGAAATCATAGAGGAGTTTGACACCAGATTTAAAGATTTTGAATCATTAAAAAGTAGCATGCTGCTGTTTAGTAATCCTCTTTGAGCTAACATTAAAGATTAACCAACTCATCTTCAACTTGAACTATATGACCTACAAGTGGATACATTTTTGCAAACGAGGGAATAAAAGGGAGCAGATTTCTTTAAATTATTACCTAAAGAAAGATTTCCAAACCTGCGAGATTTTGGCCGGAAAATTACATCAATGTTCGGGAGTACATATATGTGCGAAAGTGTATTTTCTGCATTGAAATTTATCAAGAACCACAATAGAAGCCGCCTCACAGATTCTTCTCTACTTCATCTCCTGAGACTCCTAACAACAGAGCTTGAGGTGGACATCCATTCTTTGGTGGTTGCAGCAGACCGACCTCAATTTTCTCACTAAACATTTTGTGTGGTTTTACGTTTTTTTTCCTTTTGTAATTTTTAAGGTTTTATATAAATTTTAAAAATCTGTATACTTGATATCAAAGTAAAATTATTTTAGTCTGGAAAATTTTTTAATATGCAATTAAAGGTGTTAAAATGCTCACTTCTTATTTGATTTGCAATTCAATACTTGTTTTTGTTTTGTATAACTTGATGAAAGTTGGCCAATTAAGATCAAGGTCGTAGCTGGAAGGGAGGGAGGGTTGGAGGTTCATCTACCGAAATTTTCAAAAATTTCATAGTACATACCATATACATGTATTTATATTCATTATGATGCCTCCATCTCACCCCCGCCAGAAAAATTTCATATTGAACCCCCGTCCCCCCAAAAAATATCCTGGGTATGACCCTGATTATGTTGCGGCCCGCCATTAAACAGGTGGTTTCGATTGTGGCCCTCGGGCACTTGTAAGTTGGAAACCCCTGATATAACTAATGAAAGTGAAGATTATTAACTAACAAGCAAGAAAATATACAAATTTTAACTATGGCTCCTCCATCATGGTCACGGAAAAGAGTTGCTGAAGAATTCAAAGTAACAGAATATGTTGTTCGAAGATCAAAACAGCTATTGAAAGAAAAAGAAAATTTTAAGGTATTACTCTTCCTTTTAAGATGTATTCTAAACTGTGACTGCATTCTAAATGTTTTGAGAAAATAGTAGGTATTGGATTAAAAATTTATGCACAATGTTAAGTTTATGAATGTTCTAAGTGGTTACCCAATTATGCAGTAAATAATTCTTTGATGTAATCATGGAACCTACTGATAGAGATACTCTCAGGAAGCCAGGAATTGTATACTAAGTACAGAGCGAAACTGGTCTGCCGATACTAATGACAGCACTTGGGAGTGCAATTCTGAGTTGTTTGATATGCTTACTAATATTAACTATTTTTGTTCAGGTAATTTTTAAGACTGTGTAAACATAGATCGGCGTATGAAGAAAATTTAAATGTTTCTATACAAAGATGCAGAAACAATTTGAATTTAGTATTTTTATAAATTTATCTAAAAAATTATTTTAAGATAGATTTGTATAAAAGCCAGTTTATACAAATTGCGAAAAAAATTGTTTATTATTAAAAAAAATTTTGAAAAAGAAAATCACAATTTTACATGTCTAGCTAAATTATCATTATGATTTATCCTTAAAAAGTCCAGGACTTAACATTTTTTTTAATTGAACTATTAGTTTGCATCATTAGAGATGCTGGGCAAAAGAATTTAACTTCCAGTCACCTGTGACTTTTTCTGTATGAGCTGTTGTTTCATTGCTATTCGTTTTTATTGTGATTTTTTTCATTTCACTTCCTTTACAGTACTTAAGTTCTACAAAAAATAAAAATTTTCTGTTATTTTTGCAATCCCTATATTCAATAGTATAAGCAAATGAAATTTCATTGACATAAGCTTGAAAATAAGTGAACTAAAGGGATTTTTGTAAGTATCACTGATTAATTCTCAGGCAGCCATTTTGGTTCTACTACAAAACTTTAAGGACCTGTATTTCTTAAACTATCTTAAGTAGAAAGCTAAGATTTTGTATTTTTCATGAGACCTATAAGATATATATTCAGGCCAATTTTCATTAAATTCTGAGGTGATGAATTCCATGGCATGTATTATGTTGTTGTTACATATGGCTTTATTGGAAATCAATCCATTACATAACTGGCATCTCACTATTATACAAACGTAAAAATACAAAACAGAGAAAACTAACTAAACACAAAACAAGAATATTACAAATCAAGCAAACACAAAGATCAATGAGAAGAGGTTGAAGAGGCGTTTACGGCAGTTGATAAGAGTTCGGTCAGGGATAGTTAACAAAAGTCCTAGTTTCCCAATAAAGTCTGCAAACATCACCTTGCTGCTGGGAATCTTTATCTAAACCTGGGCACACTGAAAGGTGACTCAAATTCATAACATCAGCACTACAAATGGGGAATGCATTTGTTGCGAGAATTTCTATCTTATTAAGGTGTTCGGCCAGGCAATCATGACCGGTTTCAATCTAAAATTGTCCACTGCCTCCCTGCAAGGTCTGCCTCCCTGCTGCCTCCCTGCAAATGCCTTTCAGCTATCTTGGATATTCTCTCAAACCTTGCATTACAATTCATCATAATTTTACTATAAACTAGTCTTTTGCATGACTCTGGCAGAACAGGTTTGGGGGCAAAATAAACTAGGGTACTCTTTTTTGCTAAAATGCCTGCTAACTCATTACCGCTGATTCCAACATGTGATGGTATTCACTGAAACACAATCAATTTGTTTCTACTTCTAAGAAAATCCAGAATTTACTTTATTTCAGTTATTGTCAATGTTTCAATAAGATTAATTTTCGATACATTTTGAATGGCTGCTCCGGAGTCCACCAGCATGACAACTTTTGAAAAACAGTCAATTCTATACTTAAGGTTAACTGCCAAACAGATGGCATAGATTTCTGCATCAAAATTAGACATATATAGCCCAACAGGGGCATATTGAGAAAACATCTTGTAGTACATTCCAGCTTCAGCTACATTATTGATCTGTGACCCATCTGTATATATTCTAGTCCACTCAGGTTCTGGGTATTTTTCATTAATCATGCATAGCTCAGTTGCTCTCAAGATCGTATCTGGGATGTCTCTTTCTCCAGCACCATTTAGTGTCAACAGGCTTATTACATCTATATAATTAAAGGAATTGATCAATTAATTTTTTGTACTGTCCATGGGTATATTTGCATCTAAGTTATTTAGTAGGCTTTCGACACCTCAACAGGACGGGCGCGGTAGCCCATTGGTTAGCACGCTGGAGTTGCACTCGGTAGGCATGGGTTCGATTCCAGCCACTGCCAAAACTGCCGCCGTGTTCACGCGGAGTACGATCACGTTAAACATGTGGGTCCGTAAGTCCTTCTGAGAGGTTGGTGGTAGGGGAAGGAGGGTACGGTCCCTGTGGATGCCTCCCTCACTGGGTTCCAGTCTAAATTGGGTGGCACTTCCCGGCCGTCCAAACAGTTACCTTACACCTTTCTGGCAGGTCGGACGGTCTGGGTCTCAACAACAACACCTCAACAGGACCGGCCATCCACCTTGCTGCTCTAAGTCTTAGGACGAGTCGGCTGGGCTGGGCTTTCGACACCTCAACAGGAGTGTGGTCTGGGCCTTCCACACCTCAACAGGAGATATTTGCATCTTCGTGCAATTTTGTTGACAGTTTCGAATCCAACTAGCTTGCTGCGAGGTCTTCAGCTTAATGTATGTACCTAAAGCCTGCTTCTCTATCTCTGTGAGAATAGGAGGGTTCATTGTGTATAATTGCATTGCAACAATAGGAGTGGTAATGACTGCTCCAATAATGAGCTGAAGAGCTTTATTTTGAGCTCTTTCTAAAAGATATTTCTTTTCACGTGTGGCAGTGATCAATATTTAACTTCCATTATTTAATGATTGGTTTTACATATGTATTGTATGTCTTATTTAAAATTGTTTGAGTACATCCCCACTTGGCACTGGCTAATATTTTTAAGATTGGTAAGTTATTTTCAACTCTTTCTTTCATAGCATTTACATGTCCTGGAAATTCAGTTTATTGTCCAGCACCACACCCAAGTATCTAGTGTTAGAGCTCTTAAGGAGCACATTATTTTCAATCTTTAGTTCAAAATCTGTGTTTATGTGTTGCAGAAAGAAGAACTAGTATAGATTTTAATTTGTTTATTATCATGTTTTCAGCTGCCCATGTTTGAAAGGTCTATAACACCTTGTTCATGGTAGTTTCCAGTTTTTGTCGTTGACCCTGATAATTTTGGCAATTTTTTGCATCAGTCTACACTACGTCATCAGTGAACACACATTGATATTTCCCACATTCTTCAACCTTTTTACTAGGTCATTAATATAGCCGTTGAATAGTGTGCAGTTACTAACTGCACCTTGTGCAAGATCTACTCTTAATTGGCCATATCGTGATTCCATTTCACTCCAATGTGTTTTAAGCCCATCTTTGGGCCAAGAATCTTTTTATCCAACTCAACATATTTCTCCCAACACCATATATCTTCAATATTTGCACAAGCTTAGTCCTCCAGACCGTGTCATAGGCTTCCTTAAAACCAACAAATACAGCCAAGGAGCTTATGATTGAAGCCTGATTTGATTCCATGTATAAGCTTTATAACTGAGTTAGATGTAGACATATTATACCAAAATCCTGCTTGCTCTTCTACAATGATTTCCTGGGACTCTAAGAAATATTGACGTCTAGAAGTCAGCATTTTTTCAAATATCTCAGCTATTAAGGATGCCAACGAAATTGGTCTATATGACAAAATATCTTCAATTGGTTTCTCTGACTTAAGAATTGGTATTACTGTGGCCCTTACTCAATCGGTTGGGAGGCTTGGATTTTTATTCCAGAACTAGCTGCCTTTGGCGACCAGCCTGTTCGCTACCCTTGAAAATTCTGACCGTGGCAAATTCTAACTGTGGCACACTCGCTGGCACGACCTACCAGTAAGATGTAAGGTAACTGTTTGGAGGGCCAGGAAGTGCCACCCAATTTAGACCGGAACTCAGTGGGGGAGGCATCCACAGGGACCGTACCCTCCTTCCCCTACCACCAACCTCTCGGAAGGACTTACGGTCTCACATGTTAAACGTGATCGTACTCCACCTGAACACGGCGGCAGTTTTGGCAGTGGCGGGAATAGAACCCGGACCTACCGAGTGCAATTCCCGCGTGCTAACCACTGGGCCACCGCGCCCTCCGCGACAATCTCCATAACCTTCTTTTTATTCCCCCAATTTAGACCGTAACCCAGTGGGAGAGTCATCTACAGGGACCTTACCCTCCTTCCTCTACCACCAACCTCCAGGAAGGACTTACGTACCCACATGTTTGTTGGAAAAAAAATCAATACATCGCGATTCACGTTCCCGTGAACGAGCGTTTATGCAAATTTAATATGAACGACTCTTCCCGTTCACCGGCGTGAACCGTGACGTTTTTCAACATGAGGTTTCATGCAAATCAGTTCTCAATGCGTACGCATCTGATTTGCATATCCGGGGGCGTTTCCGAAACAGTCCATTCTCGGATATATAAGGCAGAGATTTCTTGAAGCAATTATCCATTCAGTCAGTCGACAGAGAGAATTCCCACTCAGTCTGATCCAGAACGGAGCCGAGAAGGCTTTATAAGACATAGACACTGATGGTCTGATGCAGGTAGACAGAAATGCTTTAGACAGAAGCACTGCAGGATGTCTTAACCTTTGGTTTTCCTTTACCAAGTGTGATACCTTCAATGGTGGCTGCAAATACACGCAAGTGATAGAGGTAGTATAGTTACTTACTACCCATGCTTCAAGGAATTTCTGTCTGGTCATTTACTGTTGGAAATAATCAATACATCGCGATTCCCGTTCCCGTGAACGGGCGTTTATGCAAATTTAATATGAACAACTCTTCCCGTTCACCGCCGTGAACCGTGACGTTTTTCAACATGAGGTTTCATGCAAATCAGTTCTCAATGCGTACGCATCTGATTTGCATATCCGGGGGCGTTTCCGGAACTGTCCATTCTCGGATATATAGGGCAGAGGTTTCTTGAAGCAATCTGACAATCGAATCAGACGATCGAGTTAAGACGATCGAGACGCAGTCCGACGAGACAGACTTGAGATGATGGTCTGATGCAGGCAGACAGAAATGTTTTTGACAGAAGCACTGCGGAATATCGTTTGACGACGGTTAATAGTCGAAACGGATGCAGATGTGGCCAGTTTGGACCAGCATGTATTGAACGTTAAATTTACTTACAAACGTTCGGAAGCCGCTTTAAATATTTTTCTGATGTTCTATCCTTTGGTTTCCCTTTGCCAAGTGTGATACCTTCGATGGTGGCTGAAATACACGCAAGTTATAGTATAGTAACTAACTACCAATGCTTCAAGGAATCTCTGTCTAGACTCTAGTCATTTACAACTGCAAACCTTTTTGTACATAGTATATTTTGATGTTTTACGGCATGGAAAATTACCAGGTACGTGTAATATGCCAAGTTGTGTTTTTCACCAAATAAAGTGAACGAAGTTTTTCTTTAAAACTGGACTTGTGTACTTTCATGACCCAGCCAACACTTATTGACTCTGACAGTGCGTGCTTTGCTATCTTCAAATTTTTTAAATTTTCCAATATCAGATAGACGGTTACGGGCCAGTTTAACGCCCAATAGAGTCATAAGTGCAAGTATTTTTAAAGAAATCGTTCCAGTGTTCAGATGGGGGCCGCACCTGGCACCATTTTGAAGTTCGTGTGAACAACGAAACGCAACAGTGTAAACGTAAACAGTGTACAAAAGAACTTTTACTTCTGCTTCTTCAAATCTACGAGTGGCCATGGAGGCAAGTAGAACGGAGTTGCTGACGCGGGACAACTACGTCACCTGGTGTACCGACATCTCATTCGTCCTCAAGGGAGAAGGATGTTTCGGACATGTAGATGGAAGTGTTAAGCCTTTAGAAGAAGATGCAAGTCGTCGCGACTACGATGATTTTTATCGCCGGAAAGACAGAGCATTAGCCATCATTTACCAGAGCTTATCCTCGGAATACAAGGAGTTGATAAACGTCACCGACGAACCTAGTCAAGTATGGAATACCTTGAAAGAACATTTTCAAGCACCTTCCAGAGCCAACCTGGTGAGATTACTAGACGAATTCTTCGACATCCGGCCGGAGCCAGACGAGCCTGTTGACATTTTTTGCTCAAGACTGCGGAAGGCCGTGACGAGGCTTAAAGACGCGAAACACCCCATTGAAGACCTATATGTTGCATACCAAGCAATACGATATCTTCCGGAAGTATTCCGAGGTATCGTTCAACTAATTTATCGCTGGAATGACTCGGACTTCAAGCTCAGCAAAATACAAGCAGAGCTAGCAGCGGAGGAGAGCCGGCTTCGGCAGCAAGCGAACGACTTTTCCAAAACTGTGAGTTTAAATTCAGCATATCTTACTTCTAAGAAATGTGTAAATAGTGTAAAAGTGTCTAAATTTAAATTTCCAAATGTATCTCATAAAGTGTCTAATGTAAATACTTCTAGTAATATTGTAAATAGTTCTAAAAGTAAAAATAAGTGTTTTAAGTGTAACAAACTAGGTCATACTAAATTTAATTGTCCTAGAAATAATGGATCTAGTATTGTGGAATTTCTTGGGTCTCCACAGATTGAGGCTAATACTGTAATCGATCCTAGCGATAGACTCAGCTGGGTAGTAGACACTGCTGCTACGCGACATTTCTGTAATAACATTAAGTTATTTTCAAAATTTAATGAGTGCAAAGGCACTTCAATGTCGCTAGCAGTAGGGGATGTCGAAAGTCCAGTTGAGGCTATCGGGACGGTGGAAATGTATGTCCAATTTAAGGATAAGTAAAGAATTATCAAATTGGAAAATGTTATGTATTCTCCTAAACTTAGGAGAAATTTATTAGCTGCATCTGTTCTTGAGGAACAAAATTTTAGTTTTAATGGAGCTAATGGGGTTCTATGGTTTTTTACACCTAAAGGGGAGAAATTCTTTTATGCAAAAAGAAAGGATGGGTTGTATTTTTTAAAACCTAAGTATAGTACCCAGGAACAACATAACTTAGAAACCCGTCAATCTAAAGATAGGGATCGAGATGGAGACAAGAAACGCAAAAAGGATAAGAAATCCAAGGATAGGAATCCTAGTGCTTCCAGAAAAACACCTAAAGTAAGAATAGCACCTAATCTTAAAGAAACTAAATTTAAATCTGACAAAACAAAAACTAAGCAGAATAAAAATGTGAATAGTTCAAAATCTAAGCCTAGCAGTTCAGTAACTGAACTTAATAGTACAAACTGTCTTTGGCATAAACGATATTGCCACATAAATGCTGAATATCTCCTCCAAACCAGCAAAGTTTCTGCTGTAAACGGACTTCCTAGGCTTAAATACAAAAAGTTAAATTGTAAATCGTGTAAATTGGCTAAGTCTAGGAGAGTATCGTATAAACCCACCGGTAGGATATGGTCCACTAAACCATTGCAATTGTTACACATGGATGTGTGTGGTCCCTTACCCACAGCCTCATATGGTGGGAACAAGTATGTCTTAACTATAACAGATGATTATAGTAGAAAAGTTTTTGTTTACCTCATGAAACAGAAGTCAGAAGTATTTTCACATTTTAAAGAGTTTCAGGCCAGAGAAGAAAGGCAGTTAGGTACTAAAATTCTATGTATCCGGACGGATAATGGAATGGAATTCTGCCATTATAAGTTCAAAAATTACCTGAAGGATATCGGTATTAAGGCTGAGAGGACTAACACATATACCCCACAGCAAAATGGAGTATCAGAGCGATTTAATTTAACCGCATTTGACTGTGTTAGAGCCATGTTGAACGACAGCAAATTGCATGACAGATTCTGGGCGGAAGCAATATTGTGTTTTGCATACACTAAAAATCGAATATGTCACAAATTTAAGACAAAAACTCCACATGAACTCTACAGTGGTAGAAAACCTTCAGTCAAACATCTTAGAACCTTTGGTTGTAGAGCATATGTAGGCAAACCCAGTCAGCTCAGAAAAAAGTTAGACATGAAAGCTACAGAAGGGGTGATGGTAGGCTATGCTACTAAAACTAAAGGCTATAGGATATTTTTGTCAGGAGAGAAACGAACAATTGAGACCTGCAATGTGAGGTTTGATGAGGGTGATGTAGTGGAAGGCATCCTGGACCCAATTTGTCCCAGAAATATCTCCTTAGGGATATCAAGAGATAACCTTTCAGAATACTCCGACGGGGAATATCCGAGAGAGCAGTCTGATGAGGGGGCAGGAGAGAGTGAAGACACTGGTGACGATCCGTCTGAATCCAGTGAGGAAACGGACTCTCCTGCTGACTCCAGTATGACTCCTTGCTCGGATATTGCTTGGCAGCGAAAGACGGTTCCAAGACCCGATGGGAGTAGAACCGATGTGTATTATTACGCTCAAGGAGATAATAAAAGGCTGAGGTCGCACAATGATGTTAAGAAATATTGTGAGAAAAGGAATATACAGTTTGATCTGCAACTGTTTAATTTTTGGGAAAATAAAGGTCTTAAAAGGGTCAGAGGCAGACCAGAAGCAAGCAATATTGAAATAAATATACCAAAAGGGTACAACGCTGCTATTAGATCCTCCCAGTCCGAAAAATGGTGTAAAGCTATGGATGAAGAAATGGCCGTAATGCAAGAGAGGGGTGTCTGGGAACTAGTTCCTGCATCCACCTCACAAAAGCATATAGGCAGTAGATGGGTCTACACTATTAAGAAAGACGAGAATGGGAAAATCAAGAGGTTTAAAGCTCGTTTGGTAGCCCAGGGGTATGGTCAGCAAAAGGGAGAATCATACGATGAAGTTTTTAGCCCTGTTGTTAACTTCAACTTAATTAGAGCATTCTTCTCAATTTTCGTATGCATGCTTGGCTGGATGCATTTCCAATTAGATATCAAATCTGCCTATCTCTATGCTAAATTGAGTCAAAAAGTATATATGAAACAGCCTCAAGGTTATGTCAATCAGGAACAGCCTGATTATGTTTGTTTGTTGAAGAAAGCCGTTTACGGTCTTCATCAAAGTGAAAGAGAATGGTTTAATGAACTTGACACCAAATTAAAAGAATTAAATTTTTTTAAATTTCAATGGTGTAATTGTGCATATATTTACAATAGCAAAGTTCTTATGCTAGTCTATGTGGATGACATAATTCTCTTCTCAAAGTATCAAAGGGACATAGACCACATTGTTTCGTTACTTAGCATAGAATTTGATATCAAGGTATTAGGAAAAATTAGAAAACTGTTAGGCGTGGAATTTAAAGAGTGTGACAATAAATTTTTATACATCAAAGTCAGTATATAGATAAAGTATGTCAAATGTTTCAACAGTATAAATATCCAGTTACTTCACTTCCCATTTCTAAAGGGAATATTCTAAGTAAAATAGATTGTCCAAAGACAAGTGAAGAAATAAAGCAAATGCAAAGTTTTCCTTACAGGAGCTTAATTGGGTGTTTGGCTTTTATATCTAGTAGGACTAGACCTGATATTTGTTACGCCATCAATATATTATCCCAATTTCAAGAAAACCCTGGAATTAAGCATTGGGATGCATTGTTAAGACTTTTAGGATATGTTGAAAAGACTAAAAACTATATGTTGAATTTATCTAACATTCAGGAGTTAAAATTGAATTGTTATTCAGATTCTGACTTTGCTGCAAACCGAGATGACCGTGTTTCAGTTGGAGGCATGATACTCTTTATTGATAATGTACCTATTTCTTGGCGTACCTTTAAACATAAGTGTGTCATCTTGTCAACCATGGAAGCTGAGTATGTATCACTAACAGAAGCCGCTAAGGAAATGGTATGGGTACAAAACATAATTGAAGAATGTCATTTACTTAGGTTAAATTTTAATAAAAGTAACAGTGTTATTTTTAGCGACAACCAAGCAGCCATTAATTTTTCTAACTCTCCAATTGAAAACAATAGAACTAAGCATATTGATGTTAGATATCATTTCCTAAGAAATTTAATAGTCAATGAATCTTTTAATGTTAAATTTGTAAATAGTAAAGATAACTTAGCAGATCACTTTACTAAACCAATGACTAAGGAAATAATACTTAAATTTTGTAATAAAATTTTTAAAAACTAAATCAAAACTTTTTGAGATTAAATGTTTAGCCTAAAGAAAATTTTAAATACTAAATTGAATTTACAACTTGGGAATTTTTTTAAATATGTCATATATATACATTATTGTTTATCTTAAACCTCATTGATATAAGATAGTATATCTTGAGTATAAATTTTTGTGATATTGAATCTTTTTCACTTTACACCTTTGTATATACATCCATTTTCCATGACCCGCATGATGCTAAATAATAGCTTATGTGTATAAAATTTTGTATTTTTCAACTTGGTAAAAAGTATGTGTTGAAAGTTTTGATAAAGGACTTTTATTATCTAATTACTTCAATCATGTATTTTTAAATATTTGGTATATCAATGCAGTCTAATAGTATTAATTATGTATACTTATATTGTGTTAATAGACTAAATTTTTTAAGCTTTTTGAATTATAGTGTTTATACTCAAATTTAAAGTAAACTTAAATTCTATGCTTATACAAAATCTTAATCTTTTAAAGTTGACTTGTTTAATATGATAATGTGCTTATACTTAAATTTTGGATACTTATAATTAAATTTAAACTAAAATTTAAATTTTTGAATGCTGATACTTAAGCATTGAAGTTGTGTTGTATATAAATTTCTACTTGATGTGAAATGTTGTTGTTACAATATTGTCGACAATACTTAACTATTTTTCAGATGCTATAAGTACTTATGCATTTTATTTTAAATTTAATAATGATATAATACTTTAAATTTTTCTTTCATTATATGCTTGATAGGATACTGGGGGCCTTGGTGTTTATTGATATACCATGGTTTCTCAGAGTAAGTTTTCTTTTGCATATGCATTGAGACTTAAGGATTTGCATAAGGGGGCCGATTGTTGGAAATAATCAATACATCGCGATTCACGTTCCCGTGAACGGGCGTTTATGCAAATTTAATATGAACGACTCTTCCCGTTCACCGGCGTAAACCGTGACTTTTTCAACATGAGGTTTCATGCAAATCAGTTCTCAATGCGTACGCATCTGATTTGCATATCCGGGGGCGTTTCCGGAACTGTCCATTCTCGGATATATAGGGCAGAGGTTTCTTGAAGCAATCTGACGATCAAATCAGATGATCGAGTTAAGACGATCGAGACGCAGTCCGACGAGACAGACTTGAGATGATGGTCTGATGCAGGCAGACAGAAATGTTTTTGACAGAAGCACTGCGGAATATCGTTTGACGACGGTTAATAGTCGAAACGGATGCAGATGTGGTCAGTTTGGACCAGCATGTATTGAACGTTAAATTTACTTACAAACGTTCGGAAGCCGCTTTAAATATTTTTCTGATGTTCTATCCTTTGGTTTCCCTTTGCCAAGTGTGATACCTTCGATGGTGGCTGAAATACACGCAAGTTATAGAGGTAGTATAGTAACTAACTACCAATGCTTCAAGGAGTCTCTGTCTAGTCATTTACAACTGCAAACCTTTTTGTACATAGTATATTTTGATGTTTTATGGCATGGAAAATTACCAGGTACATGTAATATGCCGAGTTGTGTTTTTCACCAAAAAAAGTGAACGAAGTTTTTCTTTAAAACTGGACTTGTGTACTTTCATGACCCAGCCAACACTTATTGACTCTGACAGTGCGTGCTTTGCTATCTTCAAATTTTTTAAATTTTCCAATATCAGATATTTACAACTGCAAACCTTTTTGTACATAGTATTTTTTGATGTTTTGTGGCATGGAAACCTGGAATGTGTAACTTGCCTAGTTATGTTTTCTCACGAAATAGTGAACAATGTGTTTTTCTTTAAAACTGGATCTGCATACTTTCATGACCCAGCCAACACTTATTGACTCTATGCCGGTGCGTACTTTGCTATCTATTTTGCTTCTTCAAATTTTAAATTTTCCAACAATGTTTAACAGGATCGTACTACGCGTGAACACGGCAGCAGTTTTGGCAGTGGCGGTAATCGAACCCGAGCCTACCGAGTGCAATTCCCGTGCGCTAACCACTGGGCTACCGCGCCCTCCGCGACAATCTCCATAACCTTCTTTTTATTCACCTAATTTAGAGCGGAACCCAGTGGGAGAGTCATCCACAGGGTCCGTACCCTCCTTTCTCTACCACCAACCTTTCGGAAGGACTTACGGACCCACATGTTTAACATGATCATACTCCGCGTGAACACGGCAGCAGTTTTGTCAATGGAGGGAATCTAACCCGGGCCTACCGAGTGAAAATCCTGCATGCTAACCACTGGGCTACCGCGCCCTCCGCGACAATCTCCATAACTTTCTTTTTATTCACCCAATTTGGACCGGAACCCAGTGGGGGAGGCATCCACAGAGACCGTACCCTCCTTTCCCTGCCACCAACCTCTCGGAAGGAATTATCGACCTATATGTTTAACGTGATTGTACTCCGCGTCAGTGGCGGGAATCGAACCCAGGCCTACCGTGTGCAATTCTCGCGCGCTAACTTCCCGCGCGCTAATTTAAATTTTATAATGACCATATGCTAGGCTCTTAATTCCACCATCCTCGTTCCATCATTTAAAATAGAAATAAAATTAAAATATCCATTTAAAATATCTATAAATTAAAATATCCATAAATTAAAATATCCATTTAACATCAAAAAATCATCCATATCGTTCCACCAATCCATAAATATAATAATTTCAAATACATCACCACAATTCCAACCACCATAATTCAATCATTTAAATTATTTAAAATATCCATTTAAAAATATCCATTTAAAATATCATATAAATATAATAATTTCGCCCGATGTATACAACACTTATGCTAGGCTCTTAATTCATTTAAAACCGAAAGCCCGGTCTCCATGGAGACGGGGAAGAAACTACTGCGGATGGGGGGAAAATGCCATTGAAGAACTGAGCTGATAGCCGAGAAATTTAAAATCATGCCGTCTTTAAAATTGGGATCCTGAAGGCAATTTTCATTATTTCTGGACCAGATTAGACTTGTAAGAATGCCAGATATTTCAGCTTTCTAAAAATGTAAATTATTAGTCGAAATTATGAGTACTTTTCACTATGCGAGAATTTAAAAACCAAAAATCGTTTTTTGGAGCCAAAAGTGACTTTTGTTTTAAAATCTTTAAAAAATATTAGAAATCGAAATTGAGAGTTGAAATTGATATATTTTTACTTTCAATTGTCTGTTCTTTCAGGTGGTGTTATTTGTTTTTTTCTACGATGTCCGGATCGTGGAGAAAAAAAGGCAAAAAGGGCAAAAAACGGACGAAATCGCATAAAACATTAAATAACAAAAAAAATAATTAAAATTTTAAAAATCTGTTTTCACGTGTCCCTTCCCCCCCCACCCCACCCCGGGTCTCCGATTTCCAAATTTCGTAGCTCTCTGACGCGCGGTCGCTGAACGTATAATGTATAAGACAGACACACAGACATTGCCTTTTATTATTTAAGATATGTTGTAAATTAATAATAAGGTAGTTTTTGCTTTAGCTCCTAAATGTTTCAAGAACTCTGGAAAAATATTATCTGGTCCTGGAGTTTTCTAGTCTAAGTCTTTTATAGCTTTATTTAATTTCACAGTGGAAAAGTCCTTAATGAATAATGTCTCTAAATCTGTTCCAATGGGTTTTTTCCTTCAAAATTTCCTCTCTTGCCTCTTTAGCCTTTTACTGATGATATATTGGTTTAAATAGTATTTGTTGAACTTTTTAGCTATTTTTTATTTAACAACCTCTTTTCCTCTGATTTTTATAGGGTGACTCTTCCTGTGTCCTTTTGTATTATTCAGGATATTTAATAAGTGATACGCTTTAGCTCCATCAGTTTTGTAATTCATTTTATCCAAGAAGTCATTCCAGGTTTGTCTTTTGGCTTCGTTTACCTTCCATTTCATTATTGCACTTTCCCTTAGCCATTTGATAACATCTTGCCTAAGTCTTTCCGGTGATTTTCCCTTTACTTTTTCAGCCTCCTCTCTAGCTCTTTCTCTAATTTCTCTTTAATCTGAAAGATCATTGTTCCAATAAGGTTTATATGCATACATCCACCCCCTTGGGATATTCATTTTCATGGCTTGTATGATTTGACATGAAATGACCCATAGAACAATTGTTTCACTTTGTGCAGATTAATGTAAATTATTTATTATTTCACGATAATTCTTCTACTCTAATTTTTAGAAGAGCATATAAAATATTTATTAATTAATATGTGTATCATAATTTTTTTCATTTTTTAATACTTAAGTGGCCAGTTATAAATTATGGCTAATATAAGTTTTATACAGCAATTGAATTTGTTATACATTATAATAGCAATTTAATCGAAATCAGATCATATCAGTTCTTTGGTAATCCAGTATCGGCTCTTTTTTGGTTTCATGACATCCCTAGTCTTTTCTCTCCTGTCTGAGTACTCATCTCTGCACAGTGCTTGATCACTTGAACTGTACACCTTACAAGTATAAACAGTTCTACAGCTTGAGAGCTTGGCGAATAAACTAACCAGTCTCTTTTAACTACTTCAATTTTTTAAATAAAGAAAATTTTTCTCTGAGCACACATGCACTAGATTTTTCCAATAATTTTTTTTAAGTTCTCAAGATGATCTATGTTTTGTTTTGGCTTATTTTGAAGTATTGTCAAAATGCATCTGTTACTGCAGGCCATATTGCAAGATCACTATAGTTGATACAAATATTTTCATTCTCTTCATATATAACACTCTCATTTTTTTTTCTTATCTGAACTGACACTTGTTATTTTTAAATCACCAGAGATTTCAAGTTCCCAGAAGTAGATTTTGTTTCATCACCTTCGGACATCTTGCTTTCCTCATTAATCCCATCTGTAACAGGTAGGGAAGCTTTTCTTTTCTTTATCCCCAGCTACAGTTATTTGGTTTTCCTCAACATCCAAGGACATCTTCTTTCCTGTGTTACTCTCATCTACAATAGTCCATTATTTCTTGATAACCATTTATAATTTCCTTACGAATAACAAACTTTTCTATATCAAGGATGAGCTTTTTGAATCCAACCATTTAGACTTTTTTTTTCCTCTTAACACTCCCTGAAGGATACTGCCTAGGCATATCAAAAAAGGTATATGCGCAGATTTCAAAAACAATATGTTACTTTTGGGAGATAATATTCTTTTTTTAATATTTTTAAACAGTTAAGATTGCAATTCAATTAAGACAAGATGGCACAAAACTCAAAATATTACGATGACAAGAGAGAGAAAATGAGAACTTTTTGAACGTGCATAAAACTGAAATAGTGAACAACAAAGTAAACAAAGAAAGTATAAGTTAAAGTTTGTTTTTAATGAACTGTTGCATAAAACTGAAATAGTGAACAACAAAGTAAACAAAGAAAGTATAAGTTAAAGTTTGTTTTTAATGAACTGCTGTCAGTTGCTACCTATACCGCAAGTTCCATGCATCATCCAGATCTTAGTCATGATTGTCATTGGATGATGTCACCATTCACTCCTGTAGGGTAGAATATAATATGGTATGGTACGGTATGGTAGGTGCTTGTTTACCATTGGCGGCATAATGAGAGGGCAATTGAATGGAAAAGTTCATAACTGAGAGCTGTCTATTTTTTTTCCTTCAGATGTGAATGAGTTAAAAAATAACTTTGGAAACATATATATAGAGGGTGCAATTTGGGGCCCCTTAAAATATTTTAAAGGGAAGCTTGTGCTTCCCATGCCTTTCCAATAATCAGGCTTTGTGCCCAGCAGTGTAGTTTCAACTCTATCTTCTTTAATCTGCATAAAAAAATTTCTCATTTTCCTGTCAAGCCATCAAACAACCACATCTGATTTTATAACCTCCACACTTTGTACACTATTCTTACTAGTAGAGTTTCATCAATCTCTACTATTGAATCTTTTCCTCCAACTTTTTTTTTTAAGTTTATATCAATAACAATGTCTCTAATATACCTGAACCAATCATAACATAACTTTGATGATATATCAACATCCTCCTTTACCACATCAAGACTAGTCATATTAACTCAATCATATATTATAGTCAGTAGCAAAGATATGGTTAATTTTAATTAAAAAATGAACCATTACGAATATTAATGGTTTTTTTTTTACATGTTTTAGTCTTACACCTCCTTTGCTATCAATCAATTCCCTTTAATTCTCTTTCTTGCATCTTTGGAATTTCATATTTTCAGGTAAACGTCCCATTTTTCGACACCAGGAGATGGCAATATTATGGGCTGATATTATTTCATAAAACTCTTTCTGTTTATTTTTATATTTTCTTTATCCATTTTTGAGGATAGAAGGGGCTATTCAATTTAGCCGAATTTTTCTTAGAAAATGTCTAATAATTTCGAATTGTTGGTTCTGTAATGTAACTTTAAATTTAATAAATTAGATTTCTGTACTTTTATTTTTTTTTTCTTATTAATTTCTTTTTTTAATTTGTTTGTCTTCTTTGTAGGCCCTAGGCACTGCACCTATAGTGCCTAATGGGAAATACGACCCTGCTGACAACATGCCCTTTCCAGCTCTGCCTATATTGTCGTGAATTTTATTTTCATATTTTATACAATAATGAAATTTATCTACTCTACGCTATTAAAACTTAACCAGGGTACGTACTAAATTTTAAAAACAGAAATTAAGGAATTTTTAATGGCATATCAAAAATTTTTAAGAGTTTATAGATAATATGCTGAAACCCTCTACTTTATATAAGCATTATTTCCCCCAAAAAACATGTTCCAAAAAAATTAATTAACATCTGAGCAGCTGCTTAAATTATAAATTTCTATAAACAATAACAATATACAATCAAGTTCTATATATTAATAACAAATAATTATCAGATAAAACTAAAATTTGTATCAGTCTTGTAGCAAGTAAATCTAAGTTTAACGTCAATTTTACAACAGACCAATGCACAATTTAAATGATTTGTAGCTGTGGAAATTCATGTAAAGTCTTTTTTATCACAAATTTACATATATATATATATATATAAATCTTGCACAAGAATAAATAAATGCTCACAAAATTTTTATTAATTAACTTTTATTTTTTATTTATTGTTTAACATGTTATTAATTAAAATATATATACACTGAATTAACTGACAGAGTGATGTATCAAAATTATCAAGCACTTCCACCATAATTAGAATCTTGGGTTTGATGTGATCCAATTTGTCTCAGCTTCAAGACTAAGGGGAAAATCTAAATTTCCAAAATTTTGAATTAAGGGTGATGGGACAAAGGAATAATAAAAGAAAACTTAAAACCTCTTTGCTTAATTAATGAGCACTTCCACTCTAGTTAGAATCTTGGTTTTGGTCTCATCTTCTGACCTAGGTACTCCATTAATTAGTTTTTCCTTGAACCTTGAAACTCTGATGTTTACATTACTATTTTTGAGGAATTTTTTGAGCAGTTAACAGACGAAGAATGCCAGTTTGGATATTTTCAACAAGACGGTGCCACAGCACACACCTCAAGAAAATCCCTTGCAGTCGTTGAATCAGTGTTTGATGATAGGGTTATTTCACGTGGACTATGGCCACCCAGATCCCCTGATTTAACTGCCCCTGATTTTTTTCTATGGTCTTATCTCAAAGAACGTGTATATGCAAACAATCCAAAGACAATCAAAGGGACAACATCCGCAACATCACTGCATCCATTCCCACCAATATGCTGCATCATGTGGCTACAAATATCTGTCGTCGAGTAGAGCTGTGCTTGGCAGCAAATGGTTGCCATTTTCAGCATTTGTTGTAAAGCATGATGTTATGCAGACATTAAACTATTTACTGTGAATAATTCATATTTTCGTCTTTATTGTATTGGGAAATATCAAACAAAATGTGGGTTGCGCGACTTTAGAAACACCCTGTACAAAAAAAGGGTCAGAAGCTCAGTTTTGCACTTGAATGGCAGACAAATTTCCCACAGGTTTTAGAAGTTGGATTATTGGTAAAGTCAATAGTTTTTTTTTTTTTTATACGCTTTCATTCTCTTTCATGATTATTAATTTGCTACAGTCAGACTTTTAGAATAACATAGAGTTTAATTGATAGTAATTTGAAATATAAAGTTTTAACATTATTATAAGTATTTCCTAAAAAAATCATTATGAATCTAAAGAAAGAGGATGCAACGGTGAAATGCTTATCCCATTTTCCAGGAGTTACATAATACATAAAACTTGCAATGCTGGAAACTGAGAGATACATTACCTCAGTTCTTCAGACAAAATGAGTTTCCTTAATTTTGATCCTTGAGATTTTTTACGAGAAGGCGCATTTTCAGAACAGAAGGCTTGTAACAACCATGCTAACTGAAGAGAAAATTCAACACTATTTCTGCATCTATGTAAGAGAAATAGAATGAAAGAAGGTTAGTTCTTATGAAACATGGGACTCTATAAAAATATACAACACACAAATGGACAACAAGGGATTGACTAATAGGTAGCTTATTTAGGGCAGTTAAGTTTTAAATTAGACTAATGCACAACAGTTCAAATGATTTGTAGCAGTGGAAATTCAAGGTCTTTTTTATCACAAATTTAAATATATAAACATTCTGAACAAGAATAAACAAATGCTCACAAAATTTTTATTTTTTCATTTATTGTTTAACATGTTATCAATAAAAAATATATCTACATAATAAGCACTGAAATGACTGATTGAGTGGATGATGCATAAAAATTATCAAGTATTTTCACCATAGCTGGAATCTTGATTTTGATATGATCTAATCAGTCAGTCTCAGCTTCAAGACTAAGGGAGAAATCTAAAATTTCAAAATTTTGAATTAGGAGTGATGGTGCAAGGGCATAATAAAAAAATTCAAAACCTCTTTGTCTAATTATCAAGCATTTCCACTCTAGTTAGAATTTTGATTTTAGTCTCATATTCTAGGTCAACAGAAAAATCTAATATTTCAAAAAATTCAAATTAGGGGTGACGATGCAAAGGAATAATTAAACAATTCAAAACAACAATTCAAAATGATCGAGTACTTTCACTCAAACCAAAATCTTGGTTTTAGTCTCATTCAATATGTCTCAGCTTCCAGATTAATGAAAAAATCAAAAATTCCAATTAAGTGTGATAATACAAAGGGATTTAAAAAAAAACTTGTATCAATTTGGCTCTCACAATGCATGCTAATTCATTATATTTTTTTTTTAAATTGAAACAGTTTTTGATATATTGAACTTTTTATTAAGTGTGGAAAACCCAGGCCGTCCGACTCATCCAAAGGACTTGAGCAACTATTTAGACGACCGAGTGTTGAAAGCCCAGACCAATTTAATGGATGGCCAGGGACGACCGAGTGTTGTTGTTGTTGAAACCCAGACCGTCCGACCTACCAGAAAGGTGTAAGGTAACAGTTTGGACGGTCGGGAAGTGCCACCCAATTTAGATCGGAGCCCAGTGGGGGAGGCATCCACAGGGACCGTACCCTCCTTCCCCTACCACCAACCTCTCGGAAGGACTTTCGGACTCACATGTTTAACTTGATCGTACTCCGCATGAACACGGCGGCAATTTTTGGCAGTGGCTGGAATCGAACCCGGGCCTACCGAGTGCAACTCCAGCGCGCTAGTGAGTAAATGTTACATTAAGTGACCACTACCCATTAAGAATGGGTAAAGCATGGTTGAAATGGCTAGTTTTAAAATATACACAGCATAATAATCATTTGAAAACCTAAAATATTAAAAAAAATAGCCTTTAGATTCAAATTCTATACGAAACATCTGCCAGGTTTTTACAACAAAGTTGAAAAGTGTTTATGACTTTGTTCATTCTGTCTGTCTGTCCGTTAGCACGATAACTGCCATAAAAATGACTTAATCAAAATGAAATTTTAGTATGTTGTTCAGACAGTCTGTAGGACCTATGGGAATATAAATGAATAGCATCACCCAATTAGTTTTGGATTGAACCTGGGTTGAAAAAATGAAATACTTTGAACCCTATGGGACCTAATTTTTCAAACATTTTTTAAGCGGATTTAAAATCCACAAATTGCTTCGAAAATTTTAGGTAATATTCAAATTGTTCCGTAAAATATATAAAAAAAAATTCAGCGAAATATATTCAGTAGTTTTTTAAATAAAAATTAAAATAATAATTACACCTCTTATATGAAGCGATCACGTGACCATGATATGAAAAGATCACGTAACCCACTTCAAAATGAAATATGGCATCCATCTTGTCTCAAAATCGTGATTTTTAAAGTTCTTTTTAATTCATATTGAGTGCTGTATCCGTCCTAAAACCGCTTTATTTTTGCTTATATTCTGTGCATCTACATACTGAAACAATGCAATTACAATATATTTGAGTTTAAATGATCATCCAAATTTGATTATTTCTACAACGAAGCCTATTTTTCACTTATGTAAAATGTAAACAGCAAAATATGTAGGACGAGTTGTATAAGAATTGCTGTATTTCTTTAACGCAAAAATTATTTAGCTCATGGAGTCTGCATAGCTGATATGAATGAAATATTCATTGATTTTACAGAGAGAAGGACGATTTTTTTAGATGAAGTTTTAAGCATATAGTTTAATTACTTGTAGCTCCATGGTCTAAAGTTTTTAAATAAAATAAATTATTTTAGTACTGTGATGAATGAAATGAATGGGAAAATGTTATGGATGAAATGCTGCTTTTATAGAGAGAGCCAAGCATGTTATTTTTTCTATGATGTCATTTGAATGAATGTCAGTTGTTTTCGATGAAGTTTTCAAATATAATAAATTATTGTAGTATTATGATAATTTTAAAAATATTACTGAGGAATGTATAGCATTTTAGAGATGTTTAAACAAGGCAATTTATATTTCAATGCCGTCATTTGAATGAAGTTCATTTTTTTCAATGAAGGTTTAAGTTTTCAAATATAATAAATTAATGTAGTATTTTGATAAGTTTTAAAATATTACCGAGGAATGTATTGCATTTTAGAGATGTTTAAATAAAATTGCATTGAAGCTGGAAAGTGTTTCATAATCAATGCTATAAGCATGATTGATCTTTCTTGTTAACACTTTACAACAAAGTTGAAAAGTGTTTATGACTTTGTTCATTCTGTCTGTCTGTCTGTCTGTCTGTCTGTCCGTTAGCACGATAACTGCCGTAAAAATGAGTTTATCAAAATGAAATTTTAGTATGTTGTTCAGACGGTCTGTAGGACCTATGGGAATATAAATAAATAATATCACCCAATTAGTTTTTTATTGAACCCGGGTTGAAAAAATGAAATACATTGAACCCTATGGGACCTAATTTTTCAAACATTTTTTAAGTAAATTTAAAATTCACGAATTGCTTCGAAATTTTTAGAAAATATTCACATTATCCCATAGAATATATAAAAAAAAATTCAGTAAAATATGTTAAGTAGTTTTTTAATTAAAAAAATTATTTAATATAGGGAAAAAAACAAATTCAATTAAATTCTGACTTTGGGATATCTTCCAGAAAGAAAAGAGAGAGATATTATATAATAAATATCTCTCCATTTGTTTAAACGTTTAGCATATGGGAGTGGCTTCATATTTTAAAATACATTTGGTAGATAACAATTTTTCATTTTTTTTAAATTTTATATAACTCTTCACGATAAATTTAATTGATGGCATTTTAAATGCACTTTCCTACGTCCTAGAGAGTTAAAATTTGGTACACAGCTTAAATTTGTTGAACATTTTATTCGACAAAAATTTGATGGATCTTTAAATATAGATCATACATTTTTTTCGAAATGGCCTGAAAATAATTCCCGTTCACTTCTATAAATCATTGGTGTAATATTGTTAAAAATTCTGATGTGGACAGCACATGTCTTTCTCTGCAGACTCATATTCGTTCTCTTTATTTATTCAATGATAATTTGAGTTTATCTGCACAACATAAGTATTTTAAATGACATTGAATTTACACGTTAAACTTAAATTTGGTTCTCATTTGATAGCTGGACTTATTGTCAAAGGTGGCGTAGCGAAAACGCGAAAAAACTAGAATATCTCAAGAACGGCTAGTCCTAGAGTAATGGGGTTAGTCTTATTCTTTTTGTTGTCAAAAATCACATATAAAATAGGAATTTAATTGATATAATTGAGCACACGTAGTCTTTTATTTTTATATATAACGATTTTTGCTGGCCATTTCGCAAAAATAGCCCGTTCCTTTTTCCCGAATCGTAGTAGAATAACCTACAAATGATTTATATACAAAATTTTGTTAAATTTGGTATATAAATCACTTGTAGGTTATTGAAATATTATACTCCAAATTTTGTTAAATTTGGTTCATTAGTTTTTAGCTAGAGTGGATAAAGGCAATTTCTGCGGCCATTTCGCAAAGAAGGCAGATTCTTTTATTACGAATCGTACTATAATCTAATGAACATCAGGATTTCCCACAAAAAACATACCTACCAAATTGTATGAAATTCGGTCCATTAGTTTTTCAATTAGAGTGGATGTAATATCCACACAGACACACAGAAACATACACAGATACACCCTTACACACACAGACGTCTTCCTAAAAGTAGTTATTTCGTGTTCTAGAAGTCCCAAAACGTGTAGATCCTTTGAAAATTCGAGTTCCGATCTTCGGCACGATTCCAATACTTTGAGTACATACACATACACATATATATTATCTGTGTATTATCTGTGTATCTAAATTCCGTGCCTATGCAATTACAATAGTTGTGATTTTAAATGTTCCCTAAACTTTTATTATTTCTTCAAGGAAGCCTAATTTTAACATATGCAGAATGCAAATATCTCAAGCGATTGTAAGATGAATTACATAAGAATTGCTGAATTTTTTTCACACAAAATTATTTAGCTCTGGAGTCTGGAATACAAGTTATATGAATGAAATATTCATTGATTTTGCATAAAGAATCAGATGATTTATATTTCGATACAGTTTTAAGTATTTAAGTATAATAAATTACTGTAGTACTGTGATAATGTAAAAGATATTACCACTGAATGAATCACATTTTAGAAATTTTTAAATGAAATTACATTTCAGTTGGAAAGTGTTTCATAATCAATGCTTATGCATGATTGATCTTTCTTGTTATTAATGCAGTGATTTTGTTCAACTCAAAGGCTGCAATTCAAGTGGTTACCAATGCCAATTGCATGGATTCTTCAAGAGTTAGAGACTGCATTCTGAATCTGAACATTTTGAAAACCAAACTAAAGATAATTGTGCTTCAGTGGATCCCTTCTCATTATGGAATTATTGGTAATGAGAGAGCTGATTTGCTGGCGAAGGAAGGAACAAAAATAATTCAATCCCCAAATAGCTCAATCCCTTATACAACTATGATAAGAATCATTAAACATATTATGAAAAATAATTTCAAATCTGTACAGTCGAGGCTAATCGAAAACAAGACTTGGAAGTCTACGCTTAATAAGATCCCCAGTTTTCCGAGATGCCATGCAGTTGCAGCATTTCGCCTGGAAACTGGTCACAACTGTTTAGCTAAATATCTTCATAGATTTAATCAAATTCCAAGTCCGAACTGTGTAGTGTGTGGTGCTAACACAGCTATGGATGCTGATCATCTAATGAACTGCCCAGGACTCTAGTGACATGTACAAAAGGTATTGGCGTGCAAGGGAGAGGATGCATGCCCTTCAAGCTGTCTGAGTGTTTTGGATTTGTGTTTTCGACTACCGTCCATGTATCTCCTATGTTTGTTTTATTGTTGTTTTTGTTGCTTGTTCATACTTCCTGTTTCTTGTAATAGTTATTCTCCTGTATTTTTGGTGTTGTGTATTTGTACACCAGTGAATGATTTGTATCAAGTGCTGCTGCTAGAAATAAAAAAAAAACATCTTGCCTTCATCATAATTAACTCTCAAAATATTTTAATTATGCACAACATTTCCTTAAAATTAACCAATATATGAAAATAAGCAAGTTTAGTCTGTTTTGTCTATTGTGTAATTAAAGGATAGAGATTAAAGGACAGAAAAGGCTACTTGTGGACTGCTAGGACTACACAAGAATTTCCAAATTGCGCAATCATATTGAATGTGTCAAAATAATTAAATTTTGTCAGTTTAATGTGCAATAATAATAAAGGTAGTATCACATCTATTCTAAATGCAGTTATAAAATCAATGACACAACATCATAGATAAAAGGTCATTTAATAAAAATCATCCTACAAGACTGTACAAAACTTTAAAAAATCCAGAGCGCTTTTGAACATAACAACGTCCTTCATCAGTGGCTATACGAAACAGTAAATGTGGAATGCCTATATGTAGACCAGATCATCAGACAAATTTGCATATAAGCATTCCATACCAATGATGAAGGGCGTAGTTATGCCCGAAAGCACTCTGGATTTTTTAAAGCTTTGTACATTTTGTAGGATGATTTTTATTAAATGACTTTTTATCTATGACGTTGTGTCATTGATTTTATAACTGCATTAATGTGCAATAATTACAGGATGGAGATGGATGGGGAAAAAAAATAGGCTTGTGGACTCAGTAATGCACAACGATACAAAATGAATTACGCAATCCCACCATTTATGCGAAAAGCTATTTCGTTTAGTAAAATATGTATTCATTTATACTGGTGAACTATAAAAATAACCTGATGATAATGTTTGAAATGAGTCACTTTAAAAATATTGAAGTAATTTATACTTATAGTGCACATAAGCAGGAGCCCTGAAGATGAAAAAATTTGTGTTTGAAGAGAAAGTCATGAGCTGGCCACAGAAGATTTTTTTATGAAACAAATTCTTATCTTTAAAGTTAGACTTGTTTTTAAATCTTTTTTTTATTGGTCCTGACATGCTTAGAGAAAAATTGAACTGGATGAAAAGAGACAGCGATGGAAAGTTGTATATTAAAAAATAAATATTATATTGGGAAAGTATGTATATATTTCAATCTGTTTAAGATGATTAATCCCATTAATTCTTAGCGGAGATCACTAACCAAGGACATAATTCCTGCTGGCTCCGTTTCCGTGTTTTGACTTGACTGACTCAATATACACAGTAAATATTTGGTGAAAATATCATTCTCACTAATGAGGAACGTAAGGGAATCTTAGTCCGAATAATTATATTCGGAAATATTGGTTTCAAAGCAAAAATTCTTCAAATTTTTATAACTTTTTACCCAAACTGACACCAAACAAAGAACAATTGAGCAAAATTTTGCCTTTGTAAAGAAAGAGAAACATAGTGATTTATCAGGTAGAAAGTTAAGTGTACTACACTAATCAACAATCTTTCAGTCTTTTTATATATTTTTTTTAGGAGAGGTGACAGGAGGTGTTTGGCTTCTTTTTTTCTACTTTTGATATGACTAATGAAGTTCAGATTTTAGGAGAAAAGAAATTAAAAAACAAACAAAAACAATATTAATCTCTAATCTTTTGATAATATTCTTCACAGTCCCGATTTCAGACCATCGGTGTTTGTTCAGTTTTGTTTGCTTTCTGAATTGAAATGGCAAAAATTTTAACAAGATTTTGGCAAAAATAAGAAGTATTAAGGGTCTTTAAAAACAAAATGTGAATTTAAAGAGTTCTTAAGAGTATTCAATGACCATATTAACCCTGAAAAGCACTTTATTTTTAGTTTATTATGGATGTGTTGTGTTTACCAATAACGAATCCTTGATCTAGAAAAGCAGGTCCTGCAGAAATGCGTCTTACTGATTTACCAACATAACAGCATAACTGAGCAAAAAATATTGCAATGCTGAAAAGAATACTGCAACACTGAAAAGAATACTGCAACACTGAAAGAATCTTAAAGCATAACCCATTGGAAATTTTTGCTCTAAAATTGAGTAATGTGGGAATTCAGGTGCAAGATTTAGCATGCTGCCGAATACAGGTTCTACAAAAATCCACTGCTCCGTCACATCTACTGCTCCGTTAAACAGAACATGAATAAAGGTGTTGAGAAACTGTTTCTTTAGGCTATAAAAGTGTCCCAAAATGATTGAAACACGCTTTAGTTCTTTACCTTTTGGAGATAAGTGGGCAATGTAAATTGCAAAAATGTTGAAAGTAAGGTAGGAAATAAAACTATGTTTACTGAACTAGTCCTTCCATTAATTTTCAAAAAGTTACATTTTTTAAATTTTTATACGACCCCCTTAGACAAATTTGGTCAATCAGAAAATTTTATTTTTAATGCAACAAGATCATTAAAAAAACCCTGCATATTTGTATTTTTAAAATTGAGCGAGTTATATTTAATTGAAAATTGAACATTGTAAATGGGGACCATATATCAAATTAGAAATGTAAATTTGTGACATATCACAAAAAAGATAAAACTGGATGATAATAAATAGGAGACATTTTTGCTTTTTAAATAATTAAGTACTTTATCTAAACAATTTCCATCTTCAATTTGTTTATGATCCCTATCTTCACTGATGAAACAGTGTTTTACATGGTACAGAAAAGTGGCATAAATCAGATTTTTTCCTTTATCATAATTCAGTTGATTTTAAAGATTTTTATTAAAGCATGTTTTAATCTTTTTAGGACACCCTGTATATGCATGCATCTAATTCCAATTTTCTAAACAAAAAGTTAAAATTTTTTTATTAAATGCAGAAGATTTCATTTTAATTATTCGTTCATTTCTAATGGTTTAGCAGTGCTATACGAGCCATAAAGTACAGCATTCACCACTGGTGTTTACTATATCAGCCAGGGTTGCCACCCATTCTGATTTAGCCGTGACAGTCCTGATTTTAAAAGCACCATCATGTGTCCCAGCTACAAACTTAATATCAGACAATGTTTTACTACAATCTCAAAAAACTTCAGTAATTTTTTTAAAAATTGTTATTTTGAAATTTATACAATATATATATATATATATACCTGTTTTTAATCATTCTACTGAGAATATCCAAAAATTAAGCAACAAAATGAAAAAAGTGGTAAAAAGACAAGTATGTATTCGAATTCATTGAAGCTTTCTCAGATCATGGGGTATAACAAAAGACACTAGCATGGAGGAAATGCAAAGAAAATTACAGGGATCATAGCAGATTTTCTAAAAATTTTAGGTAGGAATTTAAGGTATTTTTTTCAAAATTTTAGGAAAATTTTAGGACCTAATTTTTATTATTTCTATTATTAGTACTGTTTAATTACCGTTCTTTTCATTAATTAAAGGAGAATTGATACAAAAAATCATTGAAAGAAAATCACCATTGAAAGAAAAAGGTAATCTTTTGAATATTTTTCCTATTTAATTTTTCATTTCAATGCTCTGTAGACTTGAAAATTAAAATTATCACTTAGTATCCAGTGGCCACTTTATCACAGGTATTTTTTTGTGTAAATATATACATACATACACACTATATATATGTATGTTAGAAAAATGTTAGTTTAGTTTTCAAACAACTTTATATAAACAGAAAAAGAAAATCTTAATATAATTAACAAAAAAAGAATCCAAAAAGCTCAAAATAACATTTCAAATTTTTAAAGAATTGTAAAATAAAATACGGCCATAAGAGCAAAAATCTAGCTGATAAGTTAGTAGTCATTGCATGTAATGTACAAAGATTGCATGCACCCGCGCAGCGGGCGGGCTTAAAGCAAATAATGCTAATAAAAGCCAATTTATTTTGGGAAAAGTGTTTATCTGTTAGCCTTGAACCCTCGTAGTGGGCTGGAACGCGATTGACAGCTATTTCAAATCTATGCAAATTGCATGTGCCCGCGCAGCGTGTATATCGTTATTACATGCAGTAGAATTGTTGTTATTGCATATATCGTACGTGGATTGCATGTACCCGTTAATAAAAGACGATTCATTGTATACGCAGCAGCTGTATTATTACTCGTGTGCCCGCATTGCGGTCGGAAACACGATTGACAGCTACTTAATGAGTTAGCCATAACTTCCGCGCGTAACTGAGGTGTGTGATCGACAGCAACTTCATAAACTGCATCATTAGCCGTGAATTGCGCATGTTGCTACATCGTTAGCCATAACTTGCGCGCGTAGCTGAGGTGTGCGATTGACAGCTACTTCATAAACTGCATCGTTAGTTATAACTTTCGCGCGTAACGGAAACGATCAACAGCCACTTGATGAACTATATCGTTAGCCGTAACTTGCGCGCGTAGCGGAGATAGATAGCTACTTCATCAACTGTACCGTTAGCCGTGACTTGGCCGCGTAGCTGAGGTGTGTTGGAAACTTGGTTCTGTTTTCGTCGCGATTCTCGTTATCGCGAGAACGTGTTTACATTTTTAGAATGGTTCTACCGTTCTCGTGAACGACTCGTGACGGGAACAGAACATGCCATTCATGCAAATCGCCATCTCGCCGCGCGCGCATTCTGATTTGCATATAGTGAGGGCGCTGCCGTCAACGGTTGTGTTCCGGAGCGTACCCATCACAGTGTATATATGATAGGACACATTCTCAGTTATTCAGAGACTTTACAGACCTTGACTGACCATGTAGTAGACGTGGGAGACTTTTCAGAGTTTAAGATCTTGTAGTTATGCAGACTTAAGACTCGACGTATAGTCAGATCGATCAGACGGTGATCGACGGTGAAAGACCTTGTATGGAAGGCAGACCTTGATCGGTAGAGAGTAGTCTAACTTCTAAAGCCATGACGTGTGACCTGATGATGGTGGCTTCATTAACGTGCACGACATGAGTGGTACAGTAGCTGTTTTTTCTACTTACCGATGTTATAATAACTGAGAGTGTGTGCCTAGTCATAGACTATTCAAAACCTTTTTCATGAGCTTGCTAGCTCATTGTATATAGTTTTGCTTTGCAACGAATGTTACAGTGTTTTATTTTGTAACTTCATCTGATGCAATGGATCTCACAACAAATAAATTGTGTTTGTGTTTAACGAGCTTTCTTTCTTGAGAAAACACATCACTACTGCATATCATCTGCTACAAAATTTTCTTTACCAGCACTTCGGATAGGGATATGGCCAAAACACTGCTAAATCTGCAAATGACTTTCAAATTTTCTAGTCAAGTCGCTCAGCTAACACAGCAAATAGCAGCCGACATTTGGTTATGGGCCGTAGTATGTCAAGGCCATAACTTTTATCCGTGATAAAGCAGCAGTGAAGAGTTGTGAATTCCATCGACGGGGGCCGCGACCGGCGCCATTTGCATCAAGCAGAAAGGTAAACAACGCACTCTAGTCACAGTTAAAGACTATGGAGGTGAGCAACGGCATAGAAGCGTTAAACAGGGACAATTACGTCACCTGGCGTAATGAAATTTCATTTATCCTGAAAGGAGAAGGATGTTACGGCCACATCAACCGTACTGCATTACCAGTCGACGAATCTACGTCACGCCGCGAGCGAGAGGAGTACATGCGCAGCAGCGACCGCGCACTTTCCATCCTGTTTCGAAATATCTCGGCGGAGTACAGAGAACTGCTCGACATCGGCGACAGCCCGGCGGATGCGTGGGAGAAGTTGGAGGCGCATTTTGAGGCCCCAACGCGCGCCAATCTAGTTCATCTGTTGGACGAGTTTTTCAGTCTACGCCCGGAAATCGAGGAGCCCATCGACATATTCTGTACGAGGATAAGGAAAGCTGTCACCAAGCTCAAGAACGTGAATCACCCCGTGGAGGATGTGTACGTGGCATTCCAAGCCATCCGGTATCTCCCAGACCAGTACCAGAGTATCATTCAAATCATTTATCGCTGGAGCGATACTGATTTTAAATTGGATAAAATTCAGAAAGAACTGTCTTTGGAGGAGGGCAGGATTAGACAGTTGAGGAAGGATCATGACAATAATAATGTAAGTTCCAATTCATCTGTATATTTTTCAAATGTTAACGCTAAATGCAAAAATGTTACCAAAGTTAAAAAGTCTATTAAGGTCATAGGACCATGTTTTATGTGTAATAAAAATGGTCATGTAAAGGCACAATGCCCAAAATTGAAAAAGATGACTAGCTCTAGTATTATTGAAGTATTTTCAAATATAAATGTAGAAGCTAATATTGTTGATAATCCTGACAATAGGCTCAGCTGGGTGATTGACACCGCTGCTACGCGACACTTTTGTAATGATGTTAAAATGTTTTCAAAATTTGATAAATGTAAGGATACATCTATGTCGCTAGCAGTGGGTGATATGGAAAGCCCAGTTGAGGCTATTGGAACGGTGAACATGTATGTTAAATTTAAAGATCATACAAATAATATTGTGCTACAAAATGTTATGTATTCACCAAAATTACGGCGTAACTTGTTGGCCGCATCTGTATTAGAAGAGCAGGGCTATTCTTTTAGTGCAGCCAAAGGTATTCTATGGTTTAAGACTCCTGAGGGAGAAAATTTCTTTTACGCTAAACGTAAAGAAGGATTGTATTTCTTAAAACCACAGTACTCAACTAAAAGTTTAAATAGTAGAGTTGAGGGCCGTAAAGGAGATCAGGATAGGGACAAAAATTCTAAACAGGTTAGAAAAACCCCTGCAACAAATAGTCAAAGTCAAAACAAAATTAAGCCTAACTTGAATAAAAGGAAAAACAAATCTGATTTAAAATCAAAGTCAAATAAAATTAGTGGTTCAACAGTTGAAATTCTGAACAAAACTGAATTATGGCATAGAAGATATGGCCATATTAACTCAGACTACTTGCACCAAACAAGTAAAGTTTCCGCGGCAAACGGACTCCCAAAATTAAAATATGCAAAAGTAAATTGCATTCATTGCAAACTTGCAAAATCTAAAAGAGTTTCGTACAAACCAATAGGCAGGATTAGATCTACAGAACCTTTGCAATTACTGCACATGGACGTTTGTGGTCCAATGCCTGTAGCTTCATTGGGGGGAAACAAATACTTCTTGACTATTACAGACGATTTTAGCCGCAAGGTGTTTGTTTTTATTTTAAAACAAAAATCAGATGTGTTCAAAGTTTTTCAGGATTTTCAAGCTTGTCAGGAGAGACAATTAGGCAAAAAGATTTTGTGCATCCGTACTGATAACGGCATGGAATTTTGTCACGGTCAATTTAAAGCTTTTTTGAAAAAGTTAGGGATTAAGCATGAACGATCTAACACTTATACACCCGAACAAAACGGGGTATCTGAAAGATTCAACCTGACAGCGTTAGATTGTGTCAAGGCAATGCTTAATCAAAGCAAAGTTGGTGACAAAATGTGGGCAGAGGCAATCCTATGTTTTACTTATACAAAGAACAGGATTTGCCATAAATTTAAAGTTAAAACTCCACACGAATTGTACTATGGGAAGAAGCCTGCTGTATCCCATCTCAGAGTTTTTGGATGTAAGGCTTATGCTGGTATTGCAAAACAGCTTAGGAAGAAGCTAGACCTAAGAGCTCAACTGGGAGTTATGGTAGGATATGCGGAAAATACCAGGGGCTATAGAATTCTTCTTGTGAAAGAAGGAAAAATATTAGAAATAAGCAATGTCCGTTTTGAGGAGATGGAAGCAGCGGAAGGCGTCCTGGACCCCATTCGACCTAGAAACTTCACCCAAAAGAAATCGGGTTTTACTCGAACATCAGATTCAGGATCGGGATGTTTGGATAGTGAGTCAGAGGAAGAAGCAGGTGAGAGCCATGACACTAGTCATACTAGTGAGGAAGAGGACTCTCCTGCTGATTCCGATCTGACCCCCTGTTCAAACATAGATTGGGAAAGGAAAGCTGTACCCAGGCCTGATGGAACTCGAACTGATGTTTACTACTCAGTGAGGGGTGATAAACATAGGCTGAGAAGTCATAATGATGTTAAAAAATTCTGTGCTAAGGCTAACATACATTATGACCAAAATTTGTTTAACTTCAGAGAAAAGAGGGATATCAAATCCAGGCCAGAGGCAAGCAACATAGAAATAATAGGTGATATTGATCATGCAGTTTCTTTGCTAAAGGGAGAATTTGATATCAAAACTCTAGGGAAGGTCCAAAAACTGTTATGTGTGGAATTTGCTGAAATCAATAATAAAATTTTTATACATCATAGGCAGTACATTAATAAGATTTGCCAAATGTTTGAGGAATTTTTAGCATTAAATTTTTGTAATCAAATTTCCAAAAACAAAAATGATTAAATTTGTAACTTCTAAATTTTTTTTCTTTCTTTTACAAAATATGGTTAGGATATCGTATAAATTACTCCTCCCTCTGTGATGCAGCAAATTGTATCTAGAGTATATATATGTGTATTGTTTACAATGAACTTTCTAAAATTTTTCACATTACACTGAATGTATATATATATCCATGTTTTCAATTCCCGCATAAGACAGTTATGCTTATGTGTATTATCTTTGTGTGTTTACTCCTTGTTATCATACACTTGGTTATGATTCATTGAAGACAAACCACTTCTTTAAATTTATATATGAATACAATACAGAAAGAAAAATCTTTCATTATCTGTGTCATTGCTATTAGTATTAATTATGTATACTGGTCTTGGACAGAGATAATGAACAGCCATAATTGAATTTAATATTTATAGTAAATTTTTAATCTTAAATGTTAAATTTAATAGTTATACATGAAATTTTCTACACAAATTGAATTTGATATTTATAGTGAAATTTTTTTAATCTTAAATGTTAAATTTAATAATTATACATAAAGTTTTCTACATAATTGAATTTGATATTTATAGTGAAATTTTTAATCTTAAATGTTAAATTTAATAATTATACATAAAATTTTCTACATAATTGAATTTGATATTTATAGTGAAATTTTTTAATCTTAAATGTTAAATTTAATAGTTATACATGAAATTTTCTACAAATTGAATTTAATATTTATAGTAAATTTTTTTTTATCTTAAATGTTAAATTTAATAATTATACATAAAATTTTCTACATAATTGAATTTGATATTTATAGTAAAATTTTTTAATCTTAAATGTTAAATTTAATAATTATACATAAAATTTTCTACATAATTGAATTTGATATTTATAGTGAAATTTTTTAATCTTAAATGTTAAATTTAATAATTATACATAAAATTTTCTACACAAATTGAATTTGATATTTATAGTAAAATTTTTAATCTTAAATGTTAAATTTAAATTATCATACTTAAATTTCTTGAAACTTAAATTTTGACTTAAATTAAATTTTTTGGAACTTAGTGTTTCAATGATATCTAAATTTTTCTTTCAATGATAAATTTTTTTTTTGCTTAACATGAAAAGTAATATATATACTTTATGTTTTTGCTGGATACTAAAGAACTTGACATTTTTGCTGTTATGTTTTTTAGAATAATTTCATTGATTGATAGCACGTGCGCCGAGATTTGGGGTTTTGCATGAGGGGGCCGATTGTTGGAAACTTGGTTCTGTTTTCGTCGCGATTCTCGTTATCGCGAGAACGTGTTTACATTTTTAGAATGGTTCTACCGTTCTCGTGAACGACTCGTGACGGGAACAGAACATGCCATTCATGCAAATCGCCATCTCGCCGCGCGCGCATTCTGATTTGCATATAGTGAGGGCGCTGCCGTCAACGGTTGTGTTCCGGAGCGTACCCATCACAGTGTATATATGATAGGACACATTCTCAGTTATTCAGAGACTTTACAGACCTTGACTGACCATGTAGTAGACGTGGGAGACTTTTCAGAGTTTAAGATCTTGTAGTTATGCAGACTTAAGACTCGACGTATAGTCAGATCGATCAGACGGTGATCGACGGTGAAAGACCTTGTATGGAAGGCAGACCTTGATCGGTAGAGAGTAGTCTAACTTCTAAAGCCATGACGTGTGACCTGATGATGGTGGCTTCATTAACGTGCACGACATGAGTGGTACAGTAGCTGTTTTTTCTACTTACCGATGTTATAATAACTGAGAGTGTGTGCCTAGTCATAGACTATTCAAAACCTTTTTCATGAGCTTGCTAGCTCATTGTATATAGTTTTGCTTTGCAACGAATGTTACAGTGTTTTATTTTGTAACTTCATCTGATGCAATGGATCTCACAACAAATAAATTGTGTTTGTGTTTAACGAGCTTTCTTTCTTGAGAAAACACATCACTACTGCATATCATCTGCTACAAAATTTTCTTTACCAGCACTTCGGATAGGGATATGGCCAAAACACTGCTAAATCTGCAAATGACTTTCAAATTTTCTAGTCAAGTCGCTCAGCTAACACAGCAAATAGCAGCCGACAAGGTGTACCATTGACAACTGCTATATCAACTGCACCGTTAGCCATCACTTGCGCGCGTAACGAAGGCGTACGATTGACATCTACTCCATGAACTGCACCGGTAACCACGATTTATGCGTGTAGCTGAGGTATGCGATAGACAGAGACTTAATGAACTGAACCATTAGTTATGACTTGAGCGCATAACGGAGACGTGCGATCGACAGCTACTTCATGAACTACATCGTTAGCCGTAATTTGCGTGTGCAGCTGAGATAGACAGCTACTTCATTAAATGTACCGTTAGCCGTAACTTGCCTGCGTAACTGAGGTGTGCGAATGACAGCTACTTCATCAACTGCACCGTTAGCCATGACTTGCGCGAGTAACGAAGGCGTGCGATCGACATCTATTCCATGAAATGCACCGCTAGCCACGATTTATGCGTGTAGCTGAGGTGTGCCATAGACAGCTACTTCATGAACTGAACCATTAGTCATGACTTGAGCGTGTAACGGAGACGTGCGATCGACGGCTACTTCATGAACTACATCGTTAGCCGTAACTTGCGCGCGTAGCTGAGGTACAAGATCAACACTTCATAAACTGCACACTTAGCCGTGACTTGCGCACGTAACGTAGGTGTGCGATCGACATTTACTTTATAAACTGCCCCTTTATTTATGGCTTGCGTCGCAGAAGTGCATGATCGACAGCTACTGCAAGAAAGGTATTGCAAGTTTAAAAACTTTTTTAAAAACAATAGGGCTGGTCGCCGAAGGCAGTAATTAAATAATATGAGGGAAATAAGTTATCCTATATTTCATCAAAGCTACTGCAACGCATTAATCTAGACACAGCTATTTCACTTCAATCATCCTCTGTTTTGATAGAATCAACAAAAACACATACACAAGTTCCAGCGGCTCAAAAGAACTCTAGTCCAGAAAACTATATTTTTAAATATTGGTTTTTGAGCAAAAATTCTTACAGAGTTCAAATCTTTGGTACTTTTCATCCCAGATGCATACTAAACATGGAATAATTTGACAAAATGTTAAGTTTAAAAAGAAATGAAAACTGTTTAAAAGTTTTATCTGTTGGAAACGGGAATGTGTTTATTTAACATTCTTCACATTTCTGCTCTTTCATTGTTTTTAATTTATTTTTTATGGGGAGCGTGGCGATCCAATTGCGGACCTCCCTACTATGCTGTATTTTATTTTATCCATTGCTTTTCTTCATAAACTGCTATGTGGTCCGGGCCCCTACGCAATGCATCGCATCCTTTTGAAGAGATATCCTTTAATATCATCAATGCCTAGAGAGGTTGCTAACAGCAAACAAAAATTCCTTCTCTACTCTCCTGTTTTGACATGATGTTGATCAAATATTACGTAATGAGGGGCATAAGAGAATCATAATCTGACTAACTATATTTGTATTATTGGATTTACACCTAAAATTCTTCAAAATTTTTGCACACAATTGATTCCCAACAAAGAATAGTTGATGAAAATTTTAACTTTGCAAAGAAAGAGAAACTTCGTGATTTATCTAGTAAATATGAAGAAGCACACTATTGAACAATCGAACCCGTCTTTTTCTATTTTATTTCTTTGAGAGGTTAAAGGCTTCTAGGTTTGTTAGCTTGCGCTAGAGATTCCCACTCCCACAAAAGAATCTCCCCCCAAACTCTGGTCGTAAATGATCACGTGGGTCGCCATTCGTCTTGCGATCGTATTTCACTAAAACCGCCTGCGGACCGAGAGGATTTAACCATTGAGAATCGGCGATTTTGTCGTGATTGACACTTTTGTCGATTTTGGAAAAGATGAGTGCTATTTTGAACAACATTTTAATTTCTGAAGTCTTTTTAAACATCGATTGCCGTATGAATGGAATGCATTCCGGCGATAGTAGAGTAAATTTGGCGCTGCAGCAAAACATTACAAAATTTTAGGATGATTTAAAAATTTTAGGTTAATTTTAGGAATTCAAGGGAAGCTTCAAACTTTTAGGAATTTTAGGACGAATGCGATCCCTGAAATTATCAATAAATAATTAAATAATAGAGATAAACAAAAACATAGGATTTTGAGTGGCAAAAACAGTTCACTCTCAATACGGAATGCGATGACCTTTGCTGGAAACTCATGCCAAGAACAATATAATCTATGGCAGTTTTAGGTACCTGTGCCAATTCATGGAACAGACATGTTATTAGCTCGTATAGATTCTGGGGAGGATCATGGAAACTTACATCTATCAAGCATGTTCCATACATGTTCGATGGGATTCAAGTCTGGTGATCTCGATTACCAGTCCATACGAGGCAGTGATTTCGATTCTGAGTACTGGCCGACAATGCAAGCCCTGTGAACTTGCATATTATTGTCCACAAAATGGCATCAGAATGTATGGCTGCAGGAAATTTTGTAAACATGTTGAGCAATCATCTCTATACCACACTACAGTCACAGTACCACGAGGGAACATCTGGGGATCAGAGGAGCAGACAGCAATCTCTGCCCAAACCATCAAACCACCACCTCTGTATGCATGCCTTTCGTGGATGTTACTGGCATAATAGTGAGCTCCAGGTGTTCTTTAGACCAATAACCATTGGGAATCACTCTGACACCAAACTGTGACTCATCTGTGGAGAGCACAATACCCCACTGTTGTGGAGTCCAGATGGGGTGATCTCGAGCCCAGTTTAAGCGGGTCTTTCTGTGTGAGGGAGTCAGTGGAATGCAAACTACTGGTCATCTTTTGCATATAGCTAATACCCAACATATTGCTCTTCCTGCCAACACTGAAAGGTCGGAAGCAAGATGATGTGCATTTATTGACCTATGGTGTCGTGCTTGCAGACACAGAAAATGGTCAACCTGAGCGGTTGTGAGCTTTGGACGCTCACTTTACTGGTCTTCGCCACACTGTTCCTACACTTTGATACTGGTTCCACAGGTGGCAAATAATAAAAAGATTGACATTTAGGTTCGGGCTCAGGGCATAATTTCATTTTTTTTTTAAATCAATAGCAAAATTTGTTAGCGATCAAAAATGCTAATAGCAAAAATATTTTTTGACTAGTAAGAACAAGTAAATAATTTGAGGGCATGGAACCAGTCAATGTGCCTGCTAAAAAGTGAACAATGATAAAAATTTTAGGGAACTTTAGAAATTAAGTGAGATTCTTTCACCCTAGCCAAAGATTTTAGTGAGAACATTGGACGAAATCACACCCTGTTCAGGCTACTTCTGATTGTCGCTGGCTCCCCGTTCCAGATGCTATATTATCTTCTATCACCTAGCATCACACAAATGTTGCCTACTCAATTTTTAAAATTTGGTTATTTCGACTTTCCTTTTGAAATCCTCCATAATGTGGAGATACAGGCTCAGCACATAACAGGCTGTTTTTATACCTAATATGTTTCCATGTTAAAAAATGTTAGTCTAAGGGTTAGTTTGCGCCTGTCATGTATGCACATTTTGTGGCTACATGTTGATTCTTTTGCTGAATATGCTCATTTTTACTTTCCCTGCAATACATGGTAATGTATTGGGAAAGTATTGGAATCATATCCGAAAATCGCAACTCTAGTTTTCGACGGATCTACATGTTTCGAAACCTCTAGAATACGAAAAAACTATTTTTAGCGTGACATCTGTGTGTGTAGCTGTCTGTCTGCGCAGATCTTGTATCCACTCTAACTCAAAGTCTAATGGACCGAATTTCATAAAATTTGGTAGCTAAGTCACTTGTGGGCAAATCTGGTGCTGATTAGTTTTGGGTATGATTTGAGATAAAAGAACCCACCTTTTTTTGCGAAATGGCCCGCAAAAGTTTGTATCCACTCTAGCTGAAAAACTATTGGACCGAATTTCACAAAATTCAGTACTTACATCATTTGTGGAACACCCTGGTGCCGATTAGATTTTGGTACAATTTGGAAAAAAATAACTTGCCTTTTTTTGCTAAAATGGCAAGCAAAAATCACCAAAATCTAAAATAAATAACTACGTATGCTCAAATATATCCATTAAATGCTTGTTTAACACGTAATTTTTAACGAAGAAAAGAATAAGAACTCCATTACATTAGGACTAGCCGTTCTCGAGATATTTTAGTTTTTTGTATTTTCTCTACGCCACCTTTGAAAATAAGTCCAGTTATCAAATGAGAACGAAAATTGAATTAAAAGTGAATTAAATTTAATTAAAATAAAGAGAATGTGAATATAAGTCTGTATGGAAAGTCATGTGCTGCCCACATCAGATTTTTACTTTCCCTGCAATACATGGTAATGTATAGGGAAAGTATTGGGATCATGCCGAAAATTGCAACTCGAGTTTTAGACGAATCTACATATTTCGAGACCCAGGGCCGATCCTAGGGTATCGGCCGCCCGCATGCAAAGACCTAATGTGCCGCCCCTCTAGAGAATTTTTCATATTTTGACTAATACTTAACGTTGACATTATAAACTCATCTACCTGTAAAAAGAACCTGTAGAAAGAGAGTAAAAAGTAAAACATTAATAAAAATGCAAATAAAATTTGAAGTGCAAAATTGTTTTTTGGCTAGCTAATAGGTTATAATAGCGACAAAATACTTTAACAAAATAATAAACAAACAAAAATATTACCTTTGAAATAAAAATAGACATTTTATAATTAGAAATGCAGAACAGTATTTACTCAGAAAATATAATCTAATAAAAAAAAGTACTAAAGCATAAATCTCGTGAAACGAAAAGTATATAAATCAGTCCTTCTACAAAGACTACCTAATAATTAACTATAAAGTAACTTTTCTGGCTTTCTGAGAAGCAAATTTGTCAATAATTTCGGTGAAATCAATTTTTTCAGAGATTTCGGATTCAATAGAGAAATAGATGGCCAAATCTGAAAGCCTTTCTTGTGTCATATTATTTCTCCAGTAATTTTTAATAATTTTTAATTTACTGAAACTTCTTCACCTGAAGTCACAGAAACAGGTAAGGTTAAAAAAATTCTTATTGCTAGAGCAAAATTTGGAAAACAGGGAATGAGATCATTTTTGACTATACTTTCTAATATCTCAATTGGCTGTTTTTTACCTGGAAAAATATCTTTGAATGAAGTTATTTCATTAAAGAGTTGTATACCGTCTATATCTTTCACAATACTTCCTTCCTCCTGTACCTGTAACTTAATATCTAAGTCCATGCAGGCTTTCATGAGATCATCATTAAAAATGTTGTGAAACTCATACAGAAAGTAGAATATTGAATGGCACTCAGATAATAAGGTAAAGCTTTCATTTACCGAAGAGATCGCGTGATCAAGAATTGCAAAATAGAAAGCAGTCTTGAATTGCTGGAAGGGATTTGAAACTGGTTCATCACTGCCCTCGTAATCAAATAAACGGACCTATTTTCCTGAGCTTCGAGATGGGAAATTCGGGATCAATACCTAAATCTCTAGCAAGTGTTGTTGCTGAATCGACAAATATTTTTAAATTATCGTCAGATCTTTGGGAAACTAAATATTTTTTAAGATTATCTAAGCCTTCAATGATTTCCGCGATGTTTAATTTAGGATTTTGAAGCATTTTACTCAATACATCAATTCTTGATAATAAATCATGCCAAATTAAAATTGAACACAAAAATTTAAATGTTTCAAGACTTTTAATTATTGATTCAGCACCCATTTTTGTTTTTGTGTCTCTGGTGGTATCTTCAATTAAGGCATTTAATGCGGTAATAATGTTTTTTAGGTCTTGTTTTAGAGGTCTAATAGCATTGATACGACTTTCCCACCTTGTTTCACTTAACGGTTTTAAAGTTAGACTTTTCACGTGTTTTTTTAGTAAATCCCATCGATATGGGGATGCAGAATAGTAATTATATACTTCTTGCACCATATAAAAAAAACCAGAAATTTCACCACTGGAGCTGGCAGCGTCATTAACGACGAGATTTAATATATGAGCCGCACACGGCATGTATAATGCTCTAGGATTAATATCGAGAATCCGTTTCTGAAGCCCTATCTTTTTCCTCTTCATGTTCGATCCATTGTCATAGCCCTGACCCCGTATATCTTTAACTTCGAGTTGCAGACTAGGTAATAGTTTCTCTAATAGAAAATTGCACAGACCTTCTCCAGTGGTATTAGTTACTGGAAAAAAGACATCTAGAAGAAAGGTAAGAAGAGCAATAATAAGTATACCATGACTCACAGATGCAAATAAAATTAATAAGAATTTTTCAGAAATTTTGAAATTTATCGAAAAGGGTTACCTCTAGCGTTAAAGAAGTATACCATTTTTTTTTTTGCTTAGAAAAAGTGTAAGAATATGGGTTATTCATAAGAAATCCCCATTCCTGGTAAAAAAGTTAGAGCAAATTATATAAAATAAATAATGATTCGTAGCGTTCTTTAAGGTTTGGGTAAAAATGAAAACCTCAAAAAACCTCCCAGTCGGTTACCCAATTTTGTGAGAAAATTCTATTTTTTGCAAACGTAATTTAAAAAAATTAAAAATAAAGTTTCAATTTTTAAACATTCTGTACTTATTTCCAAAACGAATCATCAGGACACATGTTTATATGAGCTTTTTTTAAAAATTAGTTTAAAAATATGCCCAAATTTTTTTACCTAATTAGGAAACACCCTGTACAACATTTCATTCATTCATAAATCTAATCAAGAGCTTTTATAGAAGACATTTTTCTCTAAAATGTGAAACAGGAACAGGGAACAGGAGTTAATGAACATTACATCAAATGATCAAATGAATAAAATAAAAATTTTGTACTTACCACAGATAATACACTATACAGTCCTGATTTAAACAAAAATCAACGGCAACACCTTTTCACCAATTTTTAATATTTACTTACACTTATCTTGATTGTAGTTACCAGTATTATTGTACGTTAAATCAAAATTGAATGAACATATTGAAATGACAATGGTTTTTCTCATTTTCCCTTATATATACTGGTAAAGTAGCAGAAAAAGTGCCGATGCCGCATCCCTTTAACTTTGGCGAAATAATTCAGTTCTAATCTACAAAGGAGACTTCTAAAATAAAGTTTCTTTTGACCATTGATCTGCCAGCCGCATGCCGACCGTGGTATACATAAATAAGCCGCCGCACAGTGGAACGAAACATCCTTAGGCGTCTCAAAAATATGCCCCTTGGTTATTTTTTTAGATAGAAATTTAAAATTTGGTATCCTTTTCTATGCCGTATTGCCGGCTCTGCCACTAATTTTGCTATCAAATGAAGGATGTATGTAAAGAGTAGACATTAAAGGACAATGGACCAACACACTGTGCACTAACATTCTATTTTTCTTAAACTATAGGACTTATTTTGATTTTTCAATAACTATTTAAAATTCAGCATATTTATTCGACTTATTATAAGTTTTAAAAAATGTTGCTTGATTGATAGAACTATATGCGGCCTGCGGCCGCCCCTTGTTTTGGCTGCCTGCGTGCGGTGCACGCGCTGCACACCTGCTAGGATCGGCCCTGTCGAGACCTCTAGAATACGAAAAAACTATTTTTAGCATAACGTCTGTGTGTGTGTCTGTGCAGATTTTGTATCCATTCTAACTAAAAAACTAATGGACCGAATTTTATAAAATTTGGTAGGTAAGTCACTTGTGGGAGAATATGGAGCTGATTAGTTTTGGGTACGACTTGGGATAAAAGAACCCGCCTTTTTTTGTGAAATGGGCTGCAGAAGCTTGTATTCACTCTAGCTGAAAAACTAATGGACCAAATTTCACAAAATTCGGTAGATAAGTTACTTGTGGGACACCCTGGTGATGATTAGATTTTGGTACGATTCGGAAAAAAATAACCTGCCTTTTTTTGCTAAATTGGCCCGCAAAAATCGCAAAAATCTAAATTAACTACATATGCTCAAATATATCCATTAAATGCTTGTTTAATACGTAATGTTTAACAAAGAAAAGAATAAGACCAACCCCATTACACTAGAACTAGCCGTTCTTGAGATATTTTAGTTTTTCGTATTTTCTCTACGCATCCTCTGAAAATAAGTCCAGTTATCAAATGAGAACGAAAATTGAATTAAAAGTGAATTAAATTTAATTAAAATAAAGAGAAAGTGAATATAAGTCTACAGGGAAAGTCATGTGCTGTCCACATCAGATTCTTTCATTTGTTACCTAATTTTTGGAAATGGGTGTATTTCAAGATCATTCTTTTAATATGATTTTCAGAAAATCTTATATATCATCTATTAGCAAGTGTATTATAAATTGTTTCGTTTTTTAACATAAACACAATTTAAGCTGTTTAGTTGTTAAAAAATTTTATTTCTCATAAAAGTATAATTTTGCTGGGGCCCCATAACCTTCCTGGATGTGCGAAAAGTCTGGCATGTGAACTTTCCATGTATGTAGCAGAGTTTTAAGCAGAGGAAAATAATAATAAATACAGAGTCATTTCTTTGAACAACAAAATCAGCATTTATTCAAAAAATGACAGAGTCTTGCCTAGTTGAATAGGCTGGCTGCCATATCAACATGGAGCTAGAACATATTTACAGACTTTGAAATTGAGAGAATATGGATAGGAAGTTTATTTTGGAAAACATCAATAAACATTGTTTTCCTCTGTATGTTGTTCAACTTCCACCCATTTAAAAGGTCATATTCCTGAACATGATGAAAGTTGACACATTTCTAGATGACTAGAATAGCATGTGAATGATTAAAATAGTAAAGAGAAAAAATAGTAAAAAAGTAAGAATAGTAGTAGATTCAACTGTGATCAATACCATCTCTCACTTAAACTAACATTGAAGTAAAACTTATTACCACTGAAATTGCCATTTTAACTAAAACAAACATCTTTACAAATCGTCATTAACTAGTTATCTTAAACTATAACTACTTTGAATACATCGGCAGAACATAGACTACAACATCATGATCAACAAGATCATCAGGCATCAGCTCAATACTGAGCTCTTTCATAATATAATCCAATATAACGATACTAAAGCACTGGGTAAAAAGTTCAACTGTGATCAATACCATCTCTCACTTAAATTAACGTTGAAGTAAAACTTATTACCATTGTAATTGCCTTTTTAACTAAGACAAACATCTTTACAAATAATCATTAACTAGTTATCTAAAAATATAACTACTTTGAATACATCGGCAGAAGATAGACTACATCATCATGATCAACAAGATCATCAGGCATCAGCTAAATACCGAGTTCTTTCGTAATACAATCCAATATAAACAATACTAATGCATTACTGATGCAACCCTATACTGATGTTTCCAAGCTGAACTTCTATATAAACTGGGATCAGCACTTACAGGAACGATTTCCGAGGTCCGCCCCTAAATATGCAAATGAGTTTGTGTACGTGCCGGATACTCACATTTGTATGAAGACTTCTGCTGAAAGAACGCCGTGAGTCACTCCCACGAATGAGGTAAGTAAATCAAAATAAATGTGTGTTTTGGAACATCGCTCAGGAGAATAGAGAATCACGATCTTTTGTTTACATTCTTCCAGCAATCGCCCCCTCATGCAAACTGTTAAATTTGATGCATACACAATAGTACTTAAAAAAAAATTTCTAAAAATTTTGACATGTTAATAAATGTGTAATAAAGCAATGCTCTAAGAAAGTTTGTATTGTGGAAAAATTTAGATATAAGCATTTAACTTTTAACAGAATTTAAATATAAACAAGTCATAAATTACTTTAGAAATTTAAATATAGGCATGTCAAAAAGTTAAAGTTTAAAACTATGTATAAACATATTGATCATTTAACAATTAAATTTAAGTATATGTTATATTAGTCAAAGTTTAAATTTAGGTATAAACATGTTACATAATTCAAAGTTTAAATTTAAGTATAAACATGTTATATGAATCAAAGTTTAAATTTACGTATAATCATTTAATATATTTTAAAGTTTAAAAATTTAACAAGTTTTGGTGTCAGAATTCAATCACAGTATACAATTTAAAAATACAATAAGTTTGAATTAAAACATCAAAAAATACAAAAGTTCTTTCCTTCATACACAAAGAAACACATTAGCAAAATGCTTTTGTAGGATTGAAAAAGTTATGCATATTATAGTGTCGAAAGCCCAGGACGGCCGATTCGTCCGAGGACATGAGCAGCAAGATGGACGTCCGGATGCATATTATAGTGAGAAATATCAAAAATTGATTATATGTTTTGGTTTAAACACACAAGAGCAACTAAACTGCTAAGTGCGGGAGTTCAGAAATAGTGGATATAAATACAAAAATTGTGTGGCATACTTCAACACAAAATTTTATACTCAAATGATAATTTAAATTTTGTACATTGAGGTAGTAGTAAATGTATTATACCTTAATATCGAACTAAAAGACTTAAAGCCAAAAACTTTTGAAAGATGAAGTTTAAAGATTACATTTTAAATAGTCCATTACAAAATTTAAGAATCCTATCTTTGGTCATAGGTTTAGTGAAGTAATCTGCATCATTATCCTTACTATTTACAAAGTTAACTTTGAATGACTCCGTAAGAACTAAGTTTCTAAGAAAATGATATTTAACATTAATATGTTTAGTTCAGTGATTTTCAATTGGGGAATTTGAAAAATTAATAGCTATCTGGTAGTCACAAAAAATTATACTTTTATTTTGTTACATTTTAACCCTATTTGATAGCACTCCTCAGTTACATTTTGCATCCAAATCATTTCTTTGGTGGCTTTTGTTAACGATACATATTCGGCTTCCATAGTGGATAAGCTCACGCATTTATGTTTGAAAGTACACTACGATACTGGTACTTTATCAACGTAAAATATCATACCACCTAAAGATACCTGATCATTTCTGTTGGCTGCAGAATCAGAGTCTGAATAGCAATTCAAATTTAGCTCACTAATGTTGAACAAATTTAATGTGTAATTTTTTGTTTTGTCTAAATAACCCAATAACTTGAACAGGGCATCCCAATGTTTTATACCGGGGTTCTCTTGAAAAACTGAGACAGTAAATTAACTGCATAGCACAAATCAGGTCGTGTCCTACTAGAAATGAAACTTAAACATCCTATTAAATATTAAATTTCTGTATGAAATATTTTTCATTTGACCCATTTCTTCACTAGTGCCAGGACAATCTATTTTACTCAATATAACCATTTACTATTGGTAAAGAAACAATTGGATATTTAAACTGTTTAAATTTTTCACAGACTATTTCAATATACTGTTTTTGGTGTATATGAAATTTACAATCTGTATCTTCAAATTCTACACCTAGTAATCTTTTGACTTTTCCTAGAATTTTTATATCAAATTTTTCGTTTAACATTGAAACTACTAAGTCGATAGATATTTAGAAAAGAAAATAATATCATCCACATAAACCAATATAAGTACTTTGTTATTAAAAATATAACAGAAATTACGCCACTTTAGTTTTGTAAATTTTAACTTTTTAAACATGGAATCTAGTTCCATAAACCAATCCCTGCAACTTTGATGAAGTCCATAAATTGTCTTATTTAAGAAACATACTTAATCATTTTACTTAGTATTAGTAAACCCTTCTGGCTGTTTCATGTAGAATTTATACTTTAACGTAGCATATAAGTATGCACATTTTATGTCTAATTGAAAGTGCATCCATCCTAGCATACTGACAGAGTTGTAAAAAATAACCTAATCAGACTGAAATTAATGACTGGACTGAAAACTTCATCGTATGCGCCACCTTTTTCTTGGGTGTACCCTTGAGCCACTAGCCTCACCTTAAAATCATTGTATTTCCGTTTTTTCCTTTCTTTTCAATGTATAAACCCATTGACTGCCTATTATATTTCCCGAAGGAGGTGCAGGAACTAACTCCCTGCCATCTCTTTCTTTCATAACATTAATTTCCTCAGTTGTGGCATTATTTCATTCTTTGACTTGGGGGTGATTTGAAGGTAGCTTTGTAGTTTTGGGGAATGTTAATTTCTACATTACTAGCTTCTGGTTTATTAACCCGTTTTGACCCTATTTTGCTTTTCTTTTCCCTAAAGTTAAAGAGATTTTGGTTATATTCAGGGGAGGCATTTCAGCATTCCATTTGGGGGTGCGAGATTTGTATGTATGAAAATCCACAATATGGAATAAATAAAAGTTTGTTAACAGGGGAGGGGGGGGGGGGGGTCACAAAATTGAATTGATGTTGAGAAAAATAATGTTGTTAACATAATTTTTGTACATAATTATGTTAACATAATTGTTGTTAACATAATTTTTCTAAATACAAATATCTATATTTATTTACTTTTTATCGAAGTTTTAAACGCCGGTTCTTAAGAATCTGGAAAAAGAGAAAATTTTGTTACAATACTATCATAATCCAGTCATATATCTTGTTCTATAGCTAAAGCAGCTAAATATGAAAGTCTTTCTTGTCCCATTGTATTGCGAAAATAATTTTTCAGCCTCCTAAGACATTAAAAAGACCTTTCACAACTGGCTGAGCTGATTGGCACAGTCAAAAACAATTTAACTAATAATGTTATGACAGGAAACACATTTTTTTAAATTCCGCTCTTTAAAATAATCCAGGCGACTTTTAAAATTGAGATGGTCTATGTTTTCATTCTTCACCATTGAATAAAACAGTCGCAATTCACACAGCAATCCCTCTTTCTGGAAGTCATATATTTTGTATATGGTTGAAACATTTTGTTTTCCTTTTCCGACATCTGACCCGGATGATACTGAACTAAGGGCAAAGAAAACAGATATATTGTTCTCATTAAATCTTGTCTCAATTTCATTAGATACTGAATCTACAATTTCATATTGAATATTAATTCTGTGATATGATTTAACATCATCATGGGGATTTTTTCACCGCCTCCGAATTCACTTGGAATTTTTTTACGCCTTTTCAGTTTTGGTCCAGAATAAGAATTTTTTTCGCAAAGTTATGTCACAAAACTCCTCACTAGATTGAAATATGTATCAGTACGAAAAGAACTAACCGTTTCAATAGTAGCTTTAGCCAAAGCTTGCACAGCCTGAAAATTAAGATCAGATGACTGAAAATGCTTTGAGAGAGTATTGCATTGATCAAAAACACTGTTCAATACAAACGAAATGAACAAATATTTGAACGATGTCATGCATGTTAAAAGGGCTTCGGCTCTTCCACCATTGAGAGAATCGTTTTCAGATAATTCTACCAGTGTTAAAATCACAACTTCAAAATTATTAAGTAGTGCTTTTATGGCTTTAACTCTGGAAGACCACCTCGTATCACTTAGTGATTGTAGAGTTGCAGAGCCTCCAGAAAAAGTATTTGTTGATGAGCGAATCTTTTCGGAAATAGCATGTCTTGTATATGATGTTTCTATGAAAGAATATAATGCATTGAGCTACTGAAATGCATTTCTAGCGGAAGGAAGGGATGAGCATGCGCTAACAACACATAAATTTAATCGGACACTTGAAATTTTTAAGTAAAAAGAATAACATCACCCCAATTTTTTCAAGTTGGAAAGGATTCGTTCCAGCCGGAAGTAGGAACTTCACTGTGAAGGTTGGATCTTTTGAAGCACCATAGCGTGAGAAAACTGATCAGTGGACAGTCGATAAAAAAAGGGAGAAGCCAATAGATGATGAGGAAAAATTTGGGGGAGCGAATGCGCCCCCTATTTGCCGCCCCTGGTTATATTGTATATTATTCTTTTCACAATATTTTCTTACAAAATTGTGGGAACTCAGCCTTTTTCTACTGTCCCCCTTAACGTAATAATATACATCTATTCAACTATGGTCAGCTCATAGGATGGCTTCGCGATTCCAAGGGATGTCCAAACAGGGAATCAGGTTGTGATGGAATTAATTAACCTATTGGCTCATTATAGACCTGTTGGTCCAGCAGAAAGATAGATAACGATACGATACACTCATGCATATAACCTGTCAGGATGTACAGGGTAAACCTTCTGGTTATAAAATTTAAATGAGGTACGAATTGAAAAACTTCGCTGGAATTTAAGCAGAGTTGCAGTGATAACGTCAAAATGGAAGTTGTAAAAATACAACTAACTGTAGAGGTATTGAAAAGAACAGTTCCAATTTTAGTTCAAATCACTTTCATTAAGAAGTGAATCCATTGCATTTGCTTACGATATTCATGGCAATGTAAAACAAAGCAAAGCATACTATGTACAAAAACATGAGCTCTCAAGCTCATTCGTAAGGATTCAGTAAAAGTTTCATGCTGAGACACATTTCTTGGTTTAAGCAAAAATACACAAGTAAGTAGAACAAATTTTTCAAAACTTACATAATTACATGCATTTCCCGATGCCACCTATAGCTGGTCACACGCTACGGCAAAAACTTTAAACCTTCACGGATTAACACTGCATAAAGTCCACAACACGGAAAAACATGGTCTCCATAACTGAGAACCACTAAATCTTTAAGTTCCACTATTACTTAGATTAAACATCCGCGTCAACCGATAAACATTATCATAACATTCGACTACATCGAACAAGACTCTATGTAGATCCGTCTGCGATCAGGTCAGGTCTGATACGATCACCATCCGTAATCCGTATCCATCTGCGATCTATGATACGATTTGGTCTCTGATCTATCCGCATCTGTAATCGTATGCTTAAACCAAAAATGTGTCCAGCCTTTATATCCGACGATGGGTGCGTTCCGGAACACAATCGTTGCCGGCAACGCCATCTGGATATGCAAATCAGGATGCGTGAGCGGCGAGAAGGTGATTTGCATGATAAGCCCAGTTTTTGTTGGAAAATTTAAAAATTTGAAGAAGCAAGATGAACAGCAAAGTACGCACTGGCATAGAGTCAATAAGTGTTGGCTGGGTCATAAAAGTATGCAGATCCAGTTTCAAAGAAAAACATCGTTCACTTTATTTCGTGAGAAACATAACTAGGCAAGTTACACATTCCAGGTTTCCATGCCACAAAACATCAAAAAATACTATGTACAAAAACTTTGCAGTTGTAAATAACCAGACAGAAATTCCTTGAAGCATGGGTAGTAAGTAACTATACTACCTCTATCACTTGCGTGTATTTGCAGCCACCATTGAAGGTATCACACTTGGCAAAGAAAACCAAAGGATAAGACATCAGAAGAATATTTAACGTAATTTCAAGACACATGTAAGTAAATTTAATGTTCAATACATACTGGTCTAAACTGACCATCTCTGCGTCCGTCTTGACTAAAAACCGTCGTCAAACGATATCCCGCAGTGCTTCTGTCTAAAGCATTTCTGTCTGCCTGCATCAGACCATCAGTGTCTATGTCTTACAAAGCCTTCTCCGCTCCGTTCTGGATCAGACTGAGTGGGAACTCTCTCTGATGATGATTTTTGCTTCAAGAAATCTCTGCCTTATATATCCGAGAATGGACTGTTCCGGAAACGCCCCCGGATATGCAAATCAGATGTGTACGTATTGAGAACTGATTTGCATGAAACCTCATGTTGAAAAACGTCACGGTTCACGCCGGTGAACGGGAAGAGTCGTTCATATTAAATTTGCATAAACACCCGTTCACGGGAACGTGAATTGCGATGTATTGATTTTTTTCCAACAGTTTTGTCCACATCGCAATTCGTTCACGAGAACTGAAAAATCATTTAGAATAATGAAGCCACGCTCCCGCGAAACGAGAATCGCGATGTAAACAAAACAAAGTTTCCAACAGGTTGGAATCAGCAGGAGAATCTGTTTCCTCACTGTCTTCGGATAAACCGTTATCAGTATCTTCACTCACACCTGCCTTTTCGCCTGATTTCCTAACCAAACATTCCATATCAGAGCCTATAGAATAGCGATCTGGGGTTATTTGAAAGGTTACAGTAGGGGGGGGGGGGGTTCTAATATCCCCATTTGAATTCAGGATGCTTTCCCCTGCATGTATACTTTCCTCAAACTTGAGGTTACTCGTTTCAATAACTTTCAAATCCCCTTTTACCAGTACAGTAGCCTCTCGTTATATCGCGCTTGTCGGGAGACATGGCAAATTGTACGATATATCCGAATGCGCGATATTATCAGGCGAAGTTGAACTATTTTCCATGGGCTTGGAAGGTGGCCATTGTATCCTCCCTCCCCAAGCCCGGCCTAAACCATTCTGAACCTGTCAACTATCGACCTATTTCTTTACTTTCCTGTCTCTCTAAACTCTTCGAGTATGTCTTGGTTCAGCATCTGAATGAGTTCTGCAGTCTTAACGATACCATCATTCCAGAGCAATATGGTTTCAGGAGGAAGCACGCCATGCAACACCAGTTGCTTAGGGTTGCAGAACTCATTCATAAAGCTCGCTCCAAGCATCTCACCTCTACTATTGTCTTCCTGGATATCCAAAAAGCCTTTGTTAAGGTGTGGCTAAACGGGCTCCTCTTTAAACTAATTGCTCTTCCCTTTCCTGCTCACCTCATTAAAATCCTTCGCTCTTACCTAATAGAGCATAGCTTCATGGTTAAGAGTTTCAAACTCTCTCTCCTCTCCCAGGAATATACTCAGAGGGGTCCCGCAAGGTTCTCTTGTCAGCCCCAAATTGTTCAACCTATACATTAATGATCTGCCACATTTCCCCGGTGTCACCTTAGGCTTGTACGCTGACGACATGGCCCTGATTGCACAACATAAACAAACACAAGTCGTGCACGAAACCCTCCAATCCAGCCATACTTAACCTTTTTCTTTCTCGGGCCACATATACATGACAGCTATTTCACGCGGGCCGCAACATAAGGATTAATGAAAAAACGTAAATATAAGTCCAAGTATTTATTTATCAAGAAATACAACTAATGAGACCGTTGATATTGTGAACTTTTTTTTAAAATCTTATTTAGATCAGGCTTGTAACTGCTACATGCTACTCTTAAAATGTCATCCAAATTAGAATCAGTAAGCCGGTTTCTATATATATTCTTTGCATATTTCATTTTCAAGTAGGATGATTCACAAAGATACGTTGATGCGAACAACATGAGCAAAATTTGAGCACATTTTTGTACAGTTTTATATTGTTCGGACACTATTTTCTAAAATTCAGCGCACTCCTTTTCCTCCCTCTTTTCTTTAAAAATAACTTCCAGGTGCGTATTGTTTTTCAATAAATTCGTCAAATAGCTCTTCGTTACTACTTCGTAGACTGTCTTTAACGGGCCACTAACAAAATCTCAGCGGGCCGCAGGTTGAGTATGGCTGCTCCAATCCTACCTCGACTCCATGATGCAATGGTTAACAAACTGGCGAATTAAAGTCAATGTCAGCAAATGTGCCACCATCAGTTTATGTCAGTTACGCCCTAAGGATGCGTTCTTCCGCCCTACACGGGGTCGTCCTATCTAGCATTGTTTTATATCTGCTCTTATAAATTTTATTTATTTGTCTAAATAGGTTCAGGAGACTTATTTACACATTGTTGTTCCCTTTTCTTAATTTTGGTTATCTATTTTTCATTTATTTAGGTTTTTAATATTCTTCTATTCCAAATGTATTTTATTTTATAGGTATTGTGTTCCAAATGGTGAAACTTCGTTCTTTTTAGGTTTTAGCAATATAAATTGGCTAATTTGTAATTCCTTTTATTTCGCTTTTTAACCCCTTCCATTTGATACTAATATTGTTATACTCAGTTGGAAATTCATTAATTTATCATATTTCATTTAAATTCTATTTCCAGCTTTTAAATATTTCAGAATCATCCATTTTTTTAAATCTTGCTGAATTTGATTATTCTAAATCATTTAACTTAATTTCTTTTCATTTTCGTCTGCCTTTAAAATTCGTAGAGGATTTACTATGAAGCTTAAGCTTTATGCTCCAAGTCAAAGAGGAGACGAGATCACTTGATACCCAGTTTTCATTTTTTCATTGTGAACTTCTTCTAACAGTTTTCAAAATATTCTGATCGATGAAGAAAAAGTGCAACTTTCCATACAAAAAAATATCATGAATTACAAAGTTAGATCCAAAGATATTTCTTGGTTCAACACTCTAGACTTAAACTTCGAACACTTTTATAGTTTTATATAGAAAGATACACCCTTATTGCACTATATGAGAAATCTGAATTTTTTATTTATAAAATTACATTCTACTAAATTTTTTATTGGATGACATAATTATAATTTCAATTTTAGTTTATATGGATAATTTAAATATGAATAAACAGTAGTCTAAAAAAAGTAAGGACTCTAAGTCTCTGAATGCTTGAAACATGAAACTCCATAATTTATTGATAACCTCTTGAAAATGTCAGTGAACTACACTGCCCTAAAAAATTTAAGCACAAAATAGAAAATCTACTACTGTGATAAGTGAGGATTTAATTAAAAATTAAAAAAGCTGAAATTAATTTCCATGTAAAAGAAGATGTGAAATTCACCTGTACACTAAGTAAGGATGTATGGCTTCAGCTACATCTGAATGATGTACATACAGACTAACAAGTTGGGGAAGATAGAAATCAACACTCTGATCATCAAATGTAAACATACGATTTCCTAAAAACAGAAAATTAGCATATGAATTTAATATGATAAAATACTACAGTACAATCAAATGCTTATAAATTTCAGTAATACAGTACAGTTTACAATATAAATTGATTTAAATGAAAAAAGTGTAGCAGCAACTGTTATGTGAAAAAGGTTTTGAATACTAAGTGCTGCTACACAATTCATGCACAATAATACATATACAAGGTAGGATCAAAAAGTTCGGAGACTGTGCTGATATCTCCAACCCTGGTTGGAGGAGAGGGAAACTATTTTACTGTGGCGTAGAGGCACATGTGATGCGAGATGTGTAAAGGAAGAAGCAGGTGTTTTTCCAGACAATGCGTGTTAGTGAACTGTAGTCCTTCGCATTCGTCGAAAATGGAAATGGAGTTTGAAGAACAACGTGCGAATACCAAATTCTGCTATTGTTTGGGGAAATTGCCGACAGAAACATTGCACCTGCTGCAAAAGCCATTTCCATTTTCGGCAAACGTGAAGGACTACAGTTCACTGGCATGCATTGTCTGGAAAAACACCTGCTTCTTCTTTTTCACATCTTGCGTCACATGTGCCTCTATGGCACAGTAAAATCATTCCACTCTCCTCCCATCTGGGTTGGAGATATTAGCACAGTCTCCAAAGTTTTTTATCCTACCTTGTATATATAGTATTGTAATGATGTTTGGATAGCGTTTGTCTAATCTAACCATCCCACTTGGCGACATAATTGGCGACTTTTTAAAATATCACAAAATTTATCAAATGTAAGCAAATCGATAAAAATATCACCAAAAGATGCCAAATCAATGAAATTAATTGTGTTTTGACAGGGGATAGTATTGTAATGATGTTTCGGAAGTATTTATCTGTCAGTCCAACGGTTCCACTTGGTGACAAATTTGACGAATTCTTTAAATGTTGCCAAATTTATCAAAATATCGCTAAATTGATAAAAATGTTGACAAATCGATAAAAATCTTGCCAAATTGATAAATATGATGCTAAATTTTGAAAGGGCATAGTATTGTAATGATATTTTGGTAGCATTTGCCTATCAGTCCAACCGTCCCACTTGGCAACAAATTTCACAAAATTTTAAGATGTCGTCAAATTGATTAAAATATTACCAAATTAATGATAATGTTGGCAAATCAATAAAAATGTCACCCAATTGATAAATATGATGCCAAACCAATAAATTGTGTTGTGAAAGGGGATAGTATTTTAATGATGTTTCGGCAGCATTTATTTGTCAGTCTAACTGTCTGTCTCACTTGGCGGCAATTTTAACATGTTTTTTAAAATGTCTTAAAATTAAAGAAAATATGAAAAAAATTGACAAAAATGTCACCAAATCAATGAAAATTCGATATCTTGGAAAGAATATAAAAATCTATGTTATGCCGAACTGGGTTTGCCCCTTCTGGCAAACGTAATTTTCAGCAATTTCAAACCTCGCTTGTGTGGGAGCCATTTTTGCCAATGACTGGCAAGGCATCATACTTTGTCTAGTGACAGCCATCTTGATTTTTTTTAGGTATAATTTTTCTATTTGGTTTCCCAGTGTGGGGTTGCTGTTTCCATGCATACCAGAGCGCTTCCAAGTGGTTCTGGTATCGCTGTGCTTGGCACATTCGTTAAATTTTTACCCTTGTACAATAGTGCGAGAGGCAATTTTTCTATGCTCACTGGCGAGAACGTTTATGTTGTTGGCAACTCCTGAGAAAGGGTTGCTCATCAATTTTTGAGCGGCGAGAAAACAGTCTCGGGAAAGTTTTTAGAAGAAGACATAAGCGAGTGGTTTCCCGTGCTCAGAGCCACATCGCGGGCCCAGCAGAGCCAGTTTTTTGGAGATTTTGAGAAGGTGAGGAAAAGGCAACAGCTAGCTTTCTCTTGAATGGGGATTTCTGTTGCTTCAATAAGAATTCCCGGTGAGAAGTCTTGTCCGACTATGCAGTAGAAACAAGATACTGATTCGCCGTGAGAGAAATAGTGCAGTGTCAAAATAAGGAAGTACAAGAGTCCTCTCTCTCTCTCTCTGGTTGAATAACAAAGACCATGTTTATTTAGAATCTTGCCATGTTACAATGACTAGCTGCTTTAGGAATATGCAACTTGAATATATATACAAGGTTTGAAGGCAGAGATGTATACATTTAAAAAGTCCAAAATGGAAACAGCGACGAGTTTTCCATTATATGTCGTTCGATATTCACCTTACATAGGTCAAATACTAGAACTTTCAGAAACTATATTCTGATACAAACATGACTAGATACTTTAATGCTTATGAACGGTCATACTTATGCTCAAATATTAAAAACAAAAATCACCGGTAAAATACTTGTGACAAAAAACGTCATATACAGAGACTAACATAACTGCATATTCTTGAATACCGAACTCACCTTTTTAACTAAGGCTGCCAATTCAAAGACCATCATAACATCACCAGATCTCAACATAAGATCAATCCATCACATGATCTATCAAAGGGCTTGAAGATTTTCTTAATCTTCCTCCTACCTCTACTAAAGGTATTTCCAAAGTGAACTTCTAAAATACATGGGGATCGGTACCTATCGAAACGAAGTACGGGGTCCGCCCCTAAATATGCAAATGAGTTTGTGTACACATTGGATATTCAACTTGCATGAAGACTACTGTTGAAAGAATGCTGTATCACTCCTGAAAACGAGGTAAGTGAATCAAAAATAAAGTTGTGTTTCTGAACATCGTTCAGGGAAATAGTGAATCGTGATCATTTGTTTACATACTTCCAGCAGAAGGAGGCTGTTAGCTGAAGTACTCAAAAAATGTCTTCACCACTACTTCTTGAGTATTAGCCACCAGAGTAAATGACAAGCAAAGCCAGTGGGCCCTAACTTGCATGGGGGCTTTTAGTTCTCCGGTGAGTGGTAGGGTCCATTTTTTGAGTGCCCTGGCCACTCTGAGCTGCAGCCTAATCCACAAAAGCAGAAATTAGAAAAACACCGGCCTCCAGTTAAGCTTTCTCAATAATGCACCAGCTTTTTGAACCATTCCTGGTACCAGATTCAGGTTTACTATATCATTTTATAGAGCTCTTTTATTTTGTTTGGGTTGACGGGCCCCTAGAACACTTTAACAAAAAAAAAAACTTATTTTTACATTTTTGTCACTTATGATTGTTGAAATTTCAGGGAATCCAGTTTGAATCTCCCTGCAGCTGTGGGAAAAATTGTATTGTGAGTGGGTTTTTGTTTAAAATAATAATGTTTCTTTAAAATTTTAACTAATTCTCTGTGATTCATTTTCATCCACGATTTCTAACGACTACTTTTCTCTTAGCACAGTATATACGAATGTGATATGTGGAACAATATTAGAACTATGTATTTCCCATATAATTACAAAGAAGTTACAATGGTAAATTTGTGTAAAGGACCAAAATCTAAGAAGGGGGTAGTACAGATAGTTGCTAATCTTCTCTCTAAAGAGATGGACTCATAATTAGAACTATTCGGAGTGTATATATTTTTGTGTTTGGTGCTATTAAGTAAATGGCTTTTAAGTTATCTTATAAGTCTAAGATTTTATTATAAATATGTTTGTACAGTTTAAGTGCATGTTTTTAATATGTAGTTTAAGACAAGATGTAAATTGAATTGTGATCTATATATAGTTACTGTAAACAGAAATTGTGCTAAGATCAAGAATGCTTTAATTTCTTGTGTACTTGTAATTTTGTTGTAAAGTTTTATGGATAAAATGAATTTTGTAGATGCAGGATATTTTATTATATGATGTAAAATATCTGATTTTATGCAAATTACTTGATTTTATAGAGTACAAATTACTTCTATATTAGAAGATGTAATGTATATATGATGGAATTTAATAAATTTGTTTCCATTTTTCTATGTAACTACTTAGCCTGTAAATGGCATTTGTAGGAACAAGTTGTTCCACTTCTTTGTCAATAAAGATGCTGTTGAATTGCAGTTCAAGGGATGACTCCCTCCAGATTGCAGGTTCTTGTTTTGCGTGGCTTTTGGTTCAGTTTGCGGCTTTTGGCAGTTTGTGGTGTTTGCGGTCTTGAGGGGATTTCTGTGAGTGCTGCATTTTTCCGCCGTGCCGCTTTGCGACTCTGGCGGCTTGAGAAACTTGTGTGCGGGGTGTCCTTGGTGCGCTACCGCAACGATAGAATTTTCTTTACCGGACACCTTCGGGTAGGGCGATATACTTTTAAGGTTACCTGGGGTTTAATTAATTGTTCCCTTTTTGATAAAAATCACAACACAATAATCTAACTACTATCAAGGCTAAAGGTAATATATGTAAAGTAAAGATTTTAAAGGTTGTTCTAAAAGTTTTGAAAGTAAAATTGTGTAAAATTAAATTGAGTAAAGTAAAGAAAATTATCCTCTTGAGTAAAATAAGTAATAATGTTTAAAAGTGCTTAATGATTATTACTAATGTTTAAAAATGCTTAACAATGTTTAATAAGATTTAAAGATGTAAATGAAAAATGTAAAGATTAAAGTTTATAATTTCATTGTCTGCCTAATTACAGCATCACATAATTGGTGCCTGTGTGACTAGGAGTGGCTTGGAAGACTGAATGAACACAGAGAATTTCTTTTTGTATGCAGTTACTAAATTTTTTTTTTTTGAGTTTTTTTCAAAATTAGAGGTTATGAAGTATTTTTGACTAAGCTGAATAAGATCAAAAGTTTTGAATTCTAAAAGTTTTTTAGAAAAATTATATTGATAATTTCTTGAATATGTTTGTATAATTATGTTCATTTTGGGGCATCATGTTTTTTTTTTCTGGAGAATCTATTGTAGTTTTTTCTTTGAGGTAATGTTAAACTAATTTTCTTGATTTTCTTGTGTTATGGTTCTGTAGGATAGGGTTGGATAAAGTTTTTCGGCATCATCTTTTAGGCACTAGATATGCAAGTATAAATTTACCTACAGCTCCATTGAGTCTGTAAATGGGATTTTTTTTAATGAATGTCTGCTTATTTGGTCTATGCTGAGCAAATTGCTTTTGAAATTTTAATTTAAAAGTTTTTTTACAAGATTACAACTAGTTGGAATTTTTCTTTCACTCTGTAATGAAGTTAAATCATAGTTTGTTTTTAAGTTCTTTTTATTTGGTTTGGTGAACTTCTTTTTATTTGGCTTGGTTTGGACAGGAGATAATTTTTTTTCTCTTTTGGAATATTGTGGTTTTGAGTTGAGTATTCAGTTCAAATTTTATTTAAATACATACAGTAAAACTTCGATTAACCGTCACTTGTTTAACCGTCAGTTTCTGTTATCCGTCATCGTCTAAAAAAATGCATGAGTATCAACAAACAGAGAATATGCGGAATAAACTCTTGCCTGAACTTATTGACGAAACTAAAGGAACCGAGACTGTTAGTGTTGGCGAAATTGTGCAACTGTGCAACAATGTAGGACTAAACAGTGAAAAAATGGATGGAGGCTTTGAAATTTTGAACGATGATGAAATTGTTTCTAGTGTGACTACCATTGAAGAAGAAGAAATTGATGATGATGAAGGATCAGTTCTTAACCAAAAACCTACAATAAGCCACTCAGAAGCAGAAACAATGTTATCAAAGTGCATCGACTGGTTTGAAATGCAAGAGGAGGCAAATGCAACACAGATCCTACTTCTGCGTAAAATATGGAACATCGCCGCGCAGAAAGCTCGAGCCTCAAAGACACTGAAGGAGATGGCAGATTAATTTAAATTAACGTAGGTTTATAGTATTGCAATACATTTCTGTACATTACTACTCTTATAGTGAAGTTTATATTGATCGTTTTGTAAAATTAAATATAATATGTATGTATTGTTCACTTTTAAGGAGTTTTATTTTCATTTTCATCCCAAGCCCGCAATGAAATCATGTTACTGTACATATGTATTAAGAGATTTCTGTTATCCGTCTATTCGGTTATTCACAGTCCTAGTCCGGACGGTGACGGTTAATCGAAGTTTTACTGTATTGAACTTTTTCTACATACACATGACATATTAATGGTTTGTGTGTTTATATGAGGGTCACACTGAAATTTTTGAGATACAGCTAAGTGGTACAAGTTAAACTCACCAACTCTTAGAAGTGTTCAAAGTACTCCCCTACAACATCAATGCACTTCTGTAGGTGAATTTTCCAAAGATTAAATGCTTCAAACCATCCATTTCTTGGAATCAATGAAAAATATGCTTTTATAGCCTCATCAATCTCATCTTCGGAATGAAAATGAGGCCCACATAAATTATTTTTAGATTAAAAAATAGCCACAAGTCACACATAGCAAGATCAGGAGAATAGCATGGATGTTCTATCACTTTGATATTTTTTTGTTCAAGAAATTCGACTTTCATTCTTGCTGAATGAGAAGATGCATTGTCATGGTGAAGCATGAGTCCAATAACATTCACTTCCTGAAGAATTTCTGGAAGGCAGTGGTATACCAGTTAGCTGTAATTGTCTTCTGTCCCTCTAGCTTTATGGCTTTGACTGGACCTGTACTTCTGTAAAACACGCCATACATTACTTTTTCCACTGCTCATTGTCGGTTTGGTATAATTTTATGTATATTACCATTGGTATAATTTTATGTTATTCTATATTCTATTTTCCAATGCAATTTCTGATGCAATTCAATCGTAATTTAAATCTGGATTCAGTTCAGTGCTCGGTTCCGGTGATTTTTGCCTAGCGGTCTGTAAGACTAAGTTAAGTTTGATCTCATTATAGATCATAATGCTTCTTTACGAAAGGCAGATATTTTTAAGTCGCGGAAGGTGAATTTCAGCAAAGGATCTACGAATATTTCTTTTTACTTTGGATTAACTCCAAAGAAAACTCCTCAAAGGAACCTTTTTGCCAAGAATGTTACCAGTTCTAGTGACTTCAAGGAGTGCACACCTAAGGTTTTGGGTAATGTAGCTATTTTTATTAGCCTGATTTCTGTAACTACTTTAAAATGGCCCAGTATGCAATGAAACTTCTTCGAGCTTGTTAGCTCTCATTTTGTAAATGATTGCTTTACCTATGATTTACCAAGTGCTTAAATATTGGTAATGGATGCCTGTTACAATAAAAAGTGATTAGACTTTTACAACTTGAACATTTTGCTTCTTTATATAAGGACAAATCCACATACTATTCTGCAAGGATAAATCACTATAAATAAATTTTTCACTCATATGTGTTTATATCCATCTTGGATCAGCTTCTGGCATTGCTGCACTTGGCACATTTGTTAATATTTGCTGGAAGAAATTACTATAGTATTAGTCTATGTGAGTGATGGTTTTTATCACAAAAGAATTTCCCCCGGTGTGTTTGCTTTTAACTTAACTTTAAGCAAGTACTCGACTAATCGTGTATGAGTAGATCTAGTCATTTTTAAGTGTCAAGCTAACGTTTCCACATGTGCAAGTATGTGACCTCGAATAGGTGGAAGTTAAATTACATACGGTGGAAGGTCATGAGTATCGATGTTTTCCAAAGTGAATTTTCTAATCCTTTTTCAACACTAACTTTGTAAATATTTTCACGCTGCATATTGTTAACGCAGCCAGCCTATTCTGTTTGAAAATATTCTAAAGTTACTAATAAACGCTGATTTTGTTTTTCTGAAATTAACTTTTGCATTTACTGATGCTGCACAATTCTGCTATGCATTTACACTTCTATACTAAGAAAGTATATACCAAATCTCCAGAAATATTTTCACCCTCGCTACGGCAGTTTGCGTGGCGATTTCTCTGAGCTCTTGGCTGGACGCTCATGATCTTGGCGACTCCTAGGAAAAAGTTGCTCGTCAACTTTTTAGAGAGTCATGGGAATTGGAGTGAAGCATTTGAACAAAGAAGTTGACAATGCAAGCAGTCTCCAGTTTTTTCAGAACCACATCGTCATTTCCTTCAGGAGAAATAGAGAAGGAAAGGCACGACAGTGTGAGCTCTCTCTTATGGATTTCTATTTTTTTTCCCCTCAGATTTTCTTGGGAGAGTGGAGTCCATGCAGCCAAGCACTTTCTTTTTGCCATTTTTCTGACCACCATGTTGATCCCACAGTACAGTTTCCAAGTATTTTGTGAAAAAGCAGTGGGCACAAGAGTGCGGTGACTTTTAGTTCTCCGTTGGGTGTAGGGTCCATTTGCAAAGTACTGTCACCTAAAATGATGTGGAGAGTCTGATTTGTGCTCAGATAGAGAGCCTGTCCTTAAGGCTCCTCATCACACAAAAAATATCCAGATTTCTTTCCGTCTGAGATCGGACCAACTAGTTTGCTTTCCCCCACAGCAGGACCGGCAGCTTCCAGGAGCTACCTTGCTGTGACAGAAAGTTATTAGTGTCAAATTCCCGTGCCTGGAGATCTTCCCCTTACCATTGTATGTGTCCCCAGAGTACTATATCACTTTGAGCACGTGTCTTCACCCATCACCTCCGATAATGAGACCAACACACAAGGCTATAGGCCACAGGAAAGTTAAAAATGCAGTCAGCAAGGTGGTGTAATATTGAATAAGAACCATCGTTGATTATTTTGCGTGGTAGTAAAATCTTTGTTTTAAAAAACTACAGAGGAAATAATTATTTTTTATTACAAATATTTTACAGTTTGTAATCCATTTTGAACATGAAATAGAATAGCATTTTATATCACCATGACTAGAGGCATAATAATAAATATTAATAATACTACTACTAATAATAATAATAACTTCCTATTTTTGCAATTAGGGATTGCAATCTCGGATGTTTTTACAATATCGGGATTTCGGGAATAGAAATTTTTCTAATCCCAATATCTGACAGAATTGGTAATTTAATATTACTTTTAAAATAAACCCTAATTTATGTTCTTACGTTTCAATTTTCACGTAAACGACAAAGTTTTAGACCATTTCACGCAATAAACTCGACATTAGTCCTAGGATTCAAAATATAGCAGACTTCGAACAAGAGGAATTTAAATTGTGGATGGATGTACAAATATGATAAATTCCCCCATATTATTCTACGCTTGAAAATTTTATAATTTGAAAAATTGGTCATGATAGAAAGAGAATGATATTGAGGACTAGAGCCATGTACTTCGACGTGAGAAGCCAGCGATGTAAAATCATCATTGCTGTAGCTAGGGGTAATTTAAGTGTATACACATCTTTTGAAAAATTTTCGATTCTTAATTAAATAGTTTATTTTAGGTATGATACATAGGACAGGAGAAATAAAAAGTATATTTGAATTTTTATTAACAATAGTAAAATAAATCACACCAATCTTACTTCAACATTATTTAAATTTATTACAAACAAGGATCACATTTGAGAAAATGTGTCAAACAAATCAAATATTTCTTCACTTTCCAACATAGTTGTAACGTGTTTATGACTTTGTCATTCTGTTTGTCCGTTTGCATGATAACTGCCGTAAAAATGACTTTATCAAAATGAAATTTTAGTATATTGTTGAGACGGTCCCTGGGATATATAGGAATGAAAATTAATAATATCACCAAATTAGTTTCAGATTTAACCCGGATTGAAGAAATGGAATAAATGCTTCGAATATTTTAGGAAATATTCTAATTTATCACGTGAAATATGTAAAAAAAAATTTCAACAAAATGCGTTCGGCAGTTTTTAAAATAAAAATTGAAATAATAATTACAACAGAGGAATCGTTTGAAAGTGAATTAAAATTTAAACTCTGAATTTGATGGGAGATTTTTTGCGCTAATTAGTCACTTTCTGAAAACATGAATTGTTTGAAACATGATTTAAATGGGAAATCTATCTCCATGGTTTATTTTAAACAAGCTTTTACTGAACAATAAAAAGTATAAAGAAATCAAAATGGTTATTTAATTTCGCATTTTATGACGAAGATTCTATCTGATACCATGTTGCTCGGCAACGGAATGAAATTAAGTGTGTTGTTAATATTTATTATTATTACTTTCCTTATATACATAATGTATAAGGAAAGTATTGTGACGGGGTCGAAAATTCGAATTCGAGTTTTTGACGGGAGAACACGTTTCAAGCATCCCTGATCACGAATCAAACGTTTTTGAAGTGATGTCTGTGTGTGTGTGTGGGGGGGGGGGGGGGGGGGGGGGTCTGTGGAGATGATAACCGACGAATGAATGGATCGATTCGAACGAAATTTGGTACAAAAATCACAATCCATAAACACTGGAAGCATATTGTTTTTATACGCAATCGAATGTTCAGAACCCACATAAATTTTTGAGTGAAATTTTGAAAAAATCGTCAAAAAATCAAAACCGCTAATAAAGTTACGCAAATAGACATTTCTTATGTGATTTTTCATTAGAAAATGATTGACATAAATTTTAGAACACTAACATGAACCGTTCTCGAGATATTGCGCATTTTTCAAAAAAATTATCAAAAAGTTATACAAAAGAAAAAAAAATATATTTCCTATTGATAAACATGTTCACTTTTCATATGTAATACCATGCGATAAATTGGATGACATTATTCTCGTGGATCTAACTCGTTCCATTCATGAAAAATATACTTTGAGTAATATTTTTGTATTTGAACGCCAATAGTCATTTATCTGCTGCAAGAATAACTTATTTCTCCGTCCATAACGCTTGGCGAGATTTTGGCGACGATTTTGGCGGAATTTCGCCAACTTGGCAACATTTTTAATTGTTGCCAAATGAACAAAAATCTCGCCAAATTGATAAAGATAACGTTAACTTAATGAAAATGACGACTAATTGACGAAAATTCAATATCTTGGAAAGAATATAAGTATCTACTATAAGAATACCATTTTTACTTTCCTTATATACATAATGTATAAGGAAAGTGTTGTGACGGGGTCGAAAATTCGAATTCGAGTTTTCGACGGGAGAGCACGTTTCAAGCATCCCTGATCACGAATGAAACATTTTTGAAGTGATGTCTGTGTGTGTGTGTGTGTGTGTCAGTGAGACTGTGGAGACGATAACTGACGAACGAATGGACCAATTCGAACCAAATTTGGTACAAAAATCACAATCCGTAAACACTGGAAGCCAATTGTTTTTATACGCAATCGAATGTTCAGAACCCCCCTAAATTTTCGAATAAAATTTTGAAAAAATCGTCAAAAAATCAAAACCACTAATAAAGTTACGCAAATAGACATTTCTTATGTAATTTTTCATTAGAAAACGATTGGCTTAAATTTTAGAACGCTAACAGAAACCGTTCTCAAGATATTGCACATTTTTCAAAAGAATTATCAAAAAGTCATGTAAAATAAAAAAAAATATTTCCTATTGAGAAACATGTTCGCTTTTCATATGTAATACCATGCGATAAATTTGGTGACATCATTCTCGTCGATCTAGCTCGTTCCAAAGATACTTTGAGTAATACTTTTGTATTTGAACGCCAATAGTCATTTATCTGCTGTAAGAATAACTTATCTCTTCATCCATAATGCTTGGCGAGATTTTGGCGACGAATTTGGCGGAATGTCGCCAACTTGGCGACTTTTTGAAATGTTGCCAAATTAACAAAAATCTCGCCAAGTGGATAAAAATGACGCTAAATCAATGAAAATGACGACTAATTGTCGGAAATTCAATATCTTGGAAAAAATATTAGTATCTACTATAAGAAAAACCTATTTTTTTACTGTAAAAGTAGTAAATTCATTACATTGTATAAGGAAAGTCATGTGTTGTCCACATCAGATTTTTTTAACTGTAAAAGTAGTAAACTCATTGCATTATATAAGGAAAGTCATGTGTAGCCCACATCAGATTTTTTTTCTATTTGAATAATAAATAAATGGATGTAAAAATATATTTTATAAATGAACAGATTGATTGTTCTTTTAATTATATTAATTGCGGAGTGCGTACATCACTTTCATTTATTTTGGCAAAGAGTTTTCAAGTTCATATATTGTGCTTAGCTAATAAACTCATATATTGTGTTTACCCAATAAATTCATTAGCCGATTGTTGAAGCAGAAAAAGAGTAGAACGGGTTGTTGTTGCTGTTGTTGAGACCCAGACCGTCCGACCTACCAGAAAGGTGTAAGGTAACTGTTTAGACGGCCGGGAAGTGCCACCCAATTTAGACCGGAACCCAGTGGGGGAGGCATCCACAGGGACCGTACCCTCCTTCCCCTACCACGGGTGTATCTTCTAATACAATTTTAGTGTTTTCATTTAGTATATACAAACGGGATCAGGATATTTCATTCTTCAGATTTTGCAAATTCAGAGCTACGAATTTACCGGAATATCTCTAAATAACTTGGTTACTTTTCTTAAACTTTACCAAATTAGCGGAAATGTCTCCAAATTGATAAAAATGACGCAAATCAATGAAATTAAATTCGTTTTTTTAGAAGAGAGTGCTGAAATGATGTTTCGGTAGCATCTGTCGGTCAGTCCATCCATCCTACTTAGTAACACATTTAGCGAATTTTTTTAATATCACCAAATTGATAAAAATGTTTGTAAATCCGTAAAGATGCTATGGAATTGATAAAATCGAGCTTAATAAATGAAATTAATTGTGTTTTGTTAGGGGATAGTATTGTGATGATGTTTCGTCAATTTGTCGCAAAATGGGACTATCAGTTCTACAGTACCACTTGGCGATAAATTTGGTGATTTTTTAAAATGTCGCTAATTTGACGAAAATGTCACCTAATGTTCCATAGAAATATAATTATTTAGACGATATAATGACAAAATAATTACAACAAAAATATAATTATATATTTTAAATATTTACAAGAGAAAAATAGAAAAAGAAAATTAAGTATATGATATACTTATATATCCAACGGTAAAGTAAAAATTGAAATTACAGCAGAATATTATTAAATAGTGATTGGCAAAACTAGCTAACTCGAGAATGAAGAAAGAGATGCTCTATATCGAGTAAGCATACTGAAATAAAAAGGTCCAGTAACCGTTTTCCACTCCCAACTCAAAATGCCTTTCCACGTAACGTGAGAACAATTTTCACCCTCTACCCTTCTTCCTTTCATGACCGGCGGGATTAGTTCTGCCCCTTATCCTCCTCCTGACAAGAAGAAATCCCGCCGCCTTCGAATAAATGCCCATAATCCCCACGGGAATCCTGTCAACCCCTGAAGGAAATAAGAAAGAGGGGGAAAGCAAAATACAATTTTTTTCAGATCCATATTTGCTTCAATTAAAAGTTGCTGGAAATCTATTTATGATAGCGTAAAAATTTAGGCATCTATCGAAAGCTAAAATTCTATTCATGTGCACTGCTTTTTTCAAATTCGGGTATTATGAAATGCAAATTGATAAAAGGCGATTAAACTTTTAGTTTTGACTTTTCTTAGTGACTCTCAACTTCAATAAATTGTTAAAAATACTTAACAATAATTTTAACAAAAAGTAAAATTATAAAGCAAACTTCAATTTCTATAACTTTGAGATCCTGAAAACAAAATTGAAATAGGTTGATTTTTGGAGGAGCTATGCTATCTAGCACTAGCACTAAAACAGCCATACATTAACATGGAAGGTGAAGATTGAAACTTGTGACTGATGAAGCCCCTTAAGCAGTTTTTCAAGTGCTACAGTTCAGACAAGGATTGCACCATCCCACCCCTGGTACCAGGTGACTCCTTTTTAATGATAATGAGCTAATTTTTGTTTTATTGGGTCGACGGGCCCCTAGGACTCTCCTATTTTGGATCAATCTTCTCTTACACTTATGATTGTTGAAATTTCAGGAAAATCCAATTTGGATCTCCCTGCAGCTGTGGGGAAAAATGTATTATGTGGTTGGGTTTCTGCTTTAAAATAAACATTAACTTTTAAAATTTTCAACTTGCCTCTGTGTTCACTTTCCATGATCTCCAACGACCACTTTCTATTTCCTGGTTTTTAATTCATTGTTTCTTTTTAAGTAGATAAATTACAATGTAAATTTGTATATACTAATCACTTCTTTTTAAGGCTAAATGTAATGTAAACTTTTGAAAGTAAATTCTAAGAGTTAAAGTAAAATTGTGTAACAGTATAGATAAAGTAAATTATCGTCTTGTGTAAATAAGAAAAAAGAAAAATGTTGTTTAAATATGAAGATAAAACTAAATAATAACTAAAATAATAGATAAAACTAAACGCTTCACAGTGTTGCATTTTCTATGCCGGGTAGTGTATATTCAACAAAAGTCAATGACATAATCATACTATAGTCTTAAATCATAACAGTTCCAGATTAGATTGCTGTAAGTGAAACATAAAAAAAAGTCTACCAAAATCCATCTGCAAATTCAATGAAAAAATTATATTTTCATGCAGTAAAAATAAAGATATGTTAATAGTATCAAAGATAAGAAGGTGATATAAATATACACAAATAGAAGAACTATCAAAACACTATATATATATATACAGATTTTGAAATAGAAACAATCTTACCAAGGTATGTCTGAACTCCAGGTTCCTTAGAATTAAAGAGATATGTTATAGCTATGGACATATCAAAGAGTGTAGACTCAAAAAGACGAAGCAAAAGGGATTCTTTGGGAGGAGGTTTGGGAAACATTACAATTTTTGATTTGGATTCAGACGATGCATCAGAATCCGATTGTTCATTATCAGCAGGATTGTTTGAAGCATCTTCTGCTATGTCACAAACAGCAATGGAAGATTCACTCATATTTATGATGCCATGGGTACAAACAGAAGCACAACGATGTTGCCGCTCACCATCATCAGAGTTAAAAATACCACTGTCATCTGATGCAAGACTTGTTCTGTCTACACAATCACGAACGGGGAGAGTACAGGATGGACTAGCTGAAGAGGATGGAGTATCAAATGATACAGTATCACTGCTTGCATTTTTTACTATAGATATTTGACTGTGAAGTGGTTGATGGAAGGAAGAACTACATTCTGGAATCTGTTGAAGCACAGAATCTAAGCTCCGATTGCGGTGATGACTATGACGCTGGAATTCTCCAGTCTGTCGAAAGTCCAGGCTGTGATTTCGCTGGTGGGATGGATTAGAATGAAATTTAGAACCAGGATTTAGCCGGCTATGGACTCCAATATCTAATGACAATCGAAGTCGCTTAGCAAGCAAATCTTCTTCCTGAAGTTTAGAATGAAACTCATCTTCCATGCCTATCTAATAAAAGTGACATCACTTTGCAGTTAATGTATCTGTGGAAAGAAATCATAATTAATGTCTACTTTTCAACATACATATTTTTTTATTCTGCTTGACAAATATATGTACTACATGCACTAAGAATAAGAAAATATACTATAATTGTTTTCTTCATTATTGCTCCTCTAACTGAAAAGATATTAGTTTCATACTGAAAATCTGTTTGGGTTACAATGTTTTTTTTAACATTCTATTCACCCCAAAATTTACTACTTATTCTCAAACCCGTTATACCAACTGAAGTAAAATTTTATACACATATATGATGCGGCATGAATACGAAAACGCTATAGCAACATTTTTAAAATCTGCCTATGCACATATATGATTTGGGATTTCAATTTTTATTCTCAAAATTTTTTCATACGTAACTAGTATGCTGCAATCATGCACTTCCAAGAAAAAAAATCTGATGTGAGCAGCACATGACTTTCCCTGCAAACTCAAATTCACACACACTGTCTCTTTATTTCATTAATAATTCATTAAATTTAGTTGAATTGCACTAAATAACATGCTATAATGAACTTAAAATCGACATAGCAAAAATGTGAAAAAACTAAAATATCTCGAGAATGGTTGCACAACAGTTTAATTGCACAAAATAACACCCACAATTATTTAAAATGACACTGAATTGGCACCTTTAATTAAATTTTTGTTCTCAGTTAATAATGGAATGTTTTTTTCAATGGTGGTGCAGCGTAAATGCGAAAAAACTAAAATATCTCGAGAATGGCTAGCTCTAGCATAATGGGGTTGGTCTTATTCTTTTCATTGCTAAAAATTTTGTATACAACAAGCCTTTAATTGATATATTTGAGCATACATAGTATTTTAGTTTAGATTTTGATGACTTTTGTGGGACATTTCACAAAACAAGGCAGATTTCTTTTTTCCGAATATTACCAAAATCTAGCACCAGGGTAACCCACAAGTGACTAAATTCTACCAAATTTTGTGAAATTTGATCTATTAGTTTTTGAGCTAGAGTGGATACAGGCAATTTTTGTGGATCATTTCGAAAAAAAAAGAAGGGTTGCTTTTTACCGAATCGTACCAAAAACTAATCAGCACCAGGGTCACATACAAGTGACTTATCTACCAAATTTTATGAAATTCGGTCCATTAGTTTTTAAATTGAGTGGATACATACATTGCATAGTCAGACAGATAGACAGACAAACAGATGTCATTCTAAAAATAGTGTTTTCGTGTTCTAGAGGTCCCAAAACGTGTAGATCCATCAAAAACTCGAGTTGCGATTTTCGGAATGATTGCAATACTTTCCATATATATTACCATGTATTGCAGGGAAAGCAATACACTTTTGAAGTGTATAAAATGAACACAAGCTATTTACAGAAAAAGATCCAAATGACACATTGTACAATCACACCTGGGAACACCGCATGCTGTTGGCACATTTCGGGCGCGGTACCCCGGTGGTTTGCGCGCTGGATTTGCATGCTGCCACAACTGCCATCGTGTTCATGCGGAGTACGATCACATTAAACATGTGGGTCCATAAGTCCTTCTGAGAGGTTGGTGATAGGGGAAGGAGGGTACGGTCCCTGTGGATGCCTCCCCCACTGTGTTCCAGTCTAAATTGGGTGGCACTTCCCGGCCCTCCAAACAGTTACCTTACACCTTTCTGGTAGGTCGGACGGTCTGGGTCTCAGCAACAACAACATTGTACAATCAAATCATGTCTGAATGAAAACTGTCATAACAGTAATGTAAATTTTAATTTAAAGGAATTATCCTGGTATGCATGGATAATAAGTTCCAAAACCTACCATGTTTCTATGAAACCACACATACCAAATGCTATATATAACGTTATATTCATGCAACATACATAAATACGTCAAAGTTTAATTGATAAAGTACACATAGTACGACATCACCAACATTTAATAAATTAATAATAAAGTACACATTCTGTACACTACATTGTACATTTACAGTGCACTTTCTCTCTCTCTTTTGTACTTCATATAAGAGTAAGATATTCTGATGTTTTAGTCATATCCTCAACAGATGATAGTAAAAGGGAAAAGTACAGTACACTTGTACTGTACAGTATCACATGCAGTTTCAGGGGCTGACCATGGACGTTCAGAGGATGACCAAAGATTCCAGTTTGGAGACTAAGTGAATGCACAAATTCCTAAATAATAAGGGACCAATGTGCAAAACAGCAGAGTTTTAAACTGCAAAGTTTTAAACCAATGATTCCATTGTTTCCACCATGGTACTTTGCTATTCGATGCCATGGCACCAAAATTTATTATGCTAATTAATAATCATTAGAACCTTTTAAGAAACTTTGTTTTTTAATTTTCATGCTGATATTTTCTTGGGATACAGATAGTAAATATAATCTGTGGATTATCCTTTCTTGAAATTTTGTAATTAACAAAGTACAAATCATCTGCTGAATTTTACCACATTTACCATGTTTTAATGCAAAAATAACTGAATGTTCTATTTTTACAAATTATTTTTAAAATGGCAAAAGCTGCAATAATGAAATTCATCTTGATCACTCAAGAAACTTTTTTTAGTGGCTTTCAATTCTGTTATGCTGCAGGATATAGAATCGTGAGTGTGCACACAGGATACAAGAACGAATCCAAATTTTTGGATAACTAACATGTTTATTTACAAGCACAGCATAAACAAGAACAATATACAGTAAAACAGTACTTAAATGATCCACTAATATCCCCAAATAACCGATATTATTCTCAAAATATTGATGAAAGTCATTTCACAAAACAACGGCTACTATTCTCAAAACATTGACAAAAATCACAGTTTAAGGTAGCTCGTATCAAAAGGACTGCTTTTCGACTGAGTGATGATTCCTTTTATAGACTCTCCATGAAAACGTTGGAAAATATCTTATATCACTTAAAATAATCATTATTTCAAATCCTTCTCAAACTTTCGAAAAGTCACCTAATGTTACGAAATTGGCAATAAATCATCAAATCTGGCAACCCTAGGCTTACGTAATACGAAAAGATGACTATACGGGTGTTTTCTCCATCTGGTCTCCGAAAGAGATGAAAGACTCCAGAAGAACAGAAATATTACATATTCGAAACATTCCCGGGTTCGATTCCAGCCACTGCCAAAACTGCCGCCGTGTTCATGTGGAGTACGATCACGTTAAACATGTGGGTCCGAAAGTCCTTCCGAGAGGTTGGTGGTAGGAGAAGGAGGGTATGGTCCCTGTGGATGCCTCCCCCACTGGGTTCCGGTCTTAATTGGGTGGCACTTCCCGACCATCCAAACTGTTACCTTACACCTTTCTGGTAGGTCGGACGGTCTGGGTTTCAACAACATTCGCAACATTGCCTTGAGGCTGCAAGTCCCGTGCAATATCAATTTACTGTAATCCATAATATGGGGCCAATCTGTCGATATGGGTGACTTTTGGCTTGGTTAAAGATAATTTCTGCATTCAATAAATTGCACTGTTAAACATTCAGGTATTCAATTTTTTTCTTGATGACATCATTGTGGGAGGCAATTCTTTCTCTGAAGTATTAGACAAATTGCAGCTAATTTTTGACAGGTTAAACAAATTTAACGCTGGATCCACATAAACTTCAATTATTTAAATCTGAAATTGAATATCTTGGCTTTAATGTGGACGAACATGGTTATTCTCCTTCGGATAAAAATATCCAAAAAATAGAGTCTTTTCCCACTCCCAAGAACAATAAGCATATTAAAACATTTTTAGGCATGACAAATTATTTTAGAATTCTAATCAAAGATTATGCAGAAATTGTTGAACCTCTTTGTAAATTTAACCAAAAAAATGCTAAATTCAAATGGACTGAAGAATGTAAAACTTCATGTTTAAAATTGCAACAAGCTATTTTAGGTCAACCAGTTGTCAAAAATGCAAATTTAAGCAAGCCTTTTTTTCTAATAACTGATGCGAGTAAAGTAGCTCTAAGTGGAATTTTGGCACAAGAATATGACAATCAATTGCATCCAATTCAATACTTTTGTAGAAAATTGAAAGACGCAGAAACTAGATATCCCAGTTTAAAACTTGAACTTTTGGCAATTTATGAGTCAGTTACAGGCACGTAGCCAGGGGAGGGGCTCAAGGGGCTGAAGCCCCCCCCCCCCCCGAAATTAAAAAAAAAAAAAAAGAAATCTCTAGTCACGAATGAAACTTGACATTCAACTCTGTGTAAATTTCCAATTTTCATCAATGTAAAGCACCTTTTTAATTCCAAAAATGAAATATTCCTTTACTCGTTTCTTAACATGCTGCCTGTAGGCAGTTTATATTTATTGCATTCTCATTTTAGCAGCCGTGGAATTGCCTTAATTATAATACTATCGCTCCCTAAAATTCACCTTATTTTACAATCGCCGCTAAGAGAGGTGTATACTTGAAACTTGATAAGTTTCTTTTTACCCCACACTAGCGCCGACTTCGTGGGGGGCTTCGCTCTGGAGCTCGAGCCCCCACGGCCCACGCAGAACCGAATTGTAGATGAATGATATTTTGTTTTGTTTTGTCATAGACGGGCCTTGAGAGTTGGTCCCGCGGGCCCCCATGCAGATTTTGAAAACCCAGCCCTTATATTACCCCTAGTGTTTCGTGCTATTTTGAAATGTTTCTAGGATCTCACTTCTATGTAATAAAAGGCAATGTCTGTCTGTGTGTCTTGTACACTATAGTCACAGAGCTACGAAATTTGGCAATCGGAGACCCGGGGAGAGGGGGGGGAGATGACAAGCGAAAACCAATTTTTAAAATTTGAATTTTTTGTTGTTGTTGTTATTTAATGTTTTATACGATTTTGACCGCTTTTTCCCCTTTTTTCTCCACCATCCAGACGTCGTAGAAAAAAAAATCACACGATCGGAAAGAGCAGTCAATTGCGAGTAAAAATATATCAATTTCAAATCTCAATTTAAATTTCTAATATTTTTTAAAGATTTTAAAACAAAAGTCACTTTCGGCTCAAAAAAACGAACTTTTGTTTTTAAGTCCTCGCATCCGAAAAAGTACCAACAATTTCGACTAATAATTTACATTTTTAGAAAGCTCAAAGATCTGGCTTTCTTACAAGCCCAATCTGGTCAAGAAATAATTATAAATAGCAGCCCGATCCTGATTTTAAAGAAGTAATGATTTTAAATTTCTTGGCAATTTCTCGGGAAGTTCCGACCGACTTCCCACTTACCTTGCGAGTGCAACTGGGAACTATTTCCATGGAGATTGTAAATCGGATGGCGTTATTTTTAAATGATGGAATTAAAAGCTGAGCATATGGTCATTATAAAACTTAAATGATTGAATTATGGTGGATTGAATTGTGGTGATGTATTGTATACATCGGGTGAAATTATTATATTTATATTTAAAATAATGGAACGATATGGATTTTTTAAATGGATATTTTAATTTATGGATATTTCAAATGGATATTTTAATTTATGGATATTTTAAATGGATATTTTAAATAATGGAACGATGGAATGAGGATGATGGAATTGGAAGTTCTTCCGAGAGGTTGGTGATAGAGGAAGGAGGGTACGGTACCTGTGGATGCCTCCCCCACTGGGTTCCGGTCTAAATTGGGTGAATAAAAAGAAAGTTATGGAGATTGTCACGGAGGGTGCAGTAACCCAGTGGTCATTCAAACGAGAGCATTCAAAAAAAAATTTTCAGGAAATATTTAATTTTGTTTCACAGCTTGTAGAGGTAGTGTTTCAAACTGAATTGAAGATTCCAAGACTCACATTAAAGCAAATAACATGTGCAAATCATCCAACTACTTCTGTTGAAGAATACTACAGGGTGATTATCTTCATTCCTTGTGTTGATCGTCTGTTTCAAAATTTACATGATAGATTCGTTTCAAATAAGGATATTCTACCAAGTTTCCAGATACTTCTTCCTGGTTCTACTTCTGTTGATGACACAAGCAAGTTGGAAAGTTGGAAGTTTCATTCGAATTGCTCCATTCGTTTGTGAGATATCGTCTCCACAGTCTCACTGACACACACACACATATTTTCACACACAGACATCACCTCAAAAATGTGTGATTCGTGATCAGGGATGCTTGAAATGTGCTCTTTCGTCGAAAACTCAAATTTGAATTTTTGACTCTGTCATAATACTTTCCTTATATATTATGTATATAAGGAAAGTAAAAAACAACGGCAAGTGGGTGGGGGGAAGGGGGTCACAGCTGGGTACTAATTGAAAAAGTTAATGCTAGAAAGGTAAAGGTCCATTACGGTTTCAAGCATAATGTTCAGCCCCATTTCTTTCTCCATTCTGGTCATGTGAATTTTCTAATTTATTTTTCTGTGTCGAATTCATTCAGTCATCATTTTATTTATTTTTTTTTTGTACAATCAGCAATTTAATTTTTATCTGAAATTATATCATTTAAAAGCTTACATATAGCTTTGTTTCACACATGCATTTGTAGTAAAATCTTAATCAGTATTGAAATTATCAGATTTGTTTACTAAATTAAATTACACTTCATTCATTTTTATAACACATTTTAGGATTTTAAACATTTTTTTTTCTTACTTCACAGAATAAATATTTTAATCATTTTTTTTTTTTTTTTTTTTTTTTGCTGAAATACTGATAGAATTCATTTACACTTATCAAATTTTGAACACATTCATTCAAGGTTTATGTAGTTCATTAAGTTGATATTTTGATGGTACGATCAGTTCAATTGCTTCAAAGGAGGGATGGAATGTTGCGATGTGTTTAAAAAGCTTTAAACTCATTATAACACCTTAATTTGTTTTCAACAAAAAGCTATCTATTGCATTGAGAACATTTTTCTCAAATTCATGGTGGTCCAAGGAAATGAATGTTTTTCCCACACTGTCATCAAAGCTGAAGGCAGTAAGATCATTAAAAAGCATTTAGCTCAAATCTCTCAAGCCTTAAGTGACATTTTAAGGTATGGAAAAACACAAATTGAAAGAAGATCCAGACCTCCCATGTTTTCTGCAATCTGGTCTTACTTATACTTTGTACAGCCATCAGTTAAACGATCAAGCATCAAAAGTAATTACAAACACACTCAAATCCACATTCTGCCATGGGTTGTCAATTTAATGGATCTGCTTGTGAAGAGGCATCATGATTGAAAACATGTTTCAGCATAAACACTTAAACACAGGGGGAGAAATCACCTCTATCCTTCTATTTCTACAATTGGCTGATTAAAATGACATCATCTGGTCAGTAACCAATAGCTGATATGATACGTCTCTTCCTTCCCCAGAAGCCATTTTCTTAATTATTGTTTTTTCCTATTATTAGGAGCCTAGCTAACATATGAGTGTGAACCAGGAAGCAGCTTTTTTTTTCTCCCCCTTCCCTAGATAGAGAGGAGGTGTAATTATATTTCTTCTAATATATATATATATATATATATATATATATATATATATATATATATATAATGAATAGATTTTTTTGTCGAGAGCAGTATATAGATATTTTGGTTGAGAATAGAGCTCATCCTTCTTCTTTTCAAGCCATGTTTTTTATAAATGTGTGTTTGTCAGCAGGCCAGTAAGAGCTCATCCTTCTTCTTTTCAAGCCATGTTTTTTATAAATGTGTGTTTGTCAGCAGGCCAGTAATTTATAGAATTTTTCTTGAGTGAGAACAAGAAATGTTGCTCTTTCGACATTGTGCAGTGTGTTTTTATAAATGCGTGCTTGTCAGCAGGCAAATAATTTATAGAATTTTTCTTGAGTGAGAACAAGAAATGTTATTTCGACATTGTGCAGTGCGTGGGTGGTGTGCTTATGCTAAAAGAAAAAATTCAACGATAAGAAAATTCAACGATTCATGTATTAATTTAATGAAGAATATAATTGAGCGAAGAATGGTGATTCTATTAAATTTTTGCTATGTGCAAATTTTTGTTCAACTTTCTAATTTTTGTTCAACTTTGTTTAAATGAAACATGTGATTGAGAAAAAAATGTTTAGTGTATTACATAAGGCTTTAGATTTAAAAAAATCAACAGTAGCCAGTGGCCAGTGACCTCATAAAGCTCAGTGGCCACTTTGATGATGTTAGTGGCCATAATTTTGTACTCGATTTTGATCTCCCCCCCCCCTCCAATTTTCTAACAATTTTTTTTTTCCACGAACACATTCAATTTGCTCTAAGCATATATATATATATATATATATATATATATATATAATAATTATTTATTAATTATATAAATAAATAAAAATGAAAAGTAATAAAATAAGCTAAAAAAATTAGAAAAATCAAAAACATCTGAAAATAAGATATATTAATATTATGTTTTCAATTATATTTTTGCTAAAATTTTGTAACTTTAACCAGTTTGAAACTACGATTCGAGGGTCCTTATAATGGTGTATAGTGGCATTTTCGTTTATCCATTTCTTCTATGAATCTCTTGTTTAGTAAGAATTTTCATCTTTGCTGCATGTACATATTCTATTTTGCTTATACGGGTAATAGTCCTGTCTCCTGTTCTGACTCACTGGATGGGTCTGGGAGTGTCGCTGTGAACGTTTGTACTGCCTCCTAGGTTGTATTTCGTCATGTTCATTCCGGTACTTCTAGATATTTATTATACTGTTGAGGTTGGTCACATATACATGTGGTGAAAGAAGAAGGATTCCTGCCACATGTTAATACAAATTTTCCTAATGCTTCTTATCTTCATTTTTTTATCTTATGGTGCCTCTAGTCCGAGTTTGGACATTTATAGTAATGTACTATTTTCCAATCTGAAACAGGCATTTGTTTGGGTTAAATAGAATTAAATACTCAGACCTGAAGATGAATTTAATTCTTTTTAATCTCAGAATTTGAGCCGGTCTTTTCTATTATCGGCATTATGGTAGTGGTTTTGCTTCTATGGTGATGTTAATATTTCAAGATTACTTGAATTAATTATTTTTATTATTACTTCTTTCTAATATATATATATATATATATATATATATTTACAGGGTCCATTCTAGGATTTCAAAAGGGCAGGTTGCTGACTTTAAAAAAGGAGCACATTGCATATGAAAGGGCACAATTATAAATTTTAGCTAAAGAATGCATTGCATAATGTGGCCCACATGTAGTAAAAAAGATACAGATAATTTATCTATTTCAAAACTTAAATTCAAAGCATAAAAAAAAAAATTAACAAAACAAAATTGCAAATATACAGAAAATTTTATAATTACATATCTCTTACTTTAAAATATATTCTTGATAAATTAATTTTTTTAACTGCACAAATTGAAGATAATAGTTAGAATCCTCATAATTTAGGCTGCTTACTTAAGATCAGAAAAGTAGATAGAAATACTTAATTACTTATGCATCATTTTATATACACAAACATAAATTTTTATAATATAAGGGGGGTGGGGGCGGAGGATATTTATAAGGGTTCATAAAAGAACAATGATGGTTATAAATATTCATGTGTAATGCAAGTGCTAATACATTTCTTATTGATAGGAAATAATAAGGAACATTAATTAAAGGGAAGGAATAAAACCCATTGTAAACAATGCCTGGGTTCAAAGCAGTCAGTCACTGGCTGGTAGGTTCATGATGAGGCCAATTGTTGACAACTGAAAAATGTGCGATTTTTTTTTTTCAACTTGTTTGATGTTATGCAAAATTGTGTTTAAATATTTTATAATTAAAAAATTTACAGATATATTACCCATACTTATTTACAGGTTTATTATATGGTAGACATAAGTAAAACAACAGATCCTTCTCTCCATACCTTAAGATGGCGAGGTACTTCAGTTAGGTGAAAGACACTACTATGTTAACAAGGAAAACTAAATAATAGATCTACTTTTCTATTATTAAGATCTATTATTTGATGAGGAGGTGGGGTAAAAATTAGGGCAAATTTAAGAGATTGGCAAAATACAAAACTTAATTTTTCTGATAACACAAATTTATAAATATATATTTATTTTTTAATGAGTAATATTGTTAACATGCATTTATTGCTAACTTCTCATTTTGGATATTGAATACATTTTCAAAACTTTATTTCAGGTGTTTTTTCTAAATCTAAGTTTTCTGCAAGTTGCTGTCAGTATCCCCATCTTTTCCATTTCCTAAAAGTTTTCAAAATTTTGATCTTTCATTTATCATTTTCTGAATATTTTAAACATTTATTGTCACTCATTTTTTAACCCTGTTTTAAATCTTACCGAAGTTTTTCTTATTATAGGAATTTTTCAGTGTTTTATAATTGTTTACCAAGTCATCTAAAAAAATTCATTTACCATGAAGCTGATTCAAATACTTTTGGGGTCAATGTTAAATTCCTTTTTTCCCATAACACTTTACTTATTCAACATTTTGTCAGCTTTAATTTTTTGCCAAAATTATAGATTATTTCTGAATATGCCTGTTTCTTAAGTTTTTAAATTCTCTTATTTTGATCTTTTTTTTTTCACAGCTGATGAAGCATTTACTATTAATATTTATGCCTTTTTTATTAAGAAATCCGGCCACTCATTTTTTTTTTAATTTATGGGATTTTACCAATGAGTTTCTGCGATTTTTAAATAATCTATATTCTTGTTTCTACCTTTTAAACACTTAGTCTGTAACTTTAAAATTATCGCGATCCCGATATTTCGGTCATTTTTCCCGTTATATTATCGGACATTATAAATTCGGAAATTGATAAACTGCAAACTGTAAAAGTAAACCTGTAAATTAGAAATTATATCTATATTTATTATCTAAAATGTTTATTTAAATTGTATTTACTTAGTAACTTTTTACTTTAACTTGCCAACTTGTAAACTTTTACTTAACTTAAACTCATTGTAAACTCCACCGATCTTATTGATTGGTCCTAGCCCTGCCCCGCCCCCTTTCCTTTCCAGTACCTACTTACGAGTTCAGCCTTCCATGACAAGGATTTTCCACCATCTGCAATCACCAAGCCTATTATATCTCAGCACCCTCTACAGAGACGAGTGCAACAGTCTGATCCATATTGCTATTCCGCACAAACTAATGGACATTGCTATATTTGAGATGTGGGGTTACGCGTCTGAGACGCAGGCACCCCGTAAGCATGCGTCTTGGCTTGGCATTATAAACTTAGCAACCATTTTTATTGTAAAATTTCTCTAATATGTTTATTTTATAACAACTAAATTCTTTATCCTTTTGAAGAAATTCGATTTTATTTAATATTTTGATGTTTTTGAATTTAAAAAATATCTGTTTGTATCGCTAAAAACATAGGCCATTTTATTGCTTTACTCGAATTTTCTAATCAACGGGGTGGGGCATGAACCAACTTTGGCCGCGGATAAGTTGAAAATCGAGCCGATTTAACTTTGAATTGATAATTGTTTACCATTGGCACTAATGAAAACACAACTAAGCGGTAAACAGTTTAAGAATACAAACATTTTTAGTTTTTTACATCATCGATGACAGATTAATAACATAAAACAAGGTATCATCTATAACAGGAAATCTGAAATTTCTCGGATGGAGAAACTATTGCGCGCCGAAACTTTAACAATTGCGAATTTTTTGCGATTATATCTAGGCAGCATAGAAGCAACTACGCGCAATTTTTGCCATCGTCGTTCATATTTACTATATGATTGTTAATGAACAGTACATATATATGTAAGTTGAAATAGAACAATTCATAACATCGCAATATCGGCAATTTAGCTCCGAAAAGCAACCCGAAGGTTGACGCCTTTTATTAGCGCCTGGCATTCCCAGCTACAGCGTATACCCAAAACTATTGTACATGGATTATTTTTTTTAATTTATCATGATGCAAAATACGTTATGAATATTTAGCCAATAAATAAATTTACAAGCTGAAAATAGCGGGGGCATTTTTATTTTAATGTGCGATTTTAATTCCGCTTGCGCTTTCGGAAACAGTTTAAACATTTAAGGCAAATGTAAAAATGATGAAAGCTCTATTAGTACAGTATGTAAAAGTGGGGCCACTCCGAATTTCGGTAAGGTGCTGTTGGGGTCAATTGATAGAATGCGCTGCGCCCGGGCATGCCTCAAAAGTAAACATATCGGAGATCACGGGGAGGAAGGAGATAGGAATGTGGATAGCAGTAGCACTCATTCTCGGCTGCAGGTGCAATAAATTAACAGCCGTAGCAGTATTGTGGTGATTTTTGACAGATTTTTCTCACTCCCCAGAGGGATTGTTTAGGAAAAGAGTCATTTTAGACTATCGCAGTTAGGCCGATCACGATTTCGTTAATAGATCGTTTAAGTTGAATCGCCATGGGCAAGTAAAACTTTTAACGGCTGGGTTGGGGAGAAATAAATAGGATACCTACGGAATATTCTCCAGAGGGGGGGGGGGGACGACAATGAAAAACCCTTTATGATACCAGTCTTGTTTACCGACTGCCTAATTTGGGTTTGGTTCAGAGGAATTAGGCTCATCCGTGCGGGTGTTCCTGAAACTCCACAGAGATTAGACGTTTGACGTTCTGATATAGAAACATGTAAATTTTGCAGGTCGCCATTTTTGGTGATAGACATTACATTTTACGGTCGCCAAGAGTAATTCCTTAGTCGCCACTGGCGATGTGGCGACCGCTAATCTCGACCTTTAGTATTACAAGTTAATTCAATGATAATGATATTCACATCAGTTTTCAAATTTAATATGTGCACAAGTAATAAGTTCATTGCCGAAGCTGTGAGTTCATGTTTTTTTTATATATTATGATATTATTAAATTATTAAGAACAAGTATTTGTAATTTATGTATATTCTGTGTGAAGATGTTGAGCAAGTTTAAATATAATTTCTCTGGATTAAATAATAACTTATCTAAATATCTACTTTAGAAATTCTAATGAACATTTGATAAATAATAAAATAATTTTTTTTTAATATTCAAAATAGTGATTGTATTTATTATGCATGACTATAATTCATTTTTACATTATCATTTTATTTAAGGTTCTCATGCCAACACCTGAGAATAAAAAAAAAAAACTATACGACACGGAATTAACTTTATAATTTTTTTTAAATTGTTTATTTGGCCATTAAGATTTAATTTGATTGACATGAGAATCCAACCCGTGAAAATTTGTTGCAGGGATCTTGATTTGAATGGAATAATTGATTTATAACATTTTTCATTAAGTTCTTAAAGCAATTACTATTAATTTCTAATTATTCTATTCAAATTGGTCCATGCAGCATGTTTATCACAACAGGTATGTTTGCAGATGTAAAGAATTTTTGTTTAAATTGCGAAAAGTGTTTAAAATTTAAAAACAAAGTTATTAAAAAAAAACCTATTCAACTACAGACAAAGAAATTTAAAGTTGGTGAAACTGTAGCTATTGACGTTGGTAAATTAGTGAGATCTACAGGACAGCACAGTTATATTATAACAATCATTGATCATGTGAGTAGATATCTGGAGGCAATACCTGTTAGAATTTTTTCTCAGCAGAGTGTATAGTTAGTGTACTATCTGACTATTATAGCAGATAGGGATTTTCAAAGGTGATTTATTCGGATAATGGGAGCCAATTTACATCTAGTATTTTCACAGAATTTTTGAGAAAACTGAATATTGATCACCACAAAACAAGCCTGTATAGACCACAAGGAAATGGATTATTGGAAAGAGTGCATTCAATTCTGAAATCATCTTTGGCTTGTCTAGCCAATGAATCTTTTGACTGGTACAAGAAACTTTTAATATTCAAAAATGAATACAATAATTCAAAACACATAGTTATGGGATTTACTCCTGCACAAATTTTTTTCAATAGAGAACTGAGAACATTCGACCTGAATAAGGATGTACAACTCATCAGTTTGTCATTTCAACAAATGGTAGAGAAAACTGAAAAAGCACACAGGGAAATTCTGAAACAGGTTTATGCAAATCAAGCCAAATTCAATAAGGATAAAGAGAAATATTTTACCCAACCGAGAAATCATGAATTCAAGGTAGGAGATAATGTATATCTTAAGAATTTTATACCTGCAGCTTCTTTAAAGCCTAAATTTTCTGGTCCTTATGAAATTAAAAGAATATTTAGAAATAACAATGCATTAATTCAAAATCAAGAAAGAGAGAACATAAAAGTCCACTTCGACAAATTATTCATAGTTCCTGCGTTAAGACCTCACTTGCAACAGTAAAGAAATTAATAAGGCAACGTGTAAATGAGGCAAATTGTTTGTTTTTCTTCTCAAAACCTGAAGTATGAGCTCAAAAAAAAAAAAAAAAAAAAAAAACTGTAGTAACGAGAGAATACAGGATGTATTTATTAACACTGGCGTAAATAAGCATCTATTCAAATTTGAATTTTAAGATTTGCTAAAACACAGAATGTTGACGAATCAAAATTTTCTAACTTAGCGGTGAACTTAGATCTAAACTTGAGTAATTTGGCAGCAGTAAAATTAATAATTTGCAAAAAAATAATGAATTCATAATAATGACTAAAAATTAAAATTTGTTCTTTAATGTATTGAACATTTAATGTAAAGGAGAGTAGGAATACTAGTTTTAATTTGTGTATGGTGGTTAGGGACTGTTTTGATATTTTGACCTAGTTAAGGGTAACATGGTGAGATTTGTTTACATTTTGGAATACACTTAAATTCTGCTGGATTTGTCAGGGATAGCTATCTATCTAAAATGAATAAAATAATTTTGTTAAAATAACTTGTGATACATGATGGTAATTTTGATTTAAAATAAATGATTAACATGGAATGAAATTTTTTTGAACTTGTATGATATGAATTGGTAAAATTGTGAAATAACTTGACACAATGGTAAAAATTTTTTTAAGAACTGAAAAGCTAATGGTAATGTTATGGAAATGTGCAATAGAATGGTAAATTTATTCAAACTTGGAATATAATGGTGAAATTTACATTTTTCTTGAAAACTAACAAACAGAAAGAATATGCAAAAATATTAATAACAGTGATATGATATCTAAAATTGAATATGATTGAGTACTGAGTGATAAATTTGAAAAAGGAAATTGAACATGTATAAATAAAATATGATATAGTGTATATGTATATAATATGTAAAGGCAAAGTTATGAAACGTAATAGGCAATTGATATTTTGTAATATAATGGATAATGTACTTTGAATATAATGTGTGATTAACCAATGGTGTATATAATGAAGTATGATTTTTTGTAATGAAGTGATAATATGTGTTGACAAGAAGTTGATAAAATTTTGACAATGAATTGATGATATTGAATGAAATTGAGGAAAATTCGAAAACTTAACTGAGGAGTTAAATGAAATGAATTGGAAGATAAACTTGAAAAATGAGTATAGATAAAATAACTTGGGAAACATGTAAGAAATTCAAAACATTACAATTTTATTAATATTAATAACTAAGTAATTTTATGAGAAATGGCTCGGAATTAAGTTATTGTGTAATATTAATGATTGAATGAAAAACTTTGATTTACATTGTGAAACCAGTAATTTGATCTAAAGTGAACTAAATGATAAATGTTTGAATATCAATAACAATAGAGTAGTTAACCTAATAAGGGTATGAAAACATAACTCAATGTTAGAGATATGAAAGCAATGAAGTGAATCAATGATACAAAATTTTTAAAATTGAAAATTTTTTCAAAAATTTAGAATATTTAAAATTTTGAAAAATGAGATAGAATTTTGAACAAATTGATGAAATGAGTTAAATATGAAAATGTGTACACAATTGATGAGAATATTTTGAAATCGAATAACGATACTTGTAAAAAGAAATTTTTTTTTTTAATTATGAGATTGAAATTGGTGATTTGTAAAAAATTGATGAATTTTGAATTTGAATTATGATATTGTTATATGATGTGTATGTTGTATTAAAATTGATATGAATTATGATTGCAGAATTGGTAAATTGAAATGTATTGTTTTACGAATATGAATTTGAAATTGATGAATAATGTACAAAATTTTTGAAATTTGATGAGAATTTAATGTTGATAATGAATTGATTATGTGTATGAATATGTGATATTAATGTATTTATTTATAATTTGAAGAGTAGATTGCCCAATGTGGAACTTGTAAAAAATGAGGATCAGGTCTTGACCATTTTTGGAATGGTGTGTGAAGATGTGTTCGCATCAATGGGTGAGTTTTTCTTCTTTTCTTTTGTGGACCAGGGGGATTATGTTGCAGTGGAGTAAACTCACTGGACATATTTATGCAATTTTATGGCATTTATGGCAGTTTATGAAAGCTGAAATATTTGAGAAAAGCTGAAGATGGTGATTATGATTTTGTGACTTGACTTAAAAGAGTGAGTAAGCCTATGCAATAACAAGACAAGGTCAAGGTTAATCGTTTCTCACGAGAAGTGAAAAATAGACCTCAAACATCCCTCGGAGTGCCACTTAGTATAGATCAATGCCAAGTATTAATGGCACATCTTAAGTGCAAGCAACGCTTCGTGAACAATCAGGCAAAGGATGTTGCACGCTAATGAGTTTTGAAAATGACAAGCTAAGCAATGCCACACTCCAAGCAAAACGAATGGGGATCATTAGCGCACACTCAACAGAATTTATGGTAACATCCCACACCTCGATTTGGAATGTTACGAGCAGAAGTTCAGCGGAAGGTGACAAACTGGTCAAGAGGAGCCTAATCACCCCATTATGCTTTAGCAATTTGTGCATGTACTAAGCCATGCGCTATGTACTGGTAAGGGACTTGAAGAAAATCGTTTGCGGGGCGAGGTCTGCTTTTTGGCCTCACCTTACATTTATTCTCAACTGATTTTATATAACTTCGAATTATGAATTCGGACAGGAAGGAGGTGGTGGACATTCGCTCCGCACAGTAATGGAATTTACATGAATGACCTTATAGTTTTGGATGCTATTGAGATGCCCATACTTCAGAATCATACTATTACTGGACAGTCCATTCAAATAACTTAAGGTAACCTGCATTTTAATTAATCGAATATAGTGATAAAAACTGATGTTTGCTCCTGAACATGTTCTGCATGAATGAACTTTATAATTGATGCCGATAGAAGAATTCTTTTGTTAAGAGAGTATGAATTAAATCAAAGATGACGTTCCTGATAAAGCATCATTAAAAATGCAAATCGTAGATGAGGAAATTGCCTATTGTGTTTGACTTGATCAACAGCGGTTGAGATTTAGCGACTCTTTAATAGTATGCAAAATAATACTTCACCATCCTAATTCAAGAAATTTGATTCAATCCCTGGGTTGACGGCTGATATAGACATTACAGACAATTCGACATTTAGTGCCTCTACAAATTGGATCCTGAACAAACTGGCGTGATGACTTAGCTATTATAGAACTATGCAAACTGCAGGAGTTGATAAAATGAAGTCGTGCATAAAACTTTATCCTCAAAGAGTGACAAAAGGTTACGTGTGCAAATAATAAGTAAATTCTTCAATTAAGTGTGCCATTTGGTGATCAATTTATGCAAGACATCACGTAAGTGAATTTTTGAATTTATTGTTTTAGTAATAATAGATGTGAGCAATTAATAAGGTCCACAAAAGAATTGAATGAAATAACTCAAAATGTAGATAAAATTTTATGATATTTAAAAATGGTAATTATATGAAAATTGAGTGAATCAAAATTGATAATCTTAATTGAAAATTCTAAGGAATATAATAATTTAGTCAAAGCTTGACAAAATGTGAATAATGTATGTTCATTTGTGAAAAAAATACTTTTGCCTAAATTGAAGTAGAATTATGCTAAATTGAATTTATGTTGCAACATTTATATGTGTCTATTTAGTCAAGATATTTATCTTTAATTAATAATATAATTGAATATATATGTGAATAACCCTTTAATAAATAATGTTTATTTGGAATTTAAAATTATAAAAGTGTGTTATTATTGAAACGATCTAAATATAGATTATTTGAAAGCATCGCACGAAACCAGAGCAGCTTCTGGCATGCACTCTCATAGAGTGATTAACATTATACAAACAGTGAGGCAACAGGTATATATAAATTTAATTTTTTATCAAAATTCGAGTTCTAGTGTTTTTGCTAGACTCTGTCTATTTAAGGACTCCTTGGTAAAATTAAGTAATTAATATATAATTGAAAATTTTCATTTTAACTTGTAATATATATATATATATATATACGAGGCATGTTTTTTAAGTAAGTACCGTTTTGGAATTAAAAAAAGATGTGCAAAGAT